>CM016622.1:94312322-94912322 GCA_005393395.2 Gossypium australe | reverse complement strand
ATACATGGCTTACGATTTTGATTTCATTGTCTTTTTTCATGAGTTTTACTTGATGTTTGCATAATTTAATTTGCTAATACAGTCTAAACATGGTGCAAGCCAGGTAAAGTTAGGATAATTTAATTTGCTATTACACTCAACTATTGAAGCTATTACAATCAAGTCATTCCTGATCCATTGTAACATAAATGAGATCAAGCCATATATTACAACTTGATCTTATTGCCAAGCATTTCTACAGCACTAAAAGATATGCAGAAACAACTTTATTGTAACATAAATGTTTCTCAAGTCAATTAAACTTATGTCTTATGTTACTTTTTTATTAAAAACTATTCGTTTAGATACTTCAAAATTTAATCCAAGTATAATGTTACTATTGCAAAAAATATTTATCATTGTTATAAAAGAATATTTAACTATAAAAAATTAAAAATAATAATCATTTTATCTAATAAATAATTTAAATTGATTATAATTCATTAAAATATTTATAATAAAATATTAGAAGATACATTTTAATATTTTATTAAATGAAATTATAAATTCACATATTTTAATAATTTTATAAGTAAAATAATTTAAAAACTTCTATTATATATCAATTCTAATCTGATGTCCTTAATAGTCATTTTATATTCTCACCTCACCGCTACAGCTGCGTTTGAATCCAAACACACATTCCACCATTATTTCTAATATCACCGCTATAGCATCTAATCTCACCGCTACAGTAACTAATCTCACCGCCACCGCTATTTTTAATCTCACCGGAGGTAAACACACCGCCCATCCAAACTAAGCTTAATCGTTCAGGCCCTAAAAATGAAACTGAAAATAGAGAAAGGAACAACTACACTAAGAAGACTCTAGAAAACAAAATTAAACTGACCAAATCTTCAACCCAATCTGACCGACTGTTCACCTGCCATACCATCTTATCCATCATTTCTGTCATTAATGGCAGAACAGTTCCCCGAGGGAAGTGATAAGGTTAGGTGGCTCTTCAGATTTCAAAATTGAAAAAACTCCCCTCTGTCTTCCTTCTCTTCTCCCATTCAATCTGGTTCTCGCGCGTACTCCGCCCTTGCCTGATGCTCTACATATCTGGGAACCCCTTCGACCAGGTAAACCTCCTCTCTTCGTTTTAGAGATTCCGAAGCTATTATGTGGGCTAGGTTGTTTGCTGTTCTCACAATATGTTCAAATCTGATTTTCCTGCACTTTTTCTTCAATTTTGATTTCTTTTTTCTATATTAAACACAAGATTATTTAGAAAAATGTATCCCACATTCAATTTTAAATTTTTTAAAATTTTATTATTTTTCTAAAATTTATTATTTTTATAATTTTTTAAAATTTTTAATAAGAGCAACGGCTTAATTACTTTTTTGAAAATTTTCAAAGGTCTTTGTAATGCATTTTGAAAATTCAAATACTCAATTGAGTGGAAAAAAAAAAGCAGGAGCTTAATTACTTTTTTTTGAAGAAGTTTGAGAGTCTTTTTGATGCATTTTGAAAGTTCAAGTGCTCAATTAAGTAAAAAAAAATGAAGGGGCTTGGCTGCTTTTTTTTTTAAAAAATTTAAGGTCTTTTTACACCATTAATCCTTTTTTTTTATTAAATTGGTATTACAAATTAATTGGGTACCAACTTGGTTATAAATTATTAATATATCCTTTTATTAAATTATTACTATTAATATTTTTGATAGTTTTTTTTTATATTTTCATATTTTTATATATTTTTTAAAATAAAAGAATTAAAATTAACATGTTTAGAGATTAAGCCCATGTTTAATGGATTTATAAATAAGTTTTTTTACTAAGTTTTCGGGCTTTATTTAATAAATAAAATGAAATTACAAAACAAAAGTCCAAAAGAGATTAGACAGAAAATCAAAGAAATTAGCCCAGAAACTTAAAGTGGCCCAAAAAAGAAAGAGAAACAGCCTAGATATTTATTTAGAATAATCTTGAATGATAATAATAGCACCGAACGATTGCCCAATCAGAAATTGCTGATACCCGTCTTATCGACTAACCATCATTTCTCTTTTCTTTTTGACAGTTTCAGTTCTCAAGAAAGCTTGTCCTTTCAAAACTGTTCATTTACTTTTGCTTAAGGCTTTCCTCTCTTTTATCCTCTTCTCCGATCATTTTCAGTTTGGTTCACGCACCCAATCGATTTCCTTTTGATTTTCGGCATACCCAGGGACATTCTTTACCACGTACACCTCCTCCTTCCTTTTTAATGTTTTTGTTGCCAGTATATGGGCTAAAGCATTTGCTAATCTTGGTGTATGTTTGAACAAAAAATTTCTAGATCTATCTATTCTCTATTGAATATCATGTATATATACTCCACCTGTGATCGATCTTGACTCTTATTTGTACATTTCTTGATTATTGCTAAAGAGTCACCTTCAATTATGATCGCTGGCCATTTCTTGTCGATTCCTATTTAGACTACTTTTCGGCATGCAATCGCTTCAGCAGCAAGGCGGAGGCCACCCCTTGATGGATTTCTGAGCAAGATAAGAAGACTGTCCCGTCTTCATTCATAGCCACAATTCTTGAAGCTGATTGGTAATGACGCCCATCATATGCACCGTCAAAATTGATCTTAACGAACTCACTAGGTGGGTGACTCCATCTTCTAAACTCCTTTGAAATTACTGGATTTCTTTTTTCAATATCGTTTAATTCAGTAATATAATTGTTGACGAAACTCGCAATTTCCTGGCCAGTGCTAATTTTCTTTTCATGCATTCTAATATTTCTTTCTCCCCAGATGGCCCAAAGTGCACAACAAAAAAGACGGCATTGATAAGGGCTATACTGGTCAAAAACCCAGGTAAGCCACTGTAAAAAATCCATATTAGTATGCATGAGAATATTTTGAATTGATAATGTTGTCCAAACTTCAACTGAAATAGGGCATTCGCGAAATATATGATAGATTGTTTCAGCTCTTTCTCCACATCGGAGGCAAATTGTATTATTAACTAGTATCCTGTGCTGCATATTGATATTTGTAGGCAAATAGTTCCATGATATTCTCCATATTGTAACTTTGATTTTAGTAGGTAGATTTAGGAGCCAAAGTTTTTTTGTAAAAATTCCTATAGTCGGTTTGTAAAGCATAAGCTCTAGGATATTCATCAGTATTTTGTAATAGTTTATAGGCACTAGGAACCGAGAACTCGCCCAAAGATTCACCTCCCAAACAAGAAAATCATCGTGAGGTCCTCGTGCCAGTGGGATACGAAGGATCTTTCCAGCATTTTCCTCCGGAAAAGGTATTGATAATTAGCTCCCTTTTCCATATTCTTTCATTACTATCGATTAATTCAACAACTTTAAAATCTCACATAGTATGAACAAAGTAAGATAATCTAAAATTTACTGCTTTAGGAATCCAAGCATCATTATTAATTGAGACATTAATACCTATACCCACCCTCCAACAGAGTCCTTTTGCCAAAATACCCTTCGCTGCCCATATACTTTTCCATGTATAAGAACTTGCATTTCCCAAACGAGAGTTTAAAAAATGATCATTCAGAAAGTACTTTGTTTTAAGCACTCACGCAATAAGAGAATTCTGGTTATTTATAATCCTCAACCCTTGCTTTGCTAGTAGGGAAATATTGAACTGAAACATGTTTCTGAAACCCATTCCCCCTCCTATAACAGCCCGGTTTTAGCTAAATCGGAACAGTAGTTTCGGAACCATAAATTTGATGTCAAAAAATTATTTTAATATTATTTTCGGTATTTACGACATGTTATTTGATATGTGTGAAAATTTCGTGAGCTAATTTTATCGATTGGTTGCTTAATTTGGTAAAAAAGGACTAAATCACGTAAAGTGCAAAAGTGGTGTTCCAATAGCTAAAGGTGTCTAATAGCTATAGAACCTTAAAATTAAGGTCCTTAAGTGGTAAATAGACCATTATTATGATAGTGGATGATAATGTCATGGCATTATTGAAATTTTGAATTAGTAATAAGGTTAATTTTGTCATTTGGTAATTAAATGATTAAATAAGTAAAATAAAGTCAAATTTTGTTCATTTTTTTCAACCTAGCCAAATTTGAGATGAAGAAAGCATCCATGAAAGGCCATTTAGGGTTAGGTCATTTCCTAACTTAATTGGTAAGTGTTTTGAGCTCAGTTTTTTATGATTTCTATGTTTTTGTAATCGTTGCAGCTCAACCTAGCTAGCTCGTACCTTTAATTTCGAAATTGTTAAAGATTTTGAGAGTTTCCATTGTTGAATCTATGTGTTCTTTGAATCTATGTGTTCTTTGATGTTTAAGGTTTAAATATGAAAGCTTGATGATAGTTTTACATGTTTTGTTAAGTGATCTTTTATGAAAATGCATAATAGGGATTAAATTGTGAAATGTGCAAATTGTGTGGTTGAAATGTAAAATAAATGAAAGTTTTGGGCTACTAGGGACCTATATGTAATTCGGCCAAGCATGGGTCTTGTTGAATTGTGTGAATTTTGTGTATTTGTGAAATAGGGACTAAATTGATTAAATGTGAAAGTTTAGGGGTTAATGTGTAAAAATGCCCAAATGTGTATTTTTGGATTAATTGAATGAGTAGATGAATAAATAAATTAATTTTGAATTCATATAGATCAAGAAAGAAGGAATTTGGACTTAGACCAGGGAAAAAGCAAAGTAATTGAATAATCGATCCGTTTCGTCATTTTCGTATACGAGGTAAGTTCGTATAATTGAACTTAATTGTGCATTTGTTTAATTGATGGATAGAATTGAGATTGTATGCATTCCATTAGTTAAATTTGGAGATATTGAATTTAAATGTACGGTTTAAGCATACGAGTTGTTGAATAAGACCATAGCTAGGCTATGGCAAATCGGATAATAAGACCATAACCGGGTTATGGCATGTGAATGTAAAACCACGGCAGGGCCTTGGTAATGTATGTGTAAGACCATAGTTGGACCATGGCATCAGAAAATCAATGTACTTATATCGTAAGCATTTATAAACTCGAAGTGATTTGATAAACGAATTGGTGAGAATAGATATGTATCAGTACAGGTATGTACAGAAAATTGTTCGAATGATGAATTATAAGAAAATGACAACTTATGAGTTGCTTTGTAGTTAAACTTTATATTATCTCATTTATTGAGGTTTTAATTGCAAATTATGTATCTATTTGGAAGTGTTAATGAATGATGTTGAGTATTTTATACATACATACGAACTTACTAAGCTTTATAGCTTACTTTGTTTATTTTCTTTTATGTTTTATAGTAAATCAAAGCTAACTCGGAATCGGGGATCGTTAGGAACTTCATCACACTATTGGAATTGAAACCAATGATGTTTCAAATGCTATAAATGGTGGGCCAATTCAGTGGTATGCCTACAAAAAATCCACATCTCCACCTTCAATTGTTTATAGAGGTGAGTGATTCATTCAAGATAGCCAGTCACGTTTATAGAGGTGAGTGATTCATTCAAGATAGCCAGTGTGACTGAAGATGCACTGAGGTTGAAGTTGTTCCCTTACTCGTTGCGAGATCGAGCACGAGAATGGCTCAATTCATTGCCACCAAGTTCCATATCTACATGGCAAGAATTAGCAGAGAGATTTTTGGTTAAGTATTTCCCGCCTAGAAAAAACGCTAAGTTGAGGAATGAGATCACAACTTTCCAACAATTGGATGACGAGTCTTTGTTTAAGGCTTGGGAGCAATTCTAGGAGTTACTTCGTAAGTGTTCTTATCATGGGATTCCTCATTGTATCCAGTTGGAGACATTCTATAATGGTCTCAATGCACATACAAGATTGATGGTAGATGCTTCTGCGAATGGTGCAATTTTGTCTAAGGCTTATAATGAGGCTTATGAGATCATCGAGAGAATCACGAGTAATAACTATCAATGGCCAACAGATCGAATAGCTTCAGGAAGACGTGTAGCTGGAGTTCATCAAGTTGACGCCCTCACTTCGTTATCAGCTCAGGTATCGTCTATTTCCTCTATGTTAAAATGGTTTACAGCTAATAGTGCTAATAATTTTGCAACTCAGCCACCAAGTTCGTTTGAAGTAGTTTTTTGTGTGTATTATGGGAAATGTCATTCTTTTGAGAATTGTCCATCAAATCTCGAGTCAGTGTACTATGTGGGGAGCCAATATCAAAATAGGAGTGAACAATGACCCCAGTCCAACTTTTACAATCCTTCATGGCGCAATCATCGTAACTTTTCTTAGAGCAACAAAGGAAATGGACCGAACAACAACTTATTGCAGCATAGACCTAACCAATCTCAAGGGTTTAATCAGCAAGCTCCAAAACCACCTCAAGTTGAGGCATCAAACAGTTTAGAGAACTTGTTGAAAGCGTACATGGAAAAAATGACGCTTTGATCCAAAGCCAAGCAGCAACACTGAAAAATTTGGAAAACCAAATGGGTCAATTAGCTACAGAGCTTCGTAATAGACCACAAGGAACCTTGCCGAGCGATACTGAGAATCCAAGAAGTTTGGGTAAATAACATATCAAGGTAGTGGCATTGCGAAGTGGTAAAAATTCTGGAACCCCGATTGATTGATGTCAAAGATAAGCCTGTTGAGAATAATCAACTAGCTGTTGAAATTCCTACACCAAAGGAATCAAAATCTGCAAAGACTGACAAGGTAAACCCTGACCTAGTGAATTTTGATACTTTAACATCTTCTTGGATCAACCAAAAGTTCCATCACCTCCACATCCGCAAAGATTGTAGCAACACAAGCAGAAACAGGAGGTGCAATTCAAGAATTTTTTGGAAGTTCTGAAGCAGTTACATGGAGGCTTTAGAACAAATGCCAAATTATGTGAAGTTTATAAAGGATATACTGTCCAAGAAGAAATGACTGAGTGAGTATGAGACTGTTGCCTTGACAAAAGAGTGCAGTGCGTTCTTGCAAAATAAATTGCCACCGAAATTGAAGGACCCAGGAAGCTTTACTATACCCTATAACATTGGTGAATCTTACTATGGTAAAGCTTTGTGTGATTTAGGAGCAAGTATTAACTTGATGCCTAAGTCTATTTTCAAGATGTTAGGGATAGGTGAAGTAAGACCTAAAACTGTGACACTTCAGCTAGCAGATTGATCTTTAGCATATCCCGAAGGAAAGATCGAGGATGTTTTGGTAAGAGTCGATAAATTTATTTTTCTTGTTGATTTCATTATCTTAGATTTTGAAGCAGACAAGGAAGTGCCGATCATCCTTGGGAGACCTTTCTTTGCACGGGAAGAACATTAATTGATGTGCAGAAAGATGAACTCACCATGTGAGTTCAAGACGATCAGGTAACCTTTAACATTCTTAAAGCGATGAAATTTCTCGATTTGGCAGAAAAGTGTTCAGTTATGGAAGAGATAGAGACCTTGGTTTCTATGGAAAGTAATCTTGAAGAAGATCCATTGGAGAAAGCCTTAGATCTTGACCCTTTGGAGGATGAAGAAGGTGAAGAAAACATGGCTTTGATGGAAGCCAATTCGAGAAATTTTATTCAATCCACACGATTTGAACCATTGGAGTTAGAAGTCAGAGAATTTGTGCAACCTAAGTTGTCAATTGAAGAACCACCTAAACTCGAACTAAAGGTACTTCCTTCCCATTTGAAATACTTTTATTTAGGTGACTGTTCTACTTTGCCTGTGATTATTTCAGCAGAACTGACAAAAGATCAAGAGGAGCAACTAATTGTTGTTCTAAAGAAATTTAAGAAAGCAATTGGTTGGACCATAGCTGATATTCGAGGTATAAGCCTGTCTTTTTGCATGCATAAAATTATTTTAGAAGAATGTGAAATAGCTCGAATCGATGGGCAAAGGAGGCTCAATCCTATTATGAAAGAAGTTGTAAGAAAGGAAGTGATCAAATGCTTAGATGCAGGAATCATCTATCCTATTTAAGATAGTTCGTGGGTAAGTTCGATGCAGTGTGTACCGAAGAAAGGTGGAATCACGATTGTTGAAAATAAGCGTAACGAGTTAATTCCAATGAGAACTGTTACCGGTTGGAGAATCTTTATTGATTACTGAAAGTTGAACAAAGCCACCCGGAAAGACCACTTTTTGTTGCCTTTTATGGATTAGATGTTAGATCGACTGGCAGGTAATAAATTCTTTTGTTTTTTTGGATGGCTATTCGGGATATATCCAAATAGTTGTAGCCCCGGAAGACCAACATAAAACAACCTTTACTTGTCCATACGGTACATTTGCTTTTAGGCGAATGCTTTTTGGTTTATGCAATACACCTGCAACATTTCAACGGTGCATGATGGCAATATTTACTAATATGGTTGAAAATTTTGTTGAGGTTTTCATGGATGATTTTTCTGTTTTTGGTAACACTTATGATATCTGTTTGAGTAATTTGGCTAAGGTACTGAAGAGATGCGAAGAGACAAATCTTGTCCTTAACTGGGAAAAATGCCATTTTATGGTCAAGGAATGGATTGTCTTAGGGCATAAGATCTCAAAGAAAGGAATTGAAGTGGATAAAGCAAAGGTGGACGTAATTGAAAGATTACCGGCCCCAATGAATGTGAAAGGAGTCAGAAGTTTCTTAGGCCATGCCGGTTTTTACCAAAGGTTTATCAAAGATTTCTCAAAAATTTCTAAATCGTTGTGTCTGTTGTTAGAGAAAGATGCAGTGTTTGACTTCAACAAAGCATGTTTAGAAGCTTTTGAAGATCTAAAGAAACGGTTAATCTTAGCCCCAATAATCGCTACACCTGATTGGAACTCACCTTTTGAGTTGATGTGCGATGCAAGTGATTATGTCGTTGGAGTTGTGATGGGTCAAAAAAAAAAAAACAAAGTGTTTCACCCTATTTACTATGCAAGTAGAACTTTGATGGGAGCCCAACTCAATTATACGGTAACTGAAAAGGAACTCTTTGCTATAGTTTTTGCTTTTGACAAGTTTCGCTCATATCTTATAGGTACCAAAGTTACAGTATTTACTGACCATGCAGCAATTAAATACTTGCTCACAAAGAAAGATGCAAAACCGAGGCTAATTCGTTGGATACTTTTACTCGAAGAATTGGACCTTGAGATCCAAGATAGAAAAGGTGTCAAAAATCAAATAGCTGATCATCTGTAGAGGTTGGAGCAAGATGATCGAGGTTGGAGTAAGATGAGGTAACTCGATCATGTGTGCCTATCAACGAGAATTTCCCAGATGAACACTTATTTGAGGTAAATCGAATTCATGAAATACCCTGGTTTGCTGATTTTGCCAATTATCTTACATGTTGAATAATTCCTCAAGAAATGACATACCAACAAAGAAAAAAATTCCTTCATAATAGTCGATATTATTTTTGAGAGGATCCTTTTTTGTTTAAACAATGTGCAGATAATATAATTCGAAGGTGTGTAGCTGAAAGCGAGATTGCTGAGATCTTGTATTATTGCCATTCATCTCCAAGTGGGGGACACTTTGGTGGTTCACGTACTGCAGCTAAGATTTTGCAAGCAGGTTTCTTTTAGCCTATACTATTTAAAGATGCTTATGCTTATGTGAAGGACTGTGATAAATGCCAAAGGATAGGAAATATATCAAGGAGGAAAAAGATGCCTTTGACAAACATTTTGGAGATTGAATTATTTGATGTATGGGGCATTGACTTCTTAGGCCCGTTTCCTTCTTCGTATGGGAACAAATACATCTTAGTTGCTGTGGACTATGTATCCAAGTGGGTTGAGGCTGAAGCATACCCTACAAATAATGCTAAGGTAGTCATGCGATTCTTACATAAGCATGTGTTTACACGATTTGGGACACTAAGAGCTATTATTAGTGATGAAGGTTCTCCCTTTGTGAACTAATGGCTTAAGTGGCTGCTTGAAAAATATGATGTGAATCACAAGATTGCTACTGCCTATCACCCCCAGTCCAATGGGCAAGTTGAGAGAGTGAACCATGAAATCAAAGGTATCCTTGAAAAGGTAGTTCACACTAGCAGAAAAGATTGGTCTCGAAGGCTCGATGATGCATTATGGGCCTATCGAACAACATTTAAGGCACCGTTAGGAATGAATCTTTATCGATTATTCTTTAGAAAGGCATGTCATTTGCCATTAGAGTTGGAGAATAAAACTTACTGGGCTTTGAAGTAGTTGAACTTTGATCTTAAGCAAACCGGTGAGAGAAGGATGTTACAACTTGATGAGTGGGAAGAGCTAAGGTTGTTTTCCTATGAGAATGCCAAAATGTGTAAAGAAAGATCAAAGAGATGCCATGATAGTCATATACAACCCCGCGAGTTTAAAGAAGGCAGGAAGGTTTTATTGTTTAATTCAAGGTTGAAGTTATTTCCTGAGAAGCTTAAATCCCGATGGAAAGGACCCTATACCATCTACCGAGTTTATCCTTATGAAGCTATTGAATTATACAATAATTACGGAGGTACATTTAAAGTTAATGGTCAATGTCTCTGATAAACCGTAAAAGTAACATATTTTAATCCCAGATTTAGCTTATTTCCAGATGATTTATTCCTTGATTCATGTAAAAAGGTGCTTTTAATCCTTTCTTTTCATGTCTTATACTCAGGAAAGCACTCGAGGATGAAAAGAACGTAAAATGGGCCCAAACGGAGTAAATGGGCCATATCACGAAATCTACATGACCTGGGCCCAAGATCACACGGTCGTGCCTCATTAAACAACTAGAACACGGCCTGATTTTGATTCACAAGGCCGTGCCTCATTAAAGAAATCCGAACACGGCTTGAAGACCGATCACATGGGCGTGTGACATGGCCGTGTCCCTATCGTGGCAAATAGCAATTTCAATCGGAAAAGGATACTTAGGGCCAAAGAAACGCATTCCAAGAGCCTATATAAAACCCCTAAGTGTTACTTGAAAAGGGGCGGTTAGCTAGGCCAAAGAGCCAAGCAGAAAAGGTCAGATTTGTGGGAATCACTCGAAGATAGCCAGTTGATCCATCTCAAGAAGCTGGAATTCTACTCAAGACGGCAGATCTCTCCTTCAATTCCTTCAGAAGGTTTTAGGAATTTCTTATGTTTTGTTTTATCTTTTCTTTTGAGATGTTTTCTTTATTTGTTATGAACTAAACCCTTTAGATACCTGAAGGGGATGAAACCTAAGACGGATTTTGTTATTGTTTTCTGAACTATATGATAAATACTTGATTTGTTCTTAATTATGCGTGCTTAATTCTTGTGTTAATATTTTCGGGATATTGATTCAAGTTGGATGTGCTTAGGTGGTGGAGCAAAAGTCCCTGCCTAAGAGTAGATCTAGCATAATTAAGCGGAGTTGATCACACGCCTAGAGATAGGGTGACGATATTTTGCAGGATTAGGGTGAAACCTAATATGGGAGTCTATAGATCGAGTTAATGCGATTCTAGGGGTTTTAATTAGAAAGAGATTTCAATTAATCAACCTGGGGTTAGACGTTATTCGCCTCGAGAGAGGGTTTAATATAACTTAGGGAGTCTTACGGATCAAGTCAAGTGAATAAATCGTCTGGTTCAGTGTTAGATAACAAGTGAAGTCTAGGTGGATTCTTCCTAAGGGTATTGTCTGAATCAACTGAGTTTTTCCAACAGTATTTCCCCAAATTCCTTCTTTTCATCTTTGCATCTTTAGCTTAGTAGTTAGTTAATTTTAGATTAGATGACAACTTCACTTATTTCAGGCTAGATAATAAAAAGAAAGTTAGTATTAGTACTTTTAGTTCCTTTGGGTTAGACAATCCGGTCTTGCCTAAGCTATACTACTGTTCGATAGGTGCACTTGCCTCAATCGTTGTCAGAGTTAGTTTCCAGGTTTGATCATTCTCATTCTTATAAATTTAAAACTCTGAAATCCAGTGATCAAGTTTTTGGCGCCGTTGCCGGGGAACTAAAATATTAAGAAAACTCTATTTTTATTACTTTAGCCATTATTTTTTATTTTCCACAATTTACTTTTATTTTACTCTTAAGATTAAATTTTGATTTTGCTAAATTTTCTTTCTTTCTTTTCTCAGCAGGTACCTTTAGTTTATGACTAGAAGAAACCCGAAAGGACCACTAGTATACAACAGTGATATTGAAGAAACCGCTCGCAGGAATCGCAGAGAAATTAGGCGAGCCCTAAATTACACAGAAGAAGAGCGAGAAGACAGTTCCAATCCTACTGAAGGGATGGACAAGAATAATCCACCACCACAAGATGTGGGAGAAAATAATGCTCCGCGTACTATGTACGATTATGCTAAACCTTATTTAACAGGAGCAGAATCAAGTATTGTTAGGCCTGCTATAGCTGCTAATGATTTTGAATTAAAGCCTTACACTATACAAATGATTCAACAATTTGTTCAATTTGATGGTTTGCAGGACGAAGACCCAAACACTCATATAGCTATTTTTTTAGAGTTCTGTGATACCTTTAAAATAAATGGCGTTTCTGATGATGTCATACGTCTTCGGTTATTTCCTTTTTCATTAAGGAATAAAGCCAAACAGTGGTTAAACTCGTTACCACGAGGGCCAATCACTACGTGGGAACAAATGACCAAAAAATTTTTATTGAAATATTTCCCACAGGCCAAAACGGCCAAATTACGGAATGATATCTCTTCTTTTGTGTAGATGGATTTAGAAACATTATACGATGCATGGGAGAGATACAAGGATCTCTTGAGAAGGTGTCCGCACCATGGTTTACCCTTATGGCTTCAAGTCCAAACTTTCTATAACGGTGTGAACCCTTCAACGAGGCAACTTATTGATTTAGCCGCCGGTGGAACCCTGAACAACAGAACTCCTGAAGCAGCCTACGAGTTTATTGAAGAGATGTCACTGAATAATTATCAGTGGCAGGTTACAAGGACCAAACCAACAAAATCAGCCGGAGTTTTTAACCTCGATACAGTAGCCATGCTATCAACACAGGTAGAGATGAAGAATAAAAATCTTGATAGTTTATGTTCTTTGCAGGCACATCCAGTAATGCAGTGCGACGCAAGTGGAACTGTGGCGAATCCTGAGTACCCACCCTACCAACCGGACACAAAGAGTGAACAGATGAACTATATAGGTAATAATTTCAGATCTAATAATAACCCTTATAGTAATACTTATAATCCAGGTTAGAGGAACCACCCAAATTTTACATGGGGAGGTCAAGGAAATCAAGGAAATCAAAGACAACAACCTTCTCAAAATTTCCAAAATCAGTCCTATCCACAGGAAAAGAAGCCGGACCTTGAAGAGATGCTGACAAAATTCATGGCAGCCACAGAAAACCATATCCAAAACACTGAAACAAACCAACGAACATCAATTGAAGAGATCAAGAGCCAAGTTGGGGAAATTACTAAGTCAATTGAACAACTTGCAAAGTTAATGTCCGAACGACCGCAAGGCCGCCTACCAAGCAACACTGAGATTAACCCAAAGGAGCAAATTCAAGCAATCACAGCTCATGATAGTATAAGGTTAGATGAACCCAATTCAATACAAGGAAACGAGGTAAAAGAAGGTAAAGTAGAGGTAACACAGGAACAGCCAAAACCGATAATCAAAGAGTACAAACCTCGCATACCTTATCCCGAAGCGATGAAGAGAGATGATATAGAAGAACAGTTCGATAAGTTTCTTAAACTTTTAAAGAAATTACATATCAACTTACCTCTTCTTGAAGCTCTTTTTTAGATGCCAGATTCAAGGAAATTTTTAAAACAACTCTTGACAAACAAGCGCAAATTAGACGAAGAGCCACACGTAGAATTAAACACAGTATGCTCAGCAATGTTACAAAATAGACTACCACGGAAGCAAAAAGATCCAGGGAGTTTTACAATTCCATGTTTAATTGGTAGACTAACTGTTGATAATGCATTAGCTGATTTAGGGGCAAGTATAAATGTCATGCCTTATAAAATGTTTAAATAACTAGGTCTAGGGAAACCCAAACAAACCAGGATGAGCATTCAATTAGCTGATAAAACTGTTAGAATCCCTAGGGGTATTATCGAAGATGTTCTTGTAAAAATTGATAAATTCGTTTTCCTAGTAGATTTTGTTGTCTTAGACATGGATGAGGATAATTCGATTCCCCTAATTTTAGGAAAACCCTTTTTAGCAATTGCTCGAACTAAAATTGATGTTAGCACAGGAGAACTCATACTTCAGGTAGGTGATGAATCGATCAGTTTACAAGCTCTTGACTCGGCCAGGACAACAATTGATGAAGGTGAAAAAGAAAATTCAGTTGATAACCAGGTTGTTCAACTTTCACCACAAGAAACACCACAAGGATACAAACCTGAGCCAAATCATCGACCCCATGCCAACAAAGACGAATTACACAAGAAACGAAGCCTTATGGTCGACAAACTAGAAGAGTGGACGGCATCCTTTAAAGAAGAACAGGAATTGTGCGAAGTAAAGTCGAAGGAGCCCCCAGAAGAGCTCATAGGGACATCAAACCACTTCAAAATAGGAGACCAGGTACTGTTAGATAATTCAGATCCTCGAACCTGAAAGAAAACAAAGAAATCCTCCTTGAGTTACACAATATCTTCCCATACGGAACAGTCGAGGTAAGCAATCCCATATTCGGCACTTTTAAGGTACATGTTTCTCGACTCAAACTTTATCAAGAAAATAGAACTGTAAGTATGAGGGAAGATATTCAAACCTTTAAACCTCCCTGACTTTTCAAATACGAGGAAAGTCTAGCTTAACACTATAAACGAGCGCTTCTCGGGAGCCAACCCGAGCACTAACACAATTTATTTTCACATTCTGCTTTTAATTTATTTTCTTTTCTTCTCTTTTTTCTGCATACCTAGTTGTAAACTAACCAAAAGTGCAGATTTCCAGACCACACGGTCATGCACACGGCCGTGGCTGTGCCCGTGTGGAAGTACAAAATCTCTGTACTGACATAGCAGAGGCGGTACGAATCAAATCCCAACTAATTTTTGAAATTATGGACCCAACCACCCCACCACGGGCACCGACAAAGCGACACGGCCGTGCAAGGCAGCCGTGTGAAACGACACGCCCTCGATCCACGGGCGTGGGAAAGTACCAGAATTGAGCCTCTATTTAAACACTAACCCCCCTCCCCATCCTTCTTGTCCACTTTCCACTTCTTTTATTATTCCCTTTTCTCAAATTCTCCTCTCCATAACAAGTCTCTATAAACTCTTGAGCCAAACCAAAGCCAGGACGAAGAAGCGGAAGAAAGCAAGCGTAGTCCCCTTAGGGAGACCCCTATACATAAGTTCATGCCAGCCGCTTCATCCAAACAACAAGCCAAGGGTCGTTGAGACCATTTAGTTTCTATTTTTCTTTTCTCTTTTGCTTCAATTTCCTTCCCTTTGACAATCTTATGCTTAATTTAGTTTATTTTAATTTAGTTTCTTAGTGTCAGGTTCAAAAGGTTGCTAGGGAATCACCACGACCACGACCATAGCCACGCCACTTCCGCCATCGCCAGCATCCTCGCAGCCCTAGAGGTCACACCCACCTTGCGAACCATCCCACAATAAAGACTCCTCGTTCCATCCACCTTTTCTTTTAATTTTATTCCAGTTTTATTTTCTTTCTCTTTAGTTTTCTTGTCCTTAATTATATATTTAGTTTATTCTAAATGTGTCTTAATAAATCCTGGCTAATTCTTCACGAGCTCCCCAATTTCTTCATCTAGCGCAGAGCTCATTAAGTAACCGCCACAACAACAGACGACACCCTCAACGGATTCTCCACATCCTCCTAGGAATCCATCCATAATTCAAGATGTGTCACTTTTTCCCCTCTCTTTTGATTATCTACTAATTGTTATTATCTATATTTGTACATTGAGGGCAATGTAGATCTTAAGTGTGGGGGGTAAAAGTGCCTAACTTTTTGCATTATTTTCAATCCCTGAGGATAAAAGTGCCAAACCTTTTTTTCATTATTCTCAAATCCCTGAATTATATTCTATTCTGAAGTAATTTTCTCATATTACTAATTAGGATGAAATTTCTGATGAATTATGATTTTTATTGACATGTTTTTGAGTAAGTCATAGTTAATTGTGCATTGATGATTAAATTAGAAGAATATTAGAGAATCAAGCATGATAAGTCTATTTTTCATAATAAAATTCTTTATGAATAGGTTGTCACCTAAATCTAAATGTTACCTTGAAATTTAAAATTTATAAGGTTGATGTCAAAAACACCCATAATTTTTGTGAGATTTTGAGCCTTATAGAGTATATATTCTTTTTCATGCTCACTTATTAATTATGAGTGTGTCAACATTGAACTGTTATTCTAGAACTTGCCTCGATTATACATGTTAAAACCACACCTATGATTTGATATACAGAGATGATAAAGGCACCTAGGTTTTAACCTACTTACTCCACTAAAAAGCCTACCTCTAAAATTAACCCCTAGTGAACCCCGTTGATCCTAACAACCCTTTTTATTGACTCGCCCACTAATATTACCCTAAAACCCTTTGTATTTGTTATCACCATTCCTTTTGACTACCTTTATATCGAGATTTGATTTGATTAAGTTACCTAAGTATATTATTTTAGTAGTTGAATTTATCTTTTATTACATGATTTATTCTTAAAAAAATTAATCAAAGTATATTCAGTATTAGTATTATGAAGAATGAGCTTATATAATTAAAGTCAATTTATCAAAAGAAAAAGCTCGTATTATTAGAATTATTAATTTTCAGTTGATGTAGTTACTTATTATTAGATAGGTAACTTGTCAGGTCAGTCTCGATTTTAACCTTCTAATTCAACCTATATCCACACCTTTAACCCTAGCCCCGTTACAACCCTGTTAAAGACCTTTTGATCTGTTTATCATCTTATTTTACAGTGGTGGAGATTTGATTTTTAGGCAAGCCTATGGGATTAACTTTTCAGGTTCGACTTTTGAGTGTTTTTTTCCTAAACCTTAAACACTTCGAGTGATTTGAGTGAATCTTTTGTGAGGATGTCAGTCCTTGTAAGTTTTGGATTAAAGGTAATTATTCAGGTAAACGGAAACACCTACGTTTTCGTGATACAAATGAATGACTTATATTGTTTGAATCTTTAGGACTCTTCGAGTTAGATCATCCATGTATAAATTATCTATGAATTATCATGAGACATTGTTGATAGGAATTATGAATCATGGAAAGTTCGTTTTAATTGTGAGTTGAGAATTTTGCTTGAGGACAAGCAAAAGCTTAAGTGTGAGGGTATGTGATAAACCGTAAAAGTAACATATTTTAATCCCACATTTAGCATATTTTCGGATGATTTATTCCTTGATTCATGTAAAAAGGTGCTTTTAATAATTTCTTTTCATGTCTTATACTCAGGAAAGCACCCGAGGATGAAAAGAACGTAAAACGGGCCCAAAACGGAGTAAATGGGCCATATCATGAAATCCACACAGCCTGGGCCCAAGATCACACGGCCGTGCCTCATTAAGCAACTAGAACACGGCCTGATTTCAATTCAGACGGCCGTGCCTCATTAAAGAAATCCAAACACGGCTTGAAGACCGGTCACACGGGCGTGTGACATGGCCGTGTCCCTGTCGTGGCAAATAGCAATTTCAATCAGAAAAACGCATTCCAAGAGCCTATATAAACTCCCTAAGTGTTACTTGAAAGGGGGCGGTTAGCTAGGCCAAAGAGCCAAGCTGAAAAGGTCAGATTTGTGGGAATCACTCGAAGATAGCCAGTTGATTCATCTCAAAAAGCCAGAATTCTGCTCAAGACGGCGGATCTCTCCTTCAATTCCTTCAGGGGGTTTTAGGAATTTCTTATGTTTTGTTTTATCTTTTCTTCTAGGATGTTTTCTTTATTTGTTATGAACTAAACCCTTCAGATACCTGAAGGGGATGAAACCTAAGACGGATCTTGTTATTGTTTTCTGAACTATATGATAAATACTTGATTTGTTCTTAATTATGTGTGCTTAATTCTTGTGTTAATATTTCCGGGATATTGATTCAAGTTGGATGTGCTTAGGTGGTGGAGAAAAAGTCCCTGCCTAAGAGTAGATCTAGCATAATTAAGCAGAGTTGATCTCACGCCTAGAGATAGGGTGATGAGATTTTGCCAGATTAGGGTGAAACCTAATATGGGAGTCCATAGATCGAGTTAATGCAATTCTAGGGGTTTTAATTAGAAAGAGATTTCAATTAATCAACCTAGGGTTAGACGTTATTCACCTCATGAGAGGGTTTAATATAACTTAGGGAGTCTTACGGATCAAGTCAAGTGAATAAATCGTTTGGTTCAGTGTTAGATAACAAGTGAAGTCTAGGTGGATTCTTCCTAAGGGTATCGTCTGAATCAACTGAGTTTTTTCAACAGTATTTTCCCAAATTCCTTCTTTTTGTCTTTGTATCTTTAGCTTAGTAGTTAGTTAATTTTAGATTAGATGACAACTTCACTTATTCCAGGCTAGATAATAAAAAGAAAGTTAGTATTAGTACTTTTAGTTCCTTTGGGTTAGACAATCTGGTCTTGCCTAAGCTAGACTACTGTTTGATAGGTGCACTTGCCTCAATCGTTGTCAGAGTTAGTTTCCAGGTTCGATTATTCTCATTCATATAAATTTAAAACTCTAAAATCCAGCGGTCAGTCTCAAACACTACTGGGATGGTGAAGTTGAGCGAGTTGAAGCCTCATTCAAATTAACAGACCCTTAATTTTTCACGAACTCATTTTGTAAATAAACAAATAATTAGAACTTATTTTCTTAACTTATTACATTTAATTAATTCTGTCTAAGGAGATTGGAACTTAAACGGGACCACTGTGACCCCTCCAACCTTTCCTGGGAATTAATTTAATGAAATTTGTTAAAAAGAAATTTTCTAATTAAGATATAAAATTTTTAATTTTCATTTGTTCTGTTTAAATTTTAAATTTTTATGTTAATAAAGGGGGCCAAATCAGTGTTTTTAATAAGATACAGTATGAGTTTGGGGCCCAAAACAGCAAAAAGGAGGGAAATTTTTTGCCGTCACACCCATTGCTTGCCGCCCAAGCAACCCTAATGTAGCTAAATTTTTGTTACATGTTGCCCTAATTTTTCCTATATAAACCCCTCTCCATTCTACTAATTTCCATATCCCTCAAAGCAATTTGCTTACACCCTAAAAATCCCTAAATCTCCCTTTTGTGCTGTCAACCTCAAATCCCAAAAGAAACCCCAGTTCTCTTCCCTTTTGCTGAAATCTCCCATTATCACCGTAAAGAGATTGCTGAAACACCGTCGTTACTGTCGCACGTCGTCGTTGCCTTCGCACTATTCTTACCATTGCAAGATTTCTACCATAGTAAGTTCCACCCACCTTGCCGATTTCTCTTTTCCCCCTTTGAGCAGAAATTTTGCCAAAATTTTCGGGAAAAGATAGCATGTCTCGCAAAAGAACTAAATCTTCATAGACTACTCTTGAAAACCTGATTTTGATTGATGAAGAAGTGAAAGAGAGATTTGATTCTATCTTTTAAGTATCAACTGATAATGTCGGAAGAAGGTTTTGACTTGAAGAGTAATGATTTGATGATTGTTCCTATACCGATTAGAAAGAAAATCAATGCTCTCAAGTGGGAACAATTTTGTGATGCTCGTTCAATTCTCGATGATGAACTAATTCAAGAATTCTATGCTAGTTTGACTACGCAAAATGCTACTGAAGTCATCGTTCGAAAGAAAAATGTACCTCTTACTTCTAAGCCCATCAATGATTTGTTTAATTTACCTGATGTTGAAGAAGATGAGTACTACCCTATGATGAACAATATCAAATGGGATATTCTTCAACAAGTGCTTGATGTTGTGACTAATCTGGGATCCCAATGGATTATAAGAAAGTATGGGAAGTCATTCTTATCGAAGGGAATACTTAAAACCAGTAGGAAATGTATGGTTTATTTCGTTCGCTACAGTTTTATACCTATCTCTCATAGTTCCACCATCTCGATGGAACGGATGCTTTTGTTATATGTAATTTTGACAGAAAATTCCATTAATGTTAGGAAAATTATCCTTAAGGAGATTCATAATTGTGCTAAAGAGAAGGCATGAAGTGCTTATTTTCCATCATTAATCACTTCACTTTGCTTAAGGGCCCGTGTTAAAACACAAACAAATCTGAAGGGGCGATATGTTCAAGGGTGCATTACAAATTATGATCTTGAAAGGTTAGTAGAGAGGGTGCATGAGCTGAATCAAGGCGAGCAAGAAGAGCCAACTAAGCCAGATACTGAGGAGTCAACAAATGGAACTGAGACTGAAGCTAATTCAGTTACAGACATTGAAGAGGAAGAATCTGATAAGGAACCAAACAGTCCTAAACTAGTTGAAGGATTTGAAAACCCTGAACCAAAGGTTGAGCCAGAAGAAGAACCAGTCAAGTTAAGTGTTGAACCTGAATATACAACTCCCATGCCGACTTCTGCAAGTACTTCAAGGAAATCGGAGTTGTCAATTTTGATGGATATGTGCAAGTTCATGCACAATCAACAACAAACTTACTGGAAGTATGAAAAAATTAGAGATGACTCAATTCAAAATACTTTTAAGAATATCTTTAATACTTTTGTTCCTGAGTTCCCAGATGCTATCTTTGAGACATGGACGGAAGATACTGACTATGCAAGCAGAGATGGAGCTAAAGAAGATAAGGGGAATGAGGTAGAAAAATAAAAGGGGGGATTCTTGTCTTACTATGTAATTATTTTTAGGTCTTTAGGAATTTATTTTTTTCGTAAATTAGGATTTAATTTCTGTAGAATAAAACATAGCAAGCATGAATAAACTTAGCACTCCTTTAGAAAGAAAAAGACTAAGTGATGTGGTAATGGTAATGAACATGTCTAGGATTGGGTTATTAGGGAAGACTTGGTATTTAAGCAGTCTTAATGACTCACATCTCTTTCTTTACAGCCCTACTTGGTGTTCAGTTTTCATTCATTACTTTGTTCTTGCAATGAGGACATTGCTTCTTTTTAAAGGGGTAAGGCAAATAAATTGCTGAAACTTTTAATTTTTTTCAAGTATATTTCAATCATTTCTTTCATAAGTATGTTTTAATAAATGAATGTCTGGAGATATTTTTTGTTAATGAGATAGTTTGTATGCAAGTATGAATGATGATTTTATCTGAGTGAAAGTAATGTTATCATGAAGAATGGATTGCTTGTATGATCTTAGCCTTAGTAATGTTTGCCATGAAAACTTAGTTTCTTTTGAGATTAGACATGCATGAGGGTTTATATCTTTAGAATTGACTTAGTAACTTTCTTGAGGGGAAATCCTAGGGGACATAAAAATCTAAAATGATATAGGCACTATTTCTTTGGACCGTTTGAGCCTTTTCAAGCCAACCCTATGATATTAGACCCTTGAAACTGTAATTTTGAGCTTAAAGGCCTGTTTATTGCAATGAACCCACATTATAAGCCAATTACCATCTTTTTAAGTTATCTTAATTTTGTGCATCCATCTTAACTAAAGTTGTCTTGGTAATCAACATTTGAGGAAATTTTCAAAAAGATGTATGTGTTCATGCTCAAAAAAAAAAGTGAGCGAAGAAAAGTTTGCTCAGTCTCAAAAAAGGAAAAATGTATGAGCTTGAGTTTGAAATAAGTTTGGGGGGGCTCCAAAGGTTCACTTAAAGAAAAAGGTTGTATTATGAAAAAACTAAGACAAAGTTAAAGGTTAAGATTTTTAAAACCGAAATGTCCCATCTCTTAAAATCCCTACCATTAACCGAGCCCCATAACAACCTTATAAAAGACCTATTGATTTGATGATTATGTCACCTACATTAGTGGATAGGAAGTCCTAAGTTCAACATATGAAGATCATAAATAAGCCTTGTGATTGTTTGCTTGATTGATAGGAAAATATGTTGAATGAAGAATGGTATCTATGGCTGTGACATACATGCAAACTATGATTCAAGTTGGCATATTTTGTAGCTTAGTATAATCTTAAGGAATGCTTGCATATGAATTACTTGTTAATAAACAAGATCGATGAGCATGAAGTTACTAATGCATGATTATGGAACAAAGATTGATGCTGCTTACACAATTAGCAATTTTGCCTTAGCAAGACCTTTTGTTGTGCATAAACATTACTCGGGACGAGCAATGATCTAAGTTTGGGGTGTGTAAACGGAAAAATATATAGGATTTTTCCTATGTAATTAATCACCTTTTTACTTAAATCCATTGTGAATGTAACAGCCCAATTACGACCCTAATCGGAACGGTGGTTTTGGGACCGCGAATCCGGGATAGAGAAATTTATTAAATATTAATTTGATATTTATGTTATGTGGTTGAGCATGTGTTAAAATATTATAGATTAATATTTGTGTTTGGGTGATTAATTTAAAGAAAAAGGACTAAAGTGTATGAGTGGTCAAATTTGCCATTTGTTTGATTGGGGGGATTAAACAAGGTGTCTTTTCAATTAAGGGACTTGTATTGCAATTATTCCTATTATTTTATATAGTGGACGGCAAGGTGATAAGAAATATGTAAATATATTATATTATATTATAGTTAGTGGTATATGTTAATATAATAATATTATATATTATGTATAATGGGTTAAAAACACAAAAGAATTAAGAAGCCATTTGCATGTCATCTTTTTGGGTTCTTTGGCTGATTATAACAAAAGAAAAAGAAGAGAAAAATTTCCTTAAGGATTCGGCACTCATCAACTAAAATTTGATCAAGAACAAAAGAAAAAGGAGTTAGATCGGGGAAAGGCTAAATTAAACGAATAGCCGGGACACTCAAAATCATCGACTTCCGAGGTAAGTTTTAAACAATTGGAAAAAATGAAATTTAGCCTATCTTGATTTACATGTGTTAAATGTCATTAAGTATGTTTTATTTCATATGGCCGAAGGTATAATGAATTCTTTTTAGTATGGATTGTTTGTTAGTATGTGATTTGATACAAGTATTGATACTTGATTTGAATATGTATTTTTATGTGTATTAGTGATTACCAAATGTGATGGTGATGAGATGGAGGAATGAATTATGATTAACATGTGTTTTTAAATGGTGTATAGATGATAATGATAGTGAAATTATGTGTTTATGTGATTGAGGAAATGATTGGCTAAGGACACTATGTGTGCGAATTCTATTACCGAGCACTGTGTGTGCGAAATCGGTCGATTGGCACGAAAGGTGCGGAAAATAAGCAATGGCACTAAGTGTGCGATACATTGCAAGTAACGGCACTAAGTGTGCGATACGTTACATAAAGAATTGTCCTACGTGTCCGGGTGGTTAAATTGGCTAGAGACCTTGATAATTGAATGGAAGTATTCGAGAAATGGTATACAGGTAAGTAATATATGTCAATTGAATAAATTAGTGCTATTGAGGTGAGTTATTCTTGTATATGAAATGATAGAAATGTAATATAATTATATATTTTTGAGCTTGATTCGAAATGGAATATAGCGTGTGAATGTTCAGTTCAAGATCTATTAGAAATGGTGAATTAATGAATGGTAACGAGATATGCTTATTTGTGTTTATGGAGTGTTTGATGATCATATTGGTTGATTAAAATTTTATAATGACTATTTGTACTTTTTTTTCTAATGCTTAAAACTTACTAAGCTATAATAGCTTACTTGGTGTGTTTGATGCATTGTTCATTAGATTTTGAAGTTGAAGCTCGAGCTCGGGAATCGTCGTCGAAGTCAATCACATTATCATCTCTTTTGGTACCTTTTTGTTTTTGAACCCAAGGTCCATTGTAACATCCCAAAATTGGGCCTAGGAGAATTGAGCCCAATGGGCCTTAGGCGTAGTAGCGTTTAAATTTTTGGAGAACAAGAGATCGGCTTAAATGCTAGTTAGACCTATTGGATAAGTGATTTTGGAAGGTTAGAGGGCTTCTATGAAGTCCCGGGATCAAATATTGGCTTTGGGGAAATTTTGGTTTTAGGTGAAAAAAAACCCTGGAAGTTGGCAGATAGGCCTTAAGAATAAAATATGGAGAAAAATAACACAAGTGGAGTGTGTGGTGTAGTGGCAAAGTGACGCCACTTAGGGGACAAGGGAGTGACGCCACAAGGGAAGGAAGGAGGTCCAAGGTTCAAGTCTTGGCTTTTGCATTTTGGTTTCTTTTTGCTTGGACCTTAGAATTTGGCCCATAGTTTATATTTAGTTGCGCATGGTTTAAGACACAAGAGGAGCTTGTGGCCAAGTGGTTAGCAGCGTGGATTATGTTGCAAGGGAGCCTAGGTTCGAATCTCATGACAAGCAATGGAGTATTTATTTTGCGGATTGGACGGCAAGAGTTTCAGTTGAATTTAAACTCTACTGACGAAGGGATCCCACATCGGAAAGACACAAAGAATGAAGGTGAAGAGCTAGCTATATAAAGAGCATTCCAGGAGGAGAGTTAACACATCTTGGAGGGCGTTTGGGCACAAGAGTGGTCAGAGCGCGGATTAGCCCAGAGTCCTATCAGGGGAAGGCTTGATCTCGCATATCTCGGGTTGTGGCTAGTGCTCAAAAAGTGTTAAGGAAGGGGGATCTAGTGCGTTAGATCTTGATCTACGGGATTTGATAGTCGCATTAGTAACCAGGTGTGTAAACTAACACACTTCTTGCTTTGTATATGTTTGATAAACTGATTGATTGGTAAAACCGAAATAGTATGGTTGAGTGATATGATACCCTATGGGGTATGTGCACGGATTCAGGTAAGTCCGTTTCATTATGAGTACTGTTATTGATACATGATGTCATGATTTATGATGTATGTGCTATGAGATGCAACGTTAAACATGTTTGCATGATTTGAATACTATACATGAGTTGGTATGATGATGGGTGATATGAGTGGAGGGGGCAGTGATATTTTGTGCTGACGAGCACCAGTGTTTTGGTAACACACTTTGTGACTTTGGGTCACCAGAGGTTTGGCACCTCCAGAGGTTTGGCACCTCAGCATCTCGTCCCCGTGGTTTCGTACCACAGTGGGTTGGCCCCACAAGGCGGTATTGAGGGATTGACGCCAGTGATTTGGTATCACACGATGGGTTGGCCCCATCAATTGATTTGTGACTTCGGTCACCAGTGTTTTGGTAACACACTTTGTGTCCTTGGGACACCAGTGGTTTGGCACCACATTGACGGATATCGTGTCTTCGGACACCAGAGGTTTGGCACCTCCAGTGATTTGGCATCACATCTGTGATTATACGTCACCAGTGGTTTGGCACCACTAGTGGTTTGGTACCACACGGGGTAGAGAAAGGTGTTGTGGACGGCTAGGTTGGGTGCATATTAATTGGATGCATGATGATCATGGTTATGTTTGTATATGATATTTTGCTAATCCGGGAAAAAGGGTTGCACACTGAGTCTTGGTGACTCACCTTTTTCCTTTAACCATTTCAGGTAGTGCATAAAGCTGGACCGGGATCGGAGAGGACAAGGTGGCCCATGCCGAGGATGATGTTTAATTATTTCATGCTTGATTTTGACATAAGTACTTTATTTGAATTGTTGGGTTGTAATAAAGGCCATTTTATGTTTTTGGTATTACTTTAACTATGGTTATTTAATTTAAGTTGCTAGGTGGAAATGATTTATGGGTTGCATCCTATTTATTCAAACCGGTTTTCATTTACTAAAGCTTTAAAAATGCATAAGTTTTAATAATAAAGTTTTACTCAAAAGCTTCAATGGATAAGTTTTCCAAAATTCAACAAACTACAATGTTTTATCTTAAATTAGAAAGATTTTCAACCGACTTTCCCCAGTGACATAACCAGATTCGGTCGTAATGAATGGGCCGGGTTTGGGGATGTTACATCCATGGCATGTATAGGCTGAGCTACCTGTTGAAATGTTTTTAAATAGAGCAAATGTGATTGTATAAGGGTGCCATGCGAAAATGGCTATCTTATTATGTTTGGGTTGACTTGTTTATGCATGATGTAATGTATATGTTTATGCTTTATAGGTCTTGATTATAATGCCTAAATATGTACGGTTTTGTGGTAAGCATTTTGGAAATTTTATACCTTGACTATATATATATATATATATATATATATATAGCATGTACGAATGCATGTGTATGATTTTGAATAATGCATATAGTATAGTAAAGTAATTGAATGAATATATGTACAATTGTATGCATGTATCGTATGTCAACTTTATAAAATAAAATATTTGGTTATGATTTGATCTAGTTTGGAGTCTAAGTTTTATATTGAATGCTAAGGTATATTCGGTTATGGAAAATGAGTGCTAAGGTGTGTTCATGATGTTATATATATGTATGTAATGATCATTGCCGAATGGGATGAGCAATTTATATGTGATAAATGAGTTGGTTGATATTTATATTTATGATATACTCTAATGTGGAATAAATATATTGGTCAATGGTATACTTTTAGGTAGTAATGAAAGGAGAAATGTACGAAATCGAAAGTGATGTATACGTTCCAAAAGGGTATATGATTGAATGCAAGGTTGAATATAGAAATGTATGTAAATGTTTTGATATTAGACGAGATATACATGTTTATCTTGGATAGTGTGAATTGGTATACATTATTAAAGTAGTAACCTATATAATAGTACATTGATTTGTGTTTGGTCAGGCAGTGCCTCGTAACCCTAGTCCGGTGATGGATACGGGTTAGGGGTGTTACAGTTAAAACTAAGTAATTGTTTAATAAATTAATGAAATATATGAAAATATGAAAATAGGACATAGAAATTATTAAAATATGATTTTATGCTTTATTATATAGTTTTCATACATAAAATGGCTTATTTTATATTTATTTAAGCTTTTATTATTTTTATGGGCCATGCATGGTTAAATTAAAGAATAAATTATAAAATTATTTTTAACAATTCATTCTAAAATATTTCATTAATAAATTAGGTTTTGATTAATTAATTAAATTGGATAAATTTCATTCTTTGGTCCTCTAATTTATTGATTTATTTTGGACAGGTCTGGTAGCTTTTTTTGATTACAAAACTGTCCAAATTGGGGACCAAGTCAACCCGAAATTCGACTGCACATGGCTGTCCATAAACCACTCTTTGGTTTAATTGCACAAGGTCCTTGAAGAGTTGAAGAAATTAGAGATTTACCTAAAGATTTGCACTTGACCGAGTCTCAGTCTTGAGTTGTTGTGGCACTCAAATTGACCAAAATCAAGAAAAAATCAGCTCAACTTCCTCAATTTATGGCCTGCCACCCATGGAAGATGATTTAAAAGATAAAAACTCCTATTTTTAGTAAACTATCCCCCTTTCCTCACCTATAAATAAGACCTCATTCTCACATTTCTACTCATCATCCCTCATTCGTTCTCATCATTTATTCTCTCTTCTCCCCAAATTCTCTTAGCCTTTTCCATTCCCACACCTAGCATCATCTCTTCATAGAGATTTTAGTAATTAAATCCTCTTAAAGAGCCCTTGGTTGGCCACCTTGGAGAGCCATCAGCAAAGGAGCAAAGCAAAGGAACGAAGGAGCCTCGTCAGTCAGAGTCTTGGGTGACAGCCACTCTAAATTGGGTTTAATCTTTCTTTTCTTTAATTTAATCTAAAGATGTTTGCTATGTGTTCTTTGTTCTTGTTTACAACAATGTTAGATTAATTTTATTTAAGCTAGGATGATTGCTTTGATTAAATAATATTTATTTGATTCATACTTATAATGTTTGTGCCTCAATCAATCATGTTTTCAATTAAAATCAAGTTTGTATTTTGTTCATACGTGATTGAAATGCATCTGAATTAGCTGAGTGATTATAACACCCAAACCCGACCCATAAGTTTCGACCAGATCTGGCATGTTACGGGTTGATGTTGAAAACATAGTTCCTTAACGGTTTTGGAAATCGTAAAATTAATTAAACAATAATCGAATCAATAAGGGACATTTTAAAAAAACTTGTTTTGTGATTAATTTGAATAATTAAACCTTTGACATAATTTCATAAGTTGCAAATATTAAAAAATATGTAGCGAAATATAAACTATGGGGCCTTATTACATAAATATTCCCAAAATTAAAAAGAACTTAAAGAAAACCGAAATAATATATAGAAATAAAACTTGATGGCCCCTCGAGTCCGTCTCGGCTCCCATGTCCACAATCTACTGCTCATCTGAAAGAGTAGAGAAAAATGAAAGGGTGAGTCACCAAGACTCAGTGTATAAATCCCTAAACACACAACGACCTAAGGCCCACAAACACATTATGAGCCCTGGCCCATACATAAAGGCAACAATCATAATAACATGATAAATAATATATGATGAATAGCCCAACCCATCCTAGAATTCCATCCTCTACACACCAACCCGTACCAACCATCACACCTTGGGGATTTCTACAATCAACCCTCCATCCGCTACACACCATAACGACAGCCGTACTGCCTATTCCCATTAATCAGGAATCATTAAATGTGGCATTGCCACCGATCACTGTGTGACCTAACATTAGATTTTTGTGGTTTAACCACCGATCACCAAGTGACCTATCATGCACTTCCCCTTCATTATCATAGTCCCACCCCATGCATACACACAGAAAACATCATACCCTCTTTAGCAAACAGGCTTACATATATTTCGATACACATAGAGATTTCTATGATTACGTACCTGGCTTCCTTGCCTAACCTTTTTAGGGTTTTATTCGACTGTCTACACAGCCACTTTTCCAGCTTTTTAGCCCATAACACATATAAATTGCAGTTAACTAGTGTGTTAGAGATCTACACACCTTGTAACACCCCCAAACCCGGCCCACGAGCCTTGACCGGATCTGGTATGTCACTGCGGAAAACGTTTAAGGAGAAATAAAAATTTGTTGCCTTTGGTAAAACGTTGTATTTTTAAAATTATAAGTAAAACTATATTGTCACAAATTATCGGATTTAAAACTTTTGTGTAAGTTATTATAAAATAAATTGATTCAAAAATAATTGTCATTATTAGCTCAATAATAATATAAACTTCAAAAACCATATATAAAGTCTCCAAATAGTTTAAGTGGCTCTTATTACATCAAATAAATTCCCAAAATACTGATAATATAAAGTACGTAAAGCAATTAAATCATCTTCTGCATGGCATAAAAATACTTCTGCATGGCCACCTTTGTATCCACTCCAACCCGGTCCAAGCTTTATGCATCACCTGCGATGTTGGTAAAAATTTGGGTGAGTCAAACAGACTCAGTGTGTAATCAGTCCACTGAATTCCACCCACATGTGGGCTTAGCCCACAACCACATATCATATCACAATTCAGATAGTAAAACAACTTAATCACATCATTTCCACAATTGGGCCTTGGCCCACATAATCACTTAATTTCACATATTGGGCTTAGCCCATTTCCACATCAATCCACATTTCACACATGATTATGCAAAGCAAATGCACCCAACCCAGCCTAAAGTCCATCCATTACACCTACCTCGGCAAACCTGCTGCCCAAGGCCGTGGCTAATCCACCGATCAACTAAGTGATCCCACATATCTTACCTTGGCAGACCTGCTGCCCAAGGCCGTGGCAAAGCCACCGATCACCTAAGTGACCCCACATGTCAATATCCACGAGGTGACTCAAGATCATCCTCTATCCACGGTCATGCACACAGCTATCATCCGCCGAGATGTGGCACCTAGCCAACACCTCCCTTGATGAAGCACACAGCTAACATCAAGCACCAATGTAGCACAAGGCTAACATCAGACCACGTACATAAATGTACTCTCTGTCCTTCGATAGTCACATTCAAATCCCATCCCATGCACATGCATCGTACGATAATGTCATAACATAATATAATAATGCATGCTCATGCTATTCGGCACACAGTCATATTCCCATTAGCATATTCACATTCTTAATAACTAATCACTGACCTGATTTTCGATATACCCCTTAAGGGTATCCATTCATAATCGCCACTGCACATATTAGCATTTACACAATACATACAACATAACATAAACCCGGAAAATAGTGGGTTAATCACACACCTTACTATTAGCGAAATCCCTAGCTACTTGAATTTAACACAATCTCGGAACGTTGTTTTTCCTCCTCCCTTAATGCCGATTTGGTCTCCTACCCAAATCCCAAAATACTTGCTTGCTCCTTGAGACTGTCGAAATCCTATATGCCATTGTTAGAATCGGCTATACACCATAAATCCATGAAGATGGCCCTTGGCCGAATACCACATCACTTACCTTGACTTATCTTGATTACTTCCAATCCCGAAAGACTTCTTTGATGCTCCTTACTGTCAGCTACAACCAAAAGGCACACATAACATGGCTTATGAATATTCGGCTAACCCAAAACCAAAGCCTTAACACTTGATTCGGCACACCAACAGGAATAGAACCCAAATTGATTGCTAGGATAGAAAACTTACCACTATACAAGCACCCTCAGAGAATCGGCTTCTAGCTCCCAAAGCGAAAGAGTTTCGGCACCTTAATGAAGAAGAGAGATCATGCCAAAGTGGAGGGAGTTGAATGCTTAGAGGATTCGGCTATGGTGTTTCCTTAAAGTTTCAAGCAAAGACAAGAGAGAAAGAGTGCTTATAAGGTTCGGCTAAGCCTTACAAAAGGGTGAAGCAATATTCGGCTATCCAAAAGAAGTAGGTGTGGAGTTGAAGAAAAGAAGAATAGAAGAATAGTGAAGGCCTAGGAGAATTCGGCTTTAAGGATGTGTGAAGAGGAAAAAGGTGTGAAAGAAAGAAAATAAATGCATCTAACTTTCGGCTCTTATCAAAGGGAAAATAAGGTGCAATTTCGGCACTAACCAAGATGAAAAGAAAGGTTTTGAAAGAGGGAACTTAGCACACACACTAGCACTATATTGTAACACCCCTTACCTGTAACACCCCAAACCCGGCCCAAACATTATGACCGAATTTGGTATGTCACGGAGAAAAGTTATTTTTGAAAAATCCCTTTAAGCAGATTTAAAATTTTTGTTGAAAAAATTTTTGGTAATGAAGAAAACAAAAACTTAGTGTTGATTAAAAATACATAAAGTCATGTTGTTACCGATTTCAGATGTACCCGCTGGTACAATAAAACATTTCGCGTTTGATTTTGAGAAAACATGTGTATCCATTTTCAAGTCATTAAGTTGTTAAACAAATTATCCAAAACAGATAAATAACCAAAATATAATCCTAGGAGGCCTTATTACAATTTAAGCAAAATAACCAACAATAAAATAAAAGTAGTTCATAAATCATTTAATCCAAATGTTCACTGCATGGCCACCTCGAGTTCTTCCGGCTCCTTATCCGCGATCTACGAGTCACCTGAAAAATTAAAGGAGAAGGTGAGTCACCAAGACTCAATGTGTAACCCTTCCCCGGTTTAGTGCAACATATACACAAGTCATAACCAATTAACATGCACAAGTTTAATATGCACCCAACTTAGCCATCCAAACGCCTTTCTCTACCCCGTGTGGTACCAAACCACTGGTGGTGCCAAACCACTGGTGACTCAAAGTCACAGATGTGATACCAAATCACTGGAGATACCAAATCTCTGGTGTTCGAAGACACAAATCGAATGATGGGGCCAACCCATCATGTGATACCAAATCACTGGCGTCAATCCCGTATCTCAAAGTGGGGCCAACCCACGGTGGTGCTAAGCCACAGGGACGAGACGCTATGAGGTGCCAAACCTCTGGAGGTGCCAAACCTCTGGTGACCGTAGTCACGAAATGTGGTACCAAACCACTGGTGCCCGTCGACACGAATATCACTGCCCCCTCCACTCATAAAACCCACATCAATCAATGATATTTAACAAAAATTATGCCAACTTGCTCATTTAGCAACATACATAGGATTTATCAATAATCATTTATAAGCCACATATACCAAATATGTCATGCTTCCCAAAAGCATCAAATAACAAATCATATTGTCAAGAACTTACCCGAAGCCTTGCTATACCTTTATGGTATTAACTCAAATCTACACAAATCCGATTAGCATACATATAACACTTAGCACATTAAATAGTTATAAGGTGTGTATGTACACACCTGTCACCAACGATAGTCCTAAATCCCGAAAAGTCACTCGGCCACCTTAGATTTCTTGCTCCTATATTCGGCCAAACACAAGAGTTAGGGACATGGATTATTCGGCCAAACCAAATAATTCTACGGGGTTATCACATGAACCCGAAACCTCACCTAATCGCCTTCGAGTACTAACTACAGTAACCGGTACGCGAATCTGCTTCACTTCCCTACAATCGGCAACCATTAATAATAATAGCCTCCGGCTTTTGAATAATCAAAAGAATAATCCTTTAAAATAAATCCTTACCACCTTCAATATTCGGCCAAGATACTTCTAAATGGAAGAAGAGAGTTTCGGCACACCCAAAGGAGTATATTCGGCTAATAAAGAAATTATTGAGAAGAAAGGGAAATAGGGGCTTCGGTTTTGAGAAGAAAAGAAAAGAAATAGATGGAAGATGATGGTGTAGTAGATTCGGCCAAAGTTTAGAGAAAGAAAGAATGGTTTTTGGTTTTGATAAAGGTTGAAAAGAGAATGAAAAAGAATTGATCAAGGGAAGAAAAAGAGAGATGGAAGAAATGATATTCGGTCAACACAAGTTTTACCAAAGAAGAAAATGCACAGGATACAAAAATGTAGTTTGGTTCAAAAGGACAAATGAGAGAAAGAAAGTGGTATTTTGTTTCAAAAAAAATGAAGCTAACATCAAAAGAAATTTTGCACCAAAAGTACCCTAGACATTCGGCCAAAAATGATAGTTTTTGGAGAGAAAAACAAATACCAAAAAGATGCACAAAACAAAAGATTGGCTAACATCCCCCCCCAAGCTACCTACCAAAAATTCGGCCACTCCCCCTAGCCTTACATGCCGTCCACATACATGCACTAAGGCATAGGATTTCTTTCCAAAACATCCTCCACCTTCCATGCCTTTGTCCCCTCATTATACCATAAGCTCAAGATTCTTATCCCTAACTTCAAGCTTTCCATAACCAATTTTCAACTTACCAAAAGATGGAAGTCCAACCTATCATAAACATAGGTTGACAAGCAATTAATGCTAAAACACAAAAATAAACTTTCAAAAAAAACTAAACATACTACTCGAACCTCTAACCTCAAGCTATAAGTTCAAACACCATAACCACTTTGCCACTAATTCCTCATGTTAACTTAAGTGCTAAGCTCACTTAATCCACTTCATTAAATAAACCATACTAAAATTTATTCTAGCTTTCTAAATAAAATCAAACCTTCATAAGACTATGCTAAGCACACAAACAATACTACCCGAGCTAACACAAGTAACTAGATGACACACAAATTTTTCCTAAAGCCCATGGCCCAATCGGCCCAATTCTACTAGGCCCAATTTCGGGATGTTACATTACCCGAGACCGTTGTCGGAGTCGAGCACGAGGCATTACTAGACTTAACTTACTAGTTCTGGGCATAAAAATTGAAACTGTCCGTCTGCGTCATGTTCTCTAAATTAATTATAACTTGAGTTACGAAACTCGAAATCTAGATCCGTAAATTTTCCTTGAAACTAGACTCATATATCTTCTTAATGTAATTTTTTCAGAATTTTTGGTGTGGCCAATTAGTACAGTTTATTAGTTAAAGTCTCCCCTATTACACAGTTTGACAGTTCTGACCTCTCTTCACTAAAAATCAATTATCTCATAATATACAACTCTTTTTCCTACACCGTTTTCTTTATATGAAAATAGACTCAATAAGCTTTAATTCTATATCTCATGCACAACCTAATTCAATTTCTACTATTTTTGGTGATTTTTCAAAATCACGTCACTGCTGCTGTCCAACTATTCCCCTGCATATAATTACATAATTTCTTTAAAATAACTATCAACTAGGCATTTCATAACATCCAAAACATGTTCTTAATTAACCATTTTAATGGCTAATCATTACCAAGCATTTACAAGTCCATAATAAGCCATATCATAAGGTCACACACATAAAATGGCTAAGTCCCTATACATGCCATAACTTAAAACGTTCGAGTCACAAAATACCAATATAATCCTTTGATAGTGTGTAACGATCTCCGACGTCCTTTCGATCCCCGAGTTGGCTTGTAATACTATATAAAAAAATAAAGAATGGGAGTAAGCATAAAGCTTAGTAAGTTTACATGTAAATAGATAACAACATTCTTAATGAATTATCTTATTCTTTTCTTATCAAGATCACTTTAAGCTTTTAACTCAATATACTTAAACTTGTATTCTTACCTGTACCTTTTAACATGATTTTATCTTACCTTACCTTTTTAGCTTGAACTTGTCTTACCTTTACTTTGGAATACTCCTTTAATTTTCCCGTTGAACCACTTGGAATACTTAAGGATACGTGGGTACCTTTCCTTATGAAACTTAACCATTGCCATGTCTTGACATGGTCTTACGTGGTATCCTTGCTTTATGAACTCACCAATGCCATGCCTTGGCATGGTCTTACATGGGACCTTTGCCTTATAAATTCACCAATGCCATGCCTTGGCATGGTCTTACATGGGACCTTTGCCTTATAGTAACTTATCAATGCCATGTCTTGACATGGTCTTACATGATTTCCTTAAACCCTAATGTCATGACATTTGTATCCTACACATTCCTAAGGTTCAACCGGAACTTTCTGAGATAGCTTTTCCATCAATTCATACTTGAGTCTTTAAATAATAAATTTACAGAATAAATATGTAAATGCTGGAATTTAATAGTATTAAATGTAAAATAATAGAATATTGCATTTATTTACTGCAAACTTACCTCGAAACAAAATCGATAAACTATATCGATTTAGTCCACTATCTTTTTCTTTCCCCGATCTAACTCTGGATTTCGTTCTTCTTGATCTATAATAGCAAATTTAGCTTATTTAATACTCACATTTATCAAAGCAGTCCTTAACTCTAACTTTGGAAAAATTACAATTTTGCCCCTAAACTTTTACATATTTACGATTTTGCCCCTAGGCTCGAAAATTAAACTTCAGCCCTTATTCTTATGTTTTCTAACATGCTAAACATTTTTCCCTTCTATAGCAACTTCAAATTCTTACTATAACACATACTTATGAACAATAACAACTTTTACTAATTAGCTCGTTTTTACCGAAAATCACTTAATAAAAACCATTCCTCTACTCATAAACATGCAAAATCTACCATCAATCATAAAAAATCACAAGTTCTCAACAATGGCATAATTGAAAATATTCACCAAAATCAAAAATTCAAGCATGGGTTTTGTAGATCTCATAGCAACGATCTCAAAAACGTAAAAATGATCAAAAACCGAGCTGATTACATACCTTGATTGAGCTTAATAAGTTGCCAAACTCTTAAAGCTTTCTTTTCTTTCTTATGTTCTTTAGTTTCGGCAGAAACAAAGAACTTGCATGGTTGTTCTTTTTTTTTTTTTTTTAATCTATGATATAATATATACATATTATTACTTATATTTTAACTTTACTTATTATACATTATTTCCACCCACTAACAACTTTCTTCCTTTTTTCTTACTTTCGGCCAAGGAGAAAGATAATGGCTTCTTTTTTTTTTTTGTCATATCTTTATTATTATCTTATATTATAATATATAACTTTAGCATATGTTTTATGCTTATAAAAACAAAATAATGTAAAATTAAAGCCATGATGCCGTCCACTATGCTATCAAATGAACAATTTATAACTTAAGTCCTCCCTTATAGATAAACACATCAATTCAACCACTTAATCAAGCTATAAGGCTACTTTTACCACTTATGCGATTTGGTCCTTTTCTTTAAATTAAGCACACTAACAATAAAATTAATTCACGAAAATTTCACACATAATAATTCACACATTATAAGCACTGAAAATAATATTAAAATATTTTATTGACTTGGATTTGTGGTATCGCAACCACTATTCCGTTTAGGCCCTATTTCAAGATGTTACATATATTCAAACCGAAAATGCCACCCTAAGGAGCCCTATATTCGGCCATTGCTCATCCCCCCCTCAAATCCCAAATTATTCTCTTTATCACCTTAATCACAATAATCAAAATAAAACTACCATTATCCTTCACTTAATCTCCTATTTATCAACTCAATTAATAAAAATAAAAATAAAATAATCCATCATATCCCTTATCAATCTCCTATATTATCCCTTGTTTTACCTATTAAAAATGAATAAAATAAAAATCACAATTATCTTCTAATCTTAGCCAAAATTTAAAAAGAATAAAACAAGCCTTATCTCTTCCTTGCAAAATCCATGTGCCGTCCACTACTCCCCTTCTCCCTTAACGCCAAAAAGCCACCCATCATGCTGCCAACATGATTCGAACCCCTTCCCTTGGAACCCCTTGCTGACGCAACCTCCCTTGCCCCTAAGGTAGCGTCCCAAGCCACTTTACCACATCACTTGTTGTGTCATAACTCCCCCACAATTTCTCTTAAGGCCTCCTTAGCCTAGCTCCCCATCATTAGCCCTTAAAAACAAAATTTCTCTTATAGCTCGGGCCTTCCCTTGGCCTATAACTAGCCTCTAAAATACCTCAATTAACACCACAACGACCACACTTATGCAAAATAATTTAATAAAAATTAACCCCTATTTCAGGATATTACAATTCTACCCTCCTTAAAAATAATTTCGTCCTCGAAATTACTTACTAATCGAACAATCGTACAGTCTAACTCACCACACTACGCTATTGCTGCGCACTCTGATCTTAAAGAACTATCATACTTTCTAGGCACATTCCCTAAGTTCACAATCAAGGTTCCATACACTTCACTAGCAACACAAGTACGAACTAGCTCTATAACAAACAAGGCAATAAAGGGTATTCCAGGATTAAGGGACATACCCGTTGTCACATCTGTCACATCTTCCTCCTCGCGACGCCTGGCTGCGTAAACCAACCTTGGTTGCCTCGCGTCTGCAACCTCAGCATCTCTGTTTGGTGTTCCACGACCTCTGCCGGAACCATTCCCTCCATGGTTCGGACCATGACCCCTCATCGCTTGCTGACCACTTCTACCCGGCTGCACATAACCTTGGCCTGCTGTCCGAGCCCTATTCGGATCCTGAGGACAGTCTTTAATCAAATGAGACTTGGACTTACATCTAAAACATTCCCGGTTCCGATTCCAACACTCGCCAACATGATACCTTCCACACTGAGCACACGGACGGTCCGGATTTCCAGTAGCTGGCTTAGTAACACGGACAAAATTCTCAACCTTCGGTCTTTTCTGAAAGCTCTCAGATGATTCTGACGGTCCAAAACTCCTCTTATCCCGGTTCCTATCCTTATCTCTGTTCTGTCTCACAGAGTCCTTAATTCCTTCGGCTACCTTAGCCTTTTCTACTAACACAGCGAACTCTCGCTCCTGCTGCGGAGCTATCAATAACCTCAGGTCATTCCTTAATCCGTCCTCAAATCGGACACATCGCTCATGCTCCGTAGCCACCACTCATCGAGCATATCGGCTCAACCTCAGAAATTCAGCTTCGTACTCCGCTACGGACTTGTTCCCTTGAACCAGCCCCAGAAAGGCCTTCCTTTGCGCATCTACATAATGAGTACCAACGTACTTCTTCTGGTACGCCTCCTTAACATATTCCCAAGTAAGATCCTCAGCTGTAGCACCATCCCGAACTGTGAGCCACCACTAATATGCCTCATAGCGAAGCAGTGCCACCATTCCTTTCACTTTCTCCTCAGTGGTCAGATCCAGCTCCTCCATAATTCGCTCGGTCACCTCCAACCAATATTCGGCAGTACTGGGTCCACACCAGATACTCCACGAAACACTTCAACCCCATTGACTCGGAGTCGCTCGAGTACGGACTTCCTAGCTCTCATATTTCCACCGGCTCCAGCCACCATCTCAAGAACTCGCAGCACAGCCTGCGATACAGCATCGTCCCCCGTCTGATCTTGCTGCTCCACACCAACAGCTGGTGGTGGGGGCACATCATTTTCTGACCCATGGCCAGACCCTACTGGTTCCGATATCGACATTCTACCTCTACCGCGTCCACGACGACCACGTCCTCTAGAACTCATGTCTAACGTCGCGATTTAATCTGATTAAAGAGTTTTATGCATTAGTACTTTTGTTCCACTTGTTTATGCGCGAACAATTTTATGAAAAGAAATTTTCGGAAGTAGTTCTTTCGATCAACTAAAGTTTTAGCTCAAGATCACTATTCTAATTCAGAGAATCACACATTCACATTCATTCACATCAATAGAGACACATTCATTCATCCACAACATTTACCATGCTACTATGGGCATCATTGTCCATTCCCAACCCAAGGGTATTTTCGTCATTTGTCCTATAGGGGTACTTTGGTAATAAATCGAGGTCAATTTGAAAATCTTAATAAACCAGGGCACTTTGAAATTTCAAAACTCCAAGGTATTTTTGAAAATGTTATCAAATCAAAGGTATGGCAGAAATTTTCGGAAAGCAGGGTCATTTTGGTAATTTTGTCCATCAGGGGTAATTTCGTAAATTTTTCAAATCAGGGTATCTTGAATTTTCACAAGTTAGGGTTTCATGGATATTTTTGCAAAGTAAGAAAATCTTATGAAAGTCAAGGGTAGTGTGGTAGTTTTAGAAACCAGGGGCATTTTAGTAATTCTGCCACTAGGGGTATTTAGGTAATTTTATAAATCGGGAACATTTCGGAAAAATTTTGTAAAACAGTTTTTACAAATGAAAAGGGTAATTTTAAGAGTTTTAAAACTAGGGTTTTTATGAAAATACGGCTAGTCCCTTTCGGGTTTTAGTTATTGAGTTTAGCCTATGAATAAGTCCTCTTGGTTAGGGTGAACCGTAGCTACGCACCAGGTAGGATTCCAACGAAGAGGAGGTGAGTCACTAGGACTGCTTAAGTACCAGGCTTTTTCGGATCCAATCCTAGACATGCGCACAATGCTTCCACACTCTAACTCGGCGACTTAGTCACAGGTTTGTTTAATTAGGCATTTAAGATCTTATGTAACTGTTGGGGTAAACTAGTCCTAGAGTTCAAGTACTTAATATACTAATCTACGTTCCATGTCTACCCTTCTACAAGTCATAGTATAATTCACACAAGAGATAGGGGTACTTACCTGGTGGACTTCGGGTCGGAGACTTAGGTGCCATGCCAGAAAACCTGCTTATAAAAATTTTCACAAAATTCTTTTGGGCTTCAATTTGAAAACATTTTGGGCCTTAAACCCAAGGCCGAGAGTTTAAAACTGGGCTCTGATACCAAACTATAACACCCCCAAACCCGGCCCACGAGCCTTGACCGGATCTGGTATGTCACTGCGGAAAACGTTTGAGGAGAAATAAAAATTTGTTGCCTTTGGTAAAACGTTGTATTTTTAAAATTATAAGTAAAACTATATTGTCACAAATTATCGGATTTAAAACTTTTGTGTAAGTTATTATAAAATAAATTGATTCAAAAATAATTGTCATTATTAGCTCAATAATAATATAAACTTCAAAAACCATATATAAAGTCTCCAAATAGTTTAAGTGGCTCTTATTACATCAAATAAATTCCCAAAATACTGATAATATAAAGTACGTAAAGCAATTAAATCATCTTCTGCATGGCATAAAAATACTTCTGCATGGCCACCTTTGTATCCACTCCAACCCGGTCCAAGCTTTATGCATCACCTGCGATGTTGGTAAAAATTTGGGTGAGTCAAACAGACTCATTGTGTAATCAGTCCACTGAATTCCACCCACATGTGGGCTTAGCCCACAACCACATATCATATCACAATTCAGATAGTAAAACAACTTAATCACATCATTTCCACGATTGGGCCTTGACCCACATAATCACTTAATTTCACATATTGGGCTTAGCCCATTTCCACATCAATCTACATTTCACACATGATTATGCAAAGCAAATGCACCCAACCCAGCCTAGAGTCCATCCGTTACACCTACCTCGGCAAACCTGCTGCCCAAGGCCGTGGCTAATCCACCGATCAACTAAGTGATCCCACATATCTTACCTTGGCAGACCTGCTGCCCAAGGCCGTGGCAAAGCCACCGATCACCTAAGTGACCCTACATGTCAATATCCACGAGGTGACTCAAGATCATCCTCTATCCACGGTGATGCACACAGCTATCATCCGCCGAGATGTGGCACCTAGCCAACACCTTCCTTGATGAAGCACACAGCTAACATCAAGCGCCAATGTAGCACAAGGCTAACATCAGACCACGTACATAAATGTACTTCCTGTCCTTCGATAGTCACATTCAAATCCCATCCCATGCACATCCATCGTACGATAATGTCATAACATAATATAATAATGCATGCTCATGCTATTCGGCACACAATCATATTCTCATTAGCATATTCACATTCTTAATAATTAATCACTGACCTGATTTCCGATATACCCCTTATCCATTCATAATCGCCACTGCACATATTAGCATTTACACAATACATACAACATAACATAAACCCGGAAAACTGTGGGTTAATCACACACCTTACTATTAGCGAAATCCCTAGCTACTTGAATTTAACACAATCTCGGAACGTTGTTTTTCCTCCTCTCTTAATGCCGATTTGGTCTCCTACCCAAATCCTGAAATACTTGCTTGCTCCTTGAGACTGTCGAAATCCTATATGCCATTGTTAGAATCGGCTATACACCATAAATCCATGAAGATGGCCCTTGGCCGAATACCACATCACTTACCTTGACTTATCTTGATTACTTCCAATCCCGAAAGACTTCTTTGATGCTCCTTACTGTCAGCTACAACCAAAAGGCACACATAACATGGCTTATGAATATTCGGCTAACCCAAAACCAAAGCCTTAACACTTGATTCGGCACACCAACAGAAATAGAACCCAAACTGATTGCTAGGATGGAAAACTTACCACATACAAGCACCCTCAGAGAATCGGCTTCTAGCTCCCAAAGAGAAAGAGTTTCGGCACCTTAATGAAGAAGAGAGATCACGCCAAAGTGGAGGGAGTTGAATGCTTAGAGGATTCAGCTATGGTGTTTCCTTAAAGTTTCAAGCAAAGACAAGAGAGAAAGAGTGCTTATAAGGTTCGGCTAAGCCTTACAAAAGGGTGAAGCAATATTCGGCTATCCAAAAGAAGTAGGTGTGGAGTTGAAGAAAAGAAGAATAGAAGAATAGTGAAGGCCTAGGAGAATTCGGCTTTAAGGATGTGTGAAGAGGAAAAAGGTGTGAAAGAAAGAAAATAAATGCATCTAACTTTCGGCTCTTATCAAAGCGAAAATAAGGTGCAATTTCGGCACTAACCAAGATGAAAAGAAAGGTTTTGAAAGAGGGAACTTAGCAGACACACTAGCACTATATTCAAACCGAAAATGCCACCCTAAGGAGTCCTATATTCGGCCATTGCTCATCCCCCCCTCAAATCCCAAATTATTCTCTTTATCACCTTAATCACAATAATCAAAATAAAACTACCATTATCCTTCACGTAATCTCCTATTTATCAACTCAGTTAATAAAAATAAAAATAAAATAATCCATCATATCCCTTATCAATCTCCTATATTATCCCTTGTTTTACCCATTAAAAATGAATAAAATAAAAATCACAATTATCTTCTAATCTTAGCCAAAATTTAAAAAGAATAAAACAAGCCTTATCTCTTCCTTGCAAAATCCATGTGCCGTCCACTACTCCCCTTCCCCCTTAACGCCAAAAACCACCCATCATGCTGCCAACATGATTCGAACCCCTTCCCTTGGAACCCCTTGCTGACGCAACCTCCCTTGCCCCTAAGGTAGCGTCCCAAGCCACTTTACCACATCACTTGTTGTGTCATAACTCCCCCACAATTTCTCTTAAGGCCTCCTTAGCCTAGTTCCCCATCATTAACCCTTAAAAACAAAATTTCTCTTATAGCTCGGGCCTTCCCTTGGCCTATAACTAGCCTCTAAAATACCTCAATTAACACCACAACGACCACACTTATGCAAAATAATTTAATAAAAATTAACCCCTATTTCAGGATATTACACACCTGATTACCGTTAGAACGAGACTTTCTACGTCGACGTATCCGTAGTCAACACAGCTGCTATCTGCCCTATGTGTTGTTCAGAGGCTGGTAACGAAACATTAGGTTAAGGCACGACTAACTACAAGAAAACGATTGATCATCTTAAGGAGAATTGAAATCCTTACCTTGAAATCCCGAAAAGTGATATGAAATTCAGGGACTAGTGTTTCCGGCTTTTAGATCTAAGAGATCTACTTCAATTCCCGATGTGGCCCAACAAGAGAATACATAAAACCATTAAACCATTAGCTTTTCGGCTTTATCTTCCAAAACCCGAAAGAGAAAGTGAAGAGATAGGAAAATCGACACTCACCTTAACACAAAGAATTCGACTACCCCTTAGAGATTTTGGCTTTTTGAGAAGATCAGAAGAAGAGATGATAGGAAGGAGTCTATGTAGATTCGGCTTTAGTGAAGAAATTGGCAAAAAGGAATAGGGAGTATTTGACTATGGAGATGAGAAGAGAGTTCAGGGTTTCAGCTTTTGAAAGAAAAGATGTTGAGAAAAATTGGGAGGTTTCGGCTTTTGAAGAAATCAAAAGAAAGGATTGCTGAGAATGGCTAAGGGTTTCGGCACAGAGAATGAGGAAAAGAATAGGGTTCAAATGCTAGAATTGAAGAGATATCCCCCCTATTTATAGAGAATTTTGGCACTTCCTATCAAAAATCGAGAGTGCCCTTCCCGATAACTGATAACTAAACAAATAATAAGGAAAAATTCGGCACCCCTCTTGGCATGTTGAAACCGATTTCTTCCCTACTCCAAGAGATGGAAATTCGGCCATCACTTGGCCTTGCAGATAATTCCTATCTTTTCTCCTTTATCTTCCATATTATCAACTATAATATCCACATTATCCCATTCACATAAATCCTCCTATTTTTTAGCCTTGTTGCCGTCCACTCCACCTAACCCTAATGTCGAAAATTAGCTAACTTAAATTAAAAGAATTGGGCTCCATGAAACTTGAATTTGGCCTCCTCAGTGGATGCCACCTCCTTGCTCTTTAAGTGGCGCTACTGACCACTGGGCCACAAGCCCATCTGCGTCTTTATTTACAATTAATATCTTTTAAACCTAATTCTAACAGGCTCTCCACTAAAGTGCCCAAACAGAAAATTTAACTAAGGCTTCAGCCCAAACTTGAACCCAATTTGAACCCCTAACACTCAAGTTTACACATTAAACGCATAGGCTCATTAATTTAGGATGTTACAACGATCTTGACCAGACGACAGCTAATGGACACATAATTGAAATGTCCATGCTCAATTTAGATCCTGACCCGATTAAATTGTAGGTTGCGTAACAACTCTGACCAAGCTCTATTATCTGCATAGTTTTTAGATTTGTGTGATTAAATTGTTTCAAACCTGACACGTCCCTGTTACCTCACACGAATGCTAAGAAACCCTTAGTAAATAAGGATTAGTAAAATGCGTATTTACTAAGTAAAAGATTTCGAATGGACCTAATGTGGTTTCCAAACTCATGAAAGATCGAGTAGCCATGGAATGTTTTTCCGAATATTTTTAAGCATGTTGATAATAAATTGAGTTTAATTGAAGTAATTCTCCTAGTTTATTTATGTTATAATTGTTGCAAATTGTGTTTAATTTTGCTAAAATCTATTTCATTCATATAGTTTGCATACTTAGGATAATTTGCATTAGGGATCATTGTATTTAATTTAATATATTTTACTCATCACTTCTCAACTATATTGTCTTTTTATTTACCAAATTGTTAATATAATTTTACAAAGTAAGTGACTTAGCACAAATACAATCCCTGTGGAGACGATAACTCGATACTTACTTATTACTTGATAACGATTGTGTGCACTTGCACAAACCTACGCATTACAATAGCTTACTTTGTTTATTTTCTTCTATGTTTTATAGTAAATCGAAGCTAGCTTGGAATCGGGGATTGTCGGGAACTTCATCACACTATCGGTCATCTATTTTGGTACTTTTGAGTTGTGTGTATATGGTATATGGCATGTATAGGCTTGAGTCATTTTGATATGTTTGATGAACATGTATTTTGGGCTATTTAAGTTAGCTTGTGTTGATGATTTGGTTAGTGTATAAAGATGTGTGGATGGCTTTGTTTTAAATTAGGTAAATTGACCTATAATGAATGAGTGAGGTTGAATTGATGATGCATATTTGGAATGGTTTTATTAAATGAATCATATATGTGAATTATGTCGAGTAAAGCAAAATGAGTTTATATGTATTTGAATAGGTAAATGGCATTAAATTGAGTATTGAAATGGTTGAAATGGATATAGTATCATTGTGTATTGGTTGATGACTTTTGGCTGCATATTTGTGTATTAATTGGTACCAATTGAGCTTATGTAGGTATGTGCAAAATGGGTGGCAAAATGGCTTGGTAAATAGCCTATTTTTGTCCACACAGGCAGAGACACGGGCGTGTGTCTCAGCCGTGTGTGACACACGGTCATGTTACACGGCCGTGTGTCCCCTGGTGTTGAAATTGAATTGAAGTCAGTATGCTTCACACGGTTTCACACACGGGCGTGTGACTGGCCATGTGGTACAAGTTAGTATACCCCCTAATTGACACACGGCCTAGCACACGGGTGTGTGACCTGGCCGTGTTGCATAAGTCAATATACCCTACAGGTTTGGCACGGCCTAGTACACGGCCTGGCACACGGGCTAGACACACGGGTGTGTGGTTGGCCCAAGTCAGTATGTATGCCCTATTTCCACACGGGCGTGTCTGGAGCCGTGTGAGGCACACGGTCTATTCACACGGGCGTGTGACCCCTGTATGGTTGAAATTTTTCTAAGTTTCCAAAATTTTCATATGTTATTGGTTTAGTCCTGAACCACTTCTAAAGCATGTTTAAGACCTCGTAGGCCCTTAGAAGGGACGATGTGTTTGTGATTAAATGGTATTTGAGTATGAATGCATAAATGTATGAGTTATGTATGTTAAATGATATGTATTGCTCGGTAATACCTCGTAACCTTACTCCGGCGACGGATACGGTTTACGGGTGTTACACCTCCTCTTTTGGACGACACATCATTACACTAATAAAAATACATGTGTGATAGAATTTTTAGTTAAAAAATAAAAGGCTTATATGTAAAAGAAATCTTAAAAATGTTTAAAAAAATCAATTAAACCATTGTATTAAATTGGCACCCAATTAAACCCTTATCGTTAATTAAAATAATCAATTAAGCCCCTCCCTTGGTTGACCACGTTCACCATTAAAATAAAACTGACGGATCAATTATATGGTGAAACATAGTAGCTTTTGGTTCAGTCTAATATTTTCTCATAAAAAAATAAATTTTATAAAACTAATAAAACATATTTAAAATTTTATAAAATTGTATAAAAATCTTAAAAAGTTATATTAATCATAACAATCATTTAAAAATATAAAAGTCATAAAAATTATTAAAATTGATATAAACATATAAAAATCATAAAAATAAAAATTTATAAAATTAATAAAAATATATTTAAAATATTTAAAATTTTATAAAAAATATATAAAAATTATTTAAATCCCTAAAATCATAATGAACACATAACATCACACAAACCGTTAGATAATGGGAATAGTTATCAGATCGATTTCCTTTTTATTGATAAATTATTAATTTTCTTTTTAAAATTTTTATCTCCAATTTTTTTAAGTACAATACAATAGTTTGGACCTTGAAAAAAATGAAAATTGTTTGGTAAGTATTGTTTGATATAAAGTACTTTTGATATAGTTAGATACTATCAAATCAAAATTTTACTATCCAACTATTAACATATGTCACTGTGAAATATTTTGACTAATGTTTTCAAAACTGTATTGATGGTCAAACTAGTCATGCCATCGGTTCGTAGTTCGACTGGTCCATCCAGTTCAATTAAATAAAACATTAAAAAATTGGTTTAATTACCCAATTCCTAAATCAACTGGTTTAACAACGTTTTTCAGACCATGGAAGCAAGAGTTGATTGTCAATACCTTCTCGGAGGTGGATGTTGCCAGGATCCTCCGTATCCTTCTAGCGAAGATGGCCCATAATGATCTGTTTGTGTGGAGCGGTGAGCTCTCGGGGGAGTTTTCAGTACATAGTGCCTACAAACTATTACAAAAATTTCTTACGAACCCTAATGCTTATGATTTATAGACCAACTACAAAGATTTCTATAAAAAAAACTATGGTGTCTAAATCTCCCATCTAAATTGAAAATTAAAATATGGAGGATATCTTGGAATTATTTATCTACACTAGTCAACATGCAACATAGGAAATTGGTGAATAATGTGACTTGTCCCCAATGTAGAAGAGGCGCTGAGACTGCAGTGTAAGAGTATGCCCAAATATCAATCATGAGATGGTTGTAATAACATACTTGATTTACCATGTTTATTAATATAAAGCCTTGTCATTATTATTTCAGTTTTTTTTCCTGTATGTACAAATAAACTGTTTTATAATAATGTCCTGAGAATAATATGATTATTCTTAAAAGATCCTTAGTCAAGTATTACTGTTGACTAGGACAACAATAATGCATTAAGACTAACATGTAGTTGATTGATGATAAAGAGTTGTCATTGATATGGAGTGTCAAAATCAATACATGAATATGTGTGTTAGGGAACAACATATTGCACTGACCCGCTATATGTATGTTTCTTGGATTATTATGTAATTGTCACAACATTACTCATAGTGATTAATATGTATATGATCTTCAGACTTGAGATCATCATTATCCCAACATCGTGAGTTGTATATTTTGATACAGTCAAATGTACATCGTAACTGGTTGTTCTATAAAGGCTGATGTTGGATATACCACAATCTATGTAGAGGGATATGGTTGATCAATATAGGATAAGTCCCTCCTACATAATTGGAGTAATAACTTAGGCCACTTGATTGAGTGAGGCTAGAATGCATGGCCATGCTCAAATAAGTTGATATGAGATGTCATACTAATTTTCATATCATAGTCTACTCAAGATATCAATAAACATGGGATGGACTATGCAAGTGTGACTATTCCATGACTTGTGTCCATTCCAGAGATAAAGGACTTAAGGATTAATTCATGAAAGGTTAATCACAAAAGGTTATGTCGAATCATGACTTCTTGTAACTTAGGTAGCAATGATGCATTACTAGATGCCATTCATTGCTTGTAACATCAGAAACGTTCTAGTATTACTGCTAACGTTACAAGAACCTACAAGGTCACACCCTATGGTTGAAATGAACGGAATATAACATAGTTGGTATTGTGTTTGGTTGTCACATCAATTAAATTAATTATAGAATTAATTTAATTGGGCAATCAAATATTTAACATATTATATGTACAAGGATGTTGTACACATAATGAGAACATAGTTCTATTAATATATGAATTTGGTTCGTATATAAATTTTAAATAAATATAGTTTACCGAAATCCTTGTTATAATTAATGTAATTATAATTTTCTGTTAAAAAATTATTATATTTATTTATTTTTAATTATGATTCATTATATATACCAATTATAAAAGGTAATAAGTTAATACAGAGCTTTTAAGAAACCCTAAAATTGATTGTGAGGTCTAGCAGCCGTTAAGCAAAGAAACCTCCATAACAGTTTTGGAGATTTCTCCCATTCATTGTCAAACTGGGTGGATTACGTAGAGGCCGAAATCATAAAAGGTTGCGGCTTGGTTCGTTGGTAGATCAGAATTCTTGTTGCCAAGGAGTCACTGTCTACTCTGATTGAAGTTTCGGTAATTCTGAAACCATTATTTCACCCCGATCGTTCCTCGCACATGGATCCATGGTTTGGATCGCCGAAATTATTTTTTTCTACTACGACATGGGGTACAGACAATCCAACAGTGGTATCAGAGCCACTTGTATGATACGGACTCGGGTTTAAATACTTGGGTGATGCAATTGTATGAGATGCATGCTTTAATTTTATTACGTTTTCGACTGTTTAAATAGTTTAAGCATAACCTGATAACTGTTCCTTTCGATAATCATGGTGTTGTGGCCTATTCGATTTTATGTTACTACTGTTAACTATTAACAAATCTGTAATGATGCGACAGTGGTATTTACAGTTTCCAATAAGAGTTAACTGGCTAGTGGAACAAGGGTTGTTTCAATATGAAACCTCAAGGATTAAAATCCTGAAAACATGATTCTGTTGATAAAAGTTATCAAATCATGAGGTTTCATTTGGCTGGGGTATGCGGACCATTTATTCCGCAATTGCCCTGTATCTGTCGAGGTTTGGTTAGGTTTAAGTTAATCAAATATCCTTAATAGACTAGAATTGGGTTTTGCACAGCGATTTACATGGGTTTTTGGGGAATCTTCAATCTATTAGAGGCGTTTGTTCTGTTGTGCACTTTGGGTCATCTGAAGCGACGGAAATGCTAGAATACACAAACAAAAATAACATGGTTTATTATTAACTACATTATTGAGATTAATGAAACTGACAGAAGGAACCTTACAAAGGAACATGAGGCAGTTGAATGGAGGGGTCCATTTGGTTATGTTATAAAAATCAATTTCGACGATGCGTATGACGGTCATAACTTTAGGTCAGCCTCGGGTATTATCACGAGGAATGCTGAGGGGCATGTTTTGATTTCATTCTTGGAGATTCATGATGGGTTCTCAACAGTTTTTTCCGTCAAATCTCTTGCATGTCACCGGGCGGTGCAAATGGGTCTCAAAATGGGGTGGTCAGAGGTAACAGTGGAATGTGACTTATTAGTCATTATACAGAAATGTCAGACTCATTAGACATTCAACAATTAAAAAATAGTTCCCAAAGCATCGTTTTTAAACATACTCCGAGATTGGCAAATGGTTTAGCCCACATTTTAGCAACCGATACTCTAAAAAGAAGAAAGACAGATTACTTGGCAGGGGGAGCCCCTGTGTACGCAAAATGAATGATGGTAGTAGAGCGGGTGAGGGAACCAGACTGAGGCGCTTTAGTGTGATGGAGGAGAAAAGTGAGAGTGGTTGTGTCACATCTCAAAAACCGGGTTGGAAGAAATTGGGTTAGTGAAACCTAGAGGGGTCACAATGTGATTTTTTTAGTTAAAATTCCAAAATTATGCTAAGTAATTTATTCTGGTTAAATGGTTAAGGGTTGTGCTTGTGTGAGGAAGGTTCTAGGTTCAAATCCTTTCACTTGTATTTTTGCCAATTTTGTCTAAATCCCTAGTTTTTTTGTATTTGATTTAAGAAATACTTGAGTGCATCTGTTGACAAGAATGAGCCTGTTGGTTCAGTGGTAAGGTGATTGTTAACTTACCCTTTAGTCTCTTGTTCGAGCCCTTGTATGGGCAAGTGGAAATTGTTTTTTTTGAACTTTGAGGGAATCTGGTGAGTAGATACGGTTTCAACGTTGTTTCAGAGAAGTAAGTGTTTGAATTTCGTATTAGTGGCTAAACGTTTGATTTGTGGATGTTATTTTTTTAGATGAATTTTGATGATTAATTAGAGAGTTTTGATGAATGATTATAGGATTCGGAGTGCTATATTTGTGTGGTTTATCAAAATTATCATTAGGTGTGTGATTCTAACCCGAAACGTCATTTATAACTAAAAAAACTCGAGAAAACTGTGGTTGTTTCGAGTTTGTTGTTCGTTACATGGTCGTCTGCACCACACTAGCATGTGGTCGGCCGTGTGCCAGGTCATGACTTGGGTAGGCCGTGTGGGGCACACTGGTGTGTGTGATCACATGGGCTAACCATTTAGGCTGTGTGGGCCCATTTTTCAGAAAATTTTCTCTTAGGGCCATTTGAGTTAGAAATGCGTAATTAGATCTTTCGTGGGGTTAGTTTAGCTTAAATAAGACTCGAAATGTGACAATTGTCAATATGTGTAGTACGTGATGTGGTTAAGCTAAGTGAAAAATGTAAGTACGATCTGTGTTCTGGTAACTTTGAAAACGTAATTATGTGTTTGATTACGCATGGCATCTTTATGTGGAATAACTGTTAGTATAAGAACTAAGATATGATACAATCTGTATAAGTCATGTGTTGTGTTGTGCTCTGTAAAATACGTGTTTTGGTATGCATGGCATACCACCTATGTGTTATGTATGTAAGTTAATATGAATTTGCAATTACATTGGGGTGGGTTTTGATATGATGGAGGATGTGTTTTCTGGTAGTATTTTTGCAATTTTGACAGTTAAACAACAATATCTGACTGGCAGCTCAACTGCATCTTTATGAGTGGCATACTACCATGACCCAGTGTGATTGGATGGATGGACTCTTGTAGTCCTATTTGGTGTGATTGGTTGGACGGAGTTGGTGTGTAGTAGTTGGGGGTAGGATTTGTTCTGTAATATCCCGGGATAGGGGCTATTGTGTTACGTCATTGTTTGCATGTGTTTGACTTGCTATGTTGTTGTTTGTGTGGTTTCGGGGCTTAGTTGTAGGCTAGGAGTAAGCCTGAGTAGGTGGGAAAATTTTAGTTTTTAAGCTTTAGGTGAGAGGAGCTGAAAGAGCTGGGGTTTATATATTTTATTTGGTGTTTTTGAGCACAAGAGATGAGCTAGCAAAGTGGCAAGGCATGCGCCACTTGGGGGCTTGTGGTTGGCGTGATTTGCAAGGAGAGAGGTCTTGAGTTCAAGCTGCGGAGTGGCCACATTTTGCATTCTTTTTGTCAGCTAAAAGGAGGAGGAGTTGTTGGTAGTTCAAACTCTACCATGGACTATGTCAACTCATTCGAATGGAGGGTGGAGAGTGAATGTAGGAGGGAGACTAGTTCAACAAGTTTGAAGGAATGGTTGGGAGCTAATGGGGGGTTGTGGCCGAATTTTGGGGAGTGTTTGGAGGTGTTGGCCGAAACTTGGGGAGCTTGTGGAGTGAGTGGACGGTTTGGTAAGCATGGGAAATGGGTGTGCCGAAAATGCATTTGGCATTTTTGTTGTTTGTTCGGTCAATTTGTGAAAGCCAAAATTCTCCCTTTGGTTAAGTTGTTAGCCGTATGTCAAGAGAGTTTCTTCTTTGTTACCAATTTCCAAGTAAGTCTTCCATCTCTCTCTTGAAACCGAAAGTTTAAGCAACACATACCTTAGCTGAAACTTGCCTTTGTTTTCTCCTAATTCCATTTTAGCAGAATGCTCTTCTATTTTTTTTCTTCTTTCTTCATTTGTGTGTAAGCCGAAACAAACATTCTCTCCCTCTCATATTTTCCTTCACCTTTTGGAAACCTTGAAAGCCAAAAGTAATTCCCCAAAATCTTCTCACCATTCCGTTTTCTTCTTAAACCGAAAGTACTTCTTTTCTCTTCTCCTTTTTCCATTATTTTTGTCATTAGCCGAATACCCACCCCCTTTTTCTTCTCATCTTTCTCTTGTATTCTCTTCCTTTGGGATAAGCCGAATCTCTTTTCTCTCCTAGTGGGTTCTTGTGGCCGAATTTTGGTGTGGGGTTAGTGCTCATCTCGTGTTGTGCAATCGGTTAGTGAAGGTGAGTATTTGGCCGAAGGGCTATCTCTTCTCTCTCTAGTTCTCTATCGATTTTGGTGAGGCTAAAGGATGACTTTCGGCATTTGTTGAAAGGGAACTAATCTCTTGTGTAAACCAATTTCATGTAGGGCATCCGGGATTTTGTGGCAGTCATTCGAAGAAATCGAGTGGTAAGTGGTGGTAAGAGGTTATCTTGTTAGTCTATTCTTTTAGATTTCTATAAGTCTAAGGTTTCAAAGGATTAATCGTTCTCTTTTTAGGGTGTAGCCGATTGTTGAAAGAACCATTGTTGGTTCCGGATTTGGTAGGAAACCAAATCAAGGTTAAGGTAAGGATCAGCAATAACCCCTTTGGCTTATTTGTTTGTCTTGGCCGAATGGTCTAGTTGTTAATCCCTTGTTTGGCCGATTCTAGGTGCAAGGTGATCGAGGAATTTTAGGCCGGTTCTTAGGATTAAAACCTTCGATATACCAGGTGTGTAACCTAACACATGGATTTCTTAGTAATATGTTAATAACTTGTGTTATAATAAGTGAAACAGTTGATGATTGTTATGATACCCGATAGGGTATGTTCACGGATTCGGGTAAGTCCGTAGCATTATGAGTTCTATTGTTGATACATTTAGTATTATGATCTATGCTATGTATGCTATGAGATGCAATGTTGGGCATGTTGGCATGAGTTACATGATTTGCATATTGTACATGAGTCAGTATGACATGTATGGGCAATATGAGAGGAGGGGAAATATGATATCCGTGTCTTTGGGACACCAGAGGTTTGGCACCTCCAGTGGTTTGGTACCACAGATGATATTTTGTGACTTTGGGTCACCAGAGGTTTGGCACCTCAGCGTCTCGTCCTAGTGGCTTAGCACCACGGTGGGTTGGCCCCACAGTTGATTATACGGGAATGACGCTAGTGATTTGGTATCACACGATGGGTTGGCCCCATCATACGATTCGTGACTGCGGTCACCAGTGATTTGGTATCACACTTATGTCTTGGGACACCAGAGGTTTGGCACCTCATTGCGACTCGTCCCTGTGGTTTGACACCACCGTGGGTTGGCCCCACTTATGAGATACGGGATTGTCGCTAGTGATTTGGTATCACACGATGGGTTGGCCCCATCATTGGATTATTTGTTACTTTGGGTCACCAGTGGTTTGGCACCACATTATGGATATCGTGACTTTGGGTCACCAGTGGTTTGGCACCACCAGTGGTTTGGTACCACACGGGGTAGAGAAGGTGTTATGGATGGTTAGGAACGGGTGCATTAACTGTATTGCTATGTTATGTTGTGTGTTAGCATGTTGCATTATCGGGAGGGGGATTTATGCACTGAGTCTTGCGACTCACCCTCTCCTTTGACATTTCAGGTGACACTTAGACGCGGACATGGAGCCGGGATGGACTCGGGGTGCTCATGCCATGCCTAAATAAGGATTTGCTCAGACTTTTATAAATTGGTACTCTAGTTTATTTACTACTATTTGGTTTTACTTTGGATTGTAAATGGCCTTTAAAATTATGTTTTTTCTATGTTTATGCTTAAAGTGGATTTTAATATGCCTTAACAAATTAATTGGGTCAAAATTTGCTAAAACTTGGAAAGACAACGATTTCAAAACTACAAAGCGATTTGTTTTAAATTGTACCATCGGGTATCACACTACGATTTGGGATAAAGAGAGCTCAAATGTTTTTAACTTAACCTCGTTTTTCTTCTAAGTCAAAATGTTTTAGTAACAATATTAAACAACTTGGGGTTTTAAAGTGAGACAAACCTGTCTTAACTTCATAACCGATTAAGTTTTCGAAATTTCGGAGTTTTCAAACAAAACATCGGTTTTCAAACAATCATGCCCAAGATTTCTGCAAGTACGAAATTTATCAAAGGGTTTTTATCAAACTTTTAAACGGGAACCTTTTTTTAGCCAAAAATCGATTCTCCCTGTAACATACCGGATTCGGTCGTGGTGTGTTGACCGAGTTTGGGGTGTTACAATTGTGGTATCAGAGCTAAGTTCAAAGGCTCGGCTGTGGGCCTGAGGCCCAAAATGTTTTCAAATGTCTATTTTAAGTGTTTTGTTTTGAAGTATATGAATTAAAAGGCATGACACCGAGTCTCCGGCACCAATCCGCCCAGGTAAGTACCCCTTTCTATTACTTGTGATTTTGATATTGATGAGATGTGATTGAATGTTTCGCAATAGTAAAATGACTTTAGAAACTGAAACTGATAGGATTATGTGAACTCGCGAAAACAAAAGCTTCTGTAATATTCATAAGACTTTGCCTTAAAACAAGTGGAATAAATACTGATTCATAAAACTTCTAAATCAGATACGTAGAGAGTTTAGTCATGAGCGCTAGGGGTGGACGTGGTCGTGGATGAGGTCTTGGTAGGATGACGGTTTCTGAACCCGTAGGATCTGGTCAGGGGTCAGAAAATGAGATACCAGTACCGCCACCAGCTGGAGGTGGTGAGTTCCAAGATCAGACTGGGGATGACGCAGTGTCACAGGCGATGCTGCGAGTTTTAGAAAGGGTAGCTGGGGTAGGTGGAGGCGCAGGAGTTCGGAAATCTGTTCCTGAGCGGCTTCGAGCAAACGGGGCCGAATTCTTTCGAGGTGTTTCTGGTGTTGCTCCCAGCACGGTTGAGTATTGGCTGGAGGCGACAGAGCGGATCATGGATGATCTGGACCTGACTGCTGAGGAGAAGCTGAAGGGCATAGTATCACTTCTTCGGGATGAGTCATACCAGTGGTGGCTCACGGTTCGGGACAGTGTGGCAGCAGAGGATCTGACATGGGATTATTTTAGGGCTGCATACCAGAAAAAGTACATTGGAGCTAGCTACATCGACGCGCAACGAAAAGCATTTCTGAGGCTAGTTCAGGGGAGTAAGTCTGTGTCAGAGTATGAGGCTGAGTTCTTGAGGCTGAGTCGGTATGCTAGGGGCATTGTGGCTACAGAGCACGAGAGGTGTGTTCGTTTTGAGGATGGTCTGAGAGACGAACTGAGGTTGCTGATTGCTCCACAGCAGGAGCGTGAGTTTGCTGTCCTGGTTGAGAAGGCTAAGGTAGCCGAGGGTATTAAAGAGTCTGTAAGGCAAGGCATGGACAGGAACAGGCATAAGAGGAGCTTTGGATCTTCTGGGTCGTCGGGTAATCCTCAGAAGAGGGCTAGGCAGAGTGGGCCAAATCAGTCTGGTAGGTTTGTTGCTGCTAGGCAGGGACCGCCGCAGTGTAACCATTGTGGAAAATCTCATTGGGGAGGTTGCTGGACCGGTGGAAAAGGTTGCTTTGAGTGTGGTTCTCTGGATCACCGTGTGAGGGACTGTCCGCGTAAGTTGGCTAGGATTCAGTCTGAGAGTCAGGGCCGTACTCAGTTCAGGAATAATGGACCGCCACCGCAGAGAGGTCGTGGTAATGGCAGAGGTAATGGTTCTGGTCGGGGCCGTGGAGCACCGGGCAGAGGTGCAGGTAGTTCTGAGGCCAGACAGCCTGGGTTAGTGTATGCAGCGAGGCGCCGAGAGGAGGGCGACGCACCGGACGTCATAACTGGTACGTTTTTGATCTTTGGTTCTCCTTTTACTGCTTTGATTGATGTGGGTTCAACGCATTCTTACGTTGCTAGTAGGATAGTAGAGACCATGGTTTTGGACTCTGAGATATCTTTTAGGCAGATGACTGTAATTAGCCCTCTAGGTCATTCTGTAGTGGTAGATAAGCTATATAGAGATGTACCCCTAGAACTCCAAGGGGTAGTGTTTGCTGCTGATCTGATGGAACTGCCGTTTGGGGAGTTTGATCTGATTCTTGGAATGGATTGGCTGGTTAAGTACCAGGCGAGGTTGGATTGCGCGGCTAAGCGCATGGTTCTTAAGACGACTGAGGGTGATGAAGTGGCTATGATAGGTAATAGGAGAGATTACTTATCTAATGTGGTATCTGCTCTGAAGGCTGAGAAGATGGTCAGAAAGGGCTGTGAAGCGTATGTGGTTCATGTGTATGCCTTGGAGGCTAAAGAGTCTGCTGTAGAGAAAGTTCGGACAGTTGGGGAATTTGCTGATGTGTTTCCTGAGGAACTTCCGGGTTTGCCGCCGGATCATGAGGTAGAGTTTGGGATAGATCTGTTACCCGGGACTGCGCCAGTGTCTATTGCTCCGTATAGGATGGCGCCAAAGGAGTTAGTGGAGCTTAAGGCTCAGATCCAGGAGTTGTTGGATCGGGGTTTTATCAGGCCAAGTGTTTCGCCTTGGGGAGCGCCGGTAATCTTTGTCAAGAAGAAAGATGGTACGATGCGGATGTGCATAGATTACCGCCAGTTGAATAAGCTGACGATCAAAAACAAGTATCCGTTGCCACGGATAGATGACTTGTTTGATCAGCTGAAGGGTGCAGCGGTATTCTCGAAGATCGACTTGAGGTCTGGGTATCACCAATTAAAGGTAAAGGAAGCGAATATCCATAAGACAGCGTTTCGGACTCGGTATGGGCACTACGAATTTCTGGTAATGCCGTTCGGGTTGACTAACGCGCCTGCAGCATTCATGGATATGATGAATAGGGTGTTTCAGCAGTATCTGGATCAATTCGTCGTGGTTTTCATAGACGACATCTTGGTGTATTCAAAGACAGAAGAAGAGCATGATGCACATTTACGAGTAGTACTACAGATTTTGAGAGAGAAGCAGCTCTATGCTAAGTTCAGTAAGTGCGAGTTCTGGCTTAGAAAAGTGACTTTCTTGGGTCATGTAGTGTCAGCTGAGGGAATTAGAGTGGATCCTCGAAAGATTGAGGCAGTTTTGGATTGGAAGCCGCCTAAGTCGGTGGCTGAGATTCGGAGTTTTCTGGGTTTGGCCGGATACTATCGAAGGTTTGTAGAGGGTTTTTCGTTGATTGCAGCGCCGATGACCAAGTTGTTAAGGAAAGAGGTTCCATTTGTTTGGACTGAGAAGCAACAAGAGAGTTTCGACAAGCTTAAGAAGATTCTGACAGAAGCTCCGGTTCTGATTCAACCTGAGGCTGGTAAGGAATTCATAGTTTACTGCGATGCATCACATACGGGATTGGGTTGTGTGCTGATGCAAGAAGGTAAGGTGGTGGCTTACGCATCTCGGCAGCTGAGGCCACATGAGGTCAACTATCCGACGCACGATTTGGAGCTAGTGGCTGTTGTCTTCGCGTTGAAGATTTGGAGGCACTACTTGTACGGTGAGAGATCGATAGTCTACACGGATCATAAGAGTCTGAAGTACCTTTTGACTCAGAAGGATTTGAATTTGAGGCAGCGCAGATGGGTTGAGTTACTTAAGGACTACGACTGTTCGATTGAGTATCATCTGGGTAAGGCTAACGTGGTGGCAGACGCGTTGAGCCGTAAGGTTGTTTCGGGCTTAAGAGCGATGTTCGCCCATTTGAGCTTGTATGACGACGGGAGTATTCTGGCAGAGTTGCAGGTTAAGCCTACTTGGGTTGAGCAGATCAGAGAGAAACAGTTAGAGGATGAGGTTCTGAGTGCGCAGAGGTTGCAAGTGCAGGATGGTGGTCTGGAAGACTATAGTTTGTCTGGTGATGGGGTGTTGTGTTTCCAAGGTAAGGCTTGTATGCCCAAGGATGTTGAGCTGAGGCAGAAGATTCTTCAGGACGCACATAGCAGCCCATATGCTATGCATCCTGGAGGTAGCAAGATGTATAAGGATCTCAGAGAGCAGTTTTGGTGGCCTGGTCTGAAAAGGGAAGTGACAGAGTTGGTAGGAAGGTGTTTGACTTGTCAGCAGGTCAAGGCTGAGCATCAGTTGCCGTCGGGGTTGCTTCAGCCTGTGAAGATTCCTCAGTGGAAGTGGGAAAGGATAACCATGGATTTCGTCAGTGGGTTACCGCTTACGCCAAGCAAGAACGATTCAGTTTGGGTAATTGTGGATCGACTGACTAAATCAGCTCACTTTATTCCGGTGAGGGTTGACTACTCACTTCAGAAGTTAGCCAAGCTGTATGTGTCAGAGATAGTGAGGCTGCACGGTGTGCCAGTATCGATCATCTCAGATAGGGATCCCAGATTTACGTCAAGGTTCTGGAAAGCGTTGCATCAGGCTTTGGGTACGCGTTTGGATTTTAGCACGGCTTTTCACCCGCAGTCGGATGGGCAATCGGAAAGGGTTATACAGATCTTAGAGGATATGCTGAGAGGTTGTGTTCTGGATTTCAGAGGTAGTTGGGAGGAGTTTCTACCATTAGCTGAGTTTGCCTACAACAACAGTTATCAAGCGAGCATCAAGATGGCATCATATGAGGCATTGTATGGTAGGAAGTGTCGCTCACCTACCTGTTGGACGGAGTTAGGTGAACGTCAGTTGTTGGGACCCGAGTTGGTTGCAGAGACCGAAGATAAGGTTAAGTTGATTCAGGCTCGATTGAAGGAAGCTTCGAACCGGCAGAAGTCTTATGCCGATCTTAAGCGAAGAGATATAGAGTTTGCTGTGGGGGATCAAGTTTTTCTGAAGGTCTCGCCATGGAAGAAAGTGTTGAGGTTCGGAAGGAAAAGTAAGCTAAGTCCGAGGTTCATTGGGCCGTATAAGGTATTGAGACGAGTGGGACCAGTAGCGTATCAACTTGAGTTGCCTGCAGAGCTAAGTCAGATTCACGACATATTCCACGTTTCGATGCTTTGGCGTTATCGTTCAGATCTGTCGCACGTGGTAGCCGTGGAAGAGATCGAGGTAAATCCAGATTTGACCATGGAGGAAGAACCAGTGCAGATTCTAGATCGGGATGTGAAGGTTCTGCGTAGGAAGTCTGTGCCTTTGGTAAAGGTTCTTTGGCGGAATCATGGCGTGGAAGAAGCTACGTGGGAATCCGAGGATATGATGAGACAGCAATACCCGCAACTCTTCCGATCAGGTAATTTCGAGGTCGAAATTATTTTAAGGAGGGTAGAACTGTAATATCCCGGGATAGGGGCTATTGTGTTACGACATTGTTTGCATGTGTTTGGCTTGCTATGTTGTTGTTTGTGTGGTTTCGGGGCTTAGTTGTAGGCTAGGAGTAAGCCTGAGTAGGTGGGAAAATTTTAGTTTTTAAGCTTTAGGTGAGAGGAGCTGAAAAAGCTGGGGTTTATATATTTTATTTGGTGTTTTTGAGCACAAGAGATGAGCTAGCAAAGTGGCAAGGCATGCGCCACTTGGGGGCTTGTGGTTGGCATGATTTGCAAGGAGAGAGGTCTTGAGTTCAAGCTGCGGAGTGGCCACATTTTGCATTCTTTTTGTCGGCTAAAAGGAGGAGGAGTTGTTGGTAGTTCAAACTCTACCATGGACTATGTCAACTCATTCGAATGGAGGGTGGAGAGTGAATGTAGGAGGGAGACTAGTTCAACAAGTTTGAAGGAATGGTTGGGAGCTAATGGGGGGTTGTGGCCGAATTTTGGGGAGTGTTTGGAGGTGTTGGCCTAAACTTGGGGAGCTTGTGGAGTGAGTGGACGGTTTGGTAAGCATGGGAAATGGGTGTGCCGAAAATGCATTTGGCATTTTTGTTGTTTGTTCGGTCAATTTGTGAAAGCCAAAATTCTCCCTTTGGTTAAGTTGTTAGCCGTATGTCAAGAGAGTTTCTTCTTTGTTACCAATTTCCAAGTAAGTCTTCCATCTCTCTCTTGAAACCGAAAGTTTAAGCAACACATACCTTAGCCGAAACTTGCCTTTGTTTTCTCCTAATTCCATTTTAGCCGAATGCTCTTCTATTTTTTTTTTCTTCTTTCTTCATTTGTGTGTAAGCCGAAACAAACATTCTCTCCCTCTCATATTTTCTTTCACCTTTTGGAAACCTTGATAGCCGAAAGTAATTCCCCAAAATCTTCTCACCATTCCGTTTTCTTCTTAAACCGAAAGTACTTCTTTTCTCTTCTCCTTTTTCCATTATTTTTGTCATTAGCCGAATACCCACCCCCTTTTTCTTCTCATCTTTCTCTTGTATTCTCTTCCTTTGGGATAAGCCGAATCTCTTTTCTCTCCTAGTGGGTTCTTGTGGCCGAATTTTTGTGTGGGGTTGGTGCTCATCTCGTGTTGTGCAATCGGTTAGTGAAGGTGAGTATTTGGCCGAAGGGCTATCTCTTCTCTCTCTAGTTCTCTATCGATTTTGGTGAGGCTAAAGGATGACTTTCGGCATTTGTTGAAAGGGAACTAATCTCTTGTGTAAACCAATTTCATGTAGGGCATCCGGGATTTTGTGGCAGTCATTCGAAGAAATCGAGTGGTAAGTGGTGGTAAGAGGTTATTTTGTTAGTCTATTCTTTTAGATTTCTATAAGTCTAAGGTTTCAAAGGATTAATCGTTCTCTTTTTAGGGTGTAGCCGATTGTTGAAAGAACCATTGTTGGTTCCGGATTTGGTAGGAAACCAAATCAAGGTTAAGGTAAGGATCAGCAATAACCCCTTTGGCTTATTTGTTTGTCTTGGCCGAATGGTCTAGATGTTAATCCCTTGTTTGGCCGATTCTAGGTGCAAGGTGATCGAGGAATTTTAGGCCGGTTCTTAGGATTAAAACCTTCGATATACTAGGTGTGTAACCTAACACATGGATTTCTTAGTAATATGTTAATAACCTGTGTTGTAATAAGTGAAACAGTTGATGATTGTTATGATACCCGATAGGGTATGTTCACGGATTCGGGTAAGTCCGTAGCATTATGAGTTCTATTGTTGATACATTTAGTATTATGATCTATGCCATGTATGCTATGAGATGCAATGTTGGGCATGTTAGCATGAGTTACATGATTTGCATATTGTACATGAGTCAGTATGACATGTATGGGCAATATGAGAGGAGGGGAAATATGATATCCGTGTCTTTGGGACACCGTGTCTTTGGGACACCAGAGGTTTGGCACCTCCAGTGGTTTGGTACCACAGATGATATTTTGTGACTTTGGGTCACCAGAGGTTTGGCACCTCAGCGTCTCGTCCCAGTGGCTTAGCACCACGGTGGATTGGCCCCACAGTTGATTATACGGGATTGACGCCAGTGATTTGGTATCACACGATGGGTTGGCCCCATCATACGATTCGTGACTGCGGTCACCAGTGATTTGGTATCACACTTGTGTCTTTGGGACACCAGAGGTTTGGCACCTCATTGCGACTCGTCCCTGTGGTTTGACACCACCGTGGGTTGGCCCCACTTATGAGATACGAGATTGTCGCTAGTGATTTGGTATCACACGATGGGTTGGCCCCATCATTGGATTATTTGTGACTTTGGGTCACCAGTGGTTTGGCACCACATTATGGATATCGTGACTTTGGGTCACCAGTGGTTTGGCACCACCAGTGGTTTGGTACCACACGGGGTAGAGAAGGTGTTATGGATGGTTAGGAACGGGTGCATTAACTGTATTGCTATGTTATGTTGTGTGTTAGCATGTTGCATTATCGGGAGGGGGATTTATGCACTGAGTCTTGCGACTCACCCTCTCCTTTGACATTTCAGGTGGCACTTAGACGCGGACATGGAGCCGGGATGGACTTGGGGTGCTCATGCCATGCCTAAATAAGGATTTGCTCAGACTTTTATAAAATTGGTACTCTAGTTTATTTACTACTATTTGGTTTTACTTTGGATTGTAAACGGCCTTTAAAATTATGTTTTTTCTATGTTTATGCTTAAAGTGGATTTTAATATGCCTTAACAAATTAATTGGGTCAAAATTTGTTAAAACTTGGAAAGACAACGATTTCAAAACTACAAAGCGATTTGTTTTAAATTGTACCATCGGGTATCACACTACGATTTGGGATAAAGAGAGCTCAAATGTTTTTAACTTAACCTCGTTTTTCTTCTAAGTCAAAATGTTTTAGTAACAATATTAAACAACTTGGGGTTTTAAAGTGAGACAAACCTGTCTTAACTTCATAACCGATTAAGTTTTCGAAATTTCGGAGTTTTCAAACAAAATATCGGTTTTCAAACAATCATGCCCAAGATTTCTGCAAGTACGAAATTTATCAAAGGGTTTTTATCAAACTTTTAAACGGGAACCTTTTTTTAGCCAAAAATCGATTCTCCCTGTAACATACCGGATTCGGTCGTGGTGTGTTGACCGGGTTTGGGGTGTTACATGTTCTATTCTGATATGAAATTATGATATATATATAAATTTCTGAAAATTATGACTATCTAAAACAATATATGCTTATGGATCTGTTATGACATTTTGATATGTTATTTGCATATGTGTACATTATGAGTAAGAATCTATTTCGATATTGGTGTCTGCACTTGTTTATGATTATAAAAATATATATATCCAATTCTATATGTAAGTATATGGCAAATCTGTAATGATAACGTGTCAGTTATTTATGTACATCTGTTTGTGGGCCGGGTCACACATTGGGCTTCTAGCTTACTCGTTTGTTTAATTCGTTTCACATGTACTTCCGACTTAAGACTTGGCGAAGACTTCAGAGCTCGGTTCACACAATTTGGTATAAGTTGATTTTTTTTTTTTGGATTTTACGGTCTTTCAGATTTTAATTTGTTTTGGAATGTTAAATTCTTGGTTTTTGGTTTTTGTTTTCATGGACATTTTATTTAAAACTCATAAATACACCTAAGACATCATAACTAATGGATCTTATGATTTTAAGATATAAGAATTTTAAAAGTATTTTTCCACTGCAAGGTTTTGGAATTAATTACGACTTTTTACAATTTAATTGGTTAAATATTTGAGATTGTTTTTTATAAAATTAATAAAACAAGATTTTTGTCTAATTGCTTACATGCGTTCTTCTGAAAATTGTGATTTTGATAAATTAAATAACTTTATTACTCTAGAATTAAAACTAAGTTTTTTTTTTTTTGCGTTAGTTAATCGACAATGTTTTTATGAGCATTATAGCATCCATAATCCGACCTTAACGTTTAGGTCGAATTTGGGGTATTACAGGTTGACACGACAAGTGCAATGACATTACTGGATGTTACTCTCCGTGAATTGGAATCGTTAGTAAGAGGAAATGAATCTTGTTTGTTTGGGACAGGAGCCAAGGAGTAATCTGATTGGGCAAGGTGTAGGTGGTAAAGGTTCTAGATTTTTCTTTTGTATGGACTTTTATGTTCTGTTTTGGGCCTCTTTTTTGGTCTGGTTTTGTTGTTATTTTTGCTTTTAGTTTCTTGGGTTTGATGGGTTTTTCTTTTTGGGACTTACTTTTTTCTCGTTTTTTTATTGGTTGATTAGAAATAATAAGCTTGAATTTATTTAAAAAAAATCAAAATATCTCAAAGTCAAATATTAGTCAACATTTAATTAAAAATATGTGTCCATCTTCATCTCATCATTTAAAACACATCCAATGTTTGATATTAATTCTAAATATAAAATATCTCATTAAAATAATATTTCCAAATTTTAGTTCTTGAAAAATGATTAAATTACCCTTATGTGGAAAATTATTGTTTTGTCTCTTTTGCCGCTTTATACAATTTATTGTCATCAGTATGTACTTATCAAATCCAAATCACAAAGTTCACTTGTAATTCTTATAAAAATTCTGGATGGTAAAATTTACATTTTTACCCTCTTTTCGGTAAAATAAAAATTTTATGATTTAGTCATTGTACATTTCAATATTTCCAATTTGGCCTCAAAAGTGATTGTCACCACATCAAATACAGTTCAACTTATTCTCACGTCAAATAATCAATAATAGCTCAAATTTCACTTTTCAATCAAATTTTCAGTTTAATCCTCCAAATTTTCTAAAATTACAATTTAGTTCTTTTGGTCTTATTTCTACATCCAAAATACTTTTCATCAATCTCCAACTCAAATATCAATTTTCCTTTCCTAAATATTCCTTTTCTGACTCATTTCCCAAGTTTCACGAAATTTTATTGTTTCTGATCAAGAAAAATATCATATACCTTATCAAAAATTTTGGGGTGTTACAAAGTTGGTGTATATCTTATAGGTAGCCTTATAGTTGGTGTATATCTTAATGACTTAGGTATCTGTCCAATTAGTTCACTAAGCTTAAGCCAACATCTTGTCGTACTCTCCCTCGGTATATTCCTTAACATATCTATCACCTAGGTTAATTATGAAGAACAATTCCTTAACATATCTATCACCTAGGTTAATTATGAAGAACAAATTGAATAATTAATCTAGTTACAATCTAAATACATATTTTGTAATATCCCCGAAAACCCCTTAGTCATAACAATATTATTTTGAGCAATTATGAATCAAATTTTTCAGAATAAATAAAATGAGATTTATAAATGTTAGTGGAGAAGGTAGTAAGAGACTGAAAAAATTTAAAAGATTGATTTATTGAGAAATATTAACCCGGGCTATAGACTATATTGTAAGGTTTACCAAAGTGTTAGGGTCAAAGTGAGAAATTAAAAGTATAATAGGATTAAATTGCATTAGTGGTGAAATGTGTGAGGTCGTAGAGAGCAATTTTATCAAGATCAAGTGAATAAGTATGCTAGATAGATTTTTTTAGTTATAATAATATTTAATTTTCACCATCATTGCTATTATGAATATATTAAATTATTTTATTTTATTTTATTAAAATATTAAAGATATTTTAGAAGAAGGATAGAGAGAGTTCTCCTTCTTCTTCCTTGTTCACATTACTTCATTGGGGAGGAATAAAACTTTTCTTTCTTTTACAATTTGGTCCTCCATCTCTATTAAAGGCCTTTTCGAGCTCAAAACCATTAAATTTCCATAAAAATCTTAGCTAAAACAAGTTACCCACAACCTAGCAAGCTTAGTTTTCAAGTTGGAAGTGGAGAGTACATGTTTGAAGAGAGAAAATCTAGATAATGTGAGAAACTAATGTCACGGTTCGTTATAATGGAATAGAGCTGTAATTGAATAGAGCTGTAATGGAATAGAACTGTAATAGTAATTCAATTGTTTGGTTGAATGGAATGGAATAGAACTGTAATAGTATTCTTGTGTTTAGTTGAATGGAATGATGTTGTAATAGCATAAGGAAAAATAAACTAAAATGACTAGAATACCCTTAACAGAAATTTTTTAAGGTAGATGATTATTGTTATTGTTATTAAATTTTAATAAGATTATTAATATAAATAATAAATAATTTAATCATATTTTAACATAATTATTATTAAATATAATTTAATAAAATAATATAATTTAATAAAATTCTTAATATAATTATTCTTATAAGAATTTACTAAAATCATAATATATAATACTATAAAAATAATATATAATCTACTTTATTATTTTTAAACCGCAATACATATTTAATGTGCTAAAATATCATTAGTGAAACAAATAATTTAATTATTCTACAATAAAAAAAATATTAGAAGTAACAAATAACTTGAGAATTATATTTTGCATAAACATAATATTCATATATTAACAAAATGTTACATGATTTCACTAGTTTATATGTCATAATCCATATGCTATAAAATTTTGCAACATAAAAAAGTTACAACATTGTAACGACATATATCATGTCATTATACCGTCCCAAATATTACAAACACAAAAAGTTACCAAAATATCATCTACACAACCATGATTTTGTGGATTTGATTAATTGATGACTGACATTTAATAATTTTTTAAAAAAATACCCATTTGATTAAATATAGTGTGTTAAATATATTCCTTCTTTTTTTTTTAAAAAAAAACATGATTTGTTTGTAACATTTTACTTTCTTTTTTTTTTGTTTCGTTTGTTAAGATAATTTTTTTAGTGTTAATTATAATTTTTAATCAAACAATATAAGTAATATAAAACATTGTTTAATTATAATTTTTAATCAGACAATATAAGTAATATAAAACATTGTTTGAAGACCAAAATTAAATATAACATAAATTAAAGATATCGAAAATAAAAATAGTTTGATGATATATTAAAAGATTAAAATAGTTTTAAATGAAACATATCAAAAATAAAAACATATCGAAAATTAAATATAACCAAAATGTTCTTGTTTAAAGTAAAAAGATCAAATCCGAAATGTAAATGTAGTTTAACATGTATATATTGTCTTCCACGTATTACTAGAAAAGAGTAATGGGATCATCATTGCAGTGGAGATATTTGTTTATGTCCGTTACCTGATACTTATCTGTCTACTTGCATCAGTAAATAATAAAGATGTTATCAAGACAAGAAATTGACATCACTTGTGTTAAAATATTAAAGCTCCAAATGATAAAATTTCTCTTGCAAAAACACAACATGCCTGTAATTACACAAATTAAGCATTCATTAAAAAAAGGAGATAATCATATTCAGTGGAGTAATGTAGATCTAATATGATGCCAGATACTAATGTACAAAACTCAGTGCATTTGAGTATGACTAAAAATAAGTCAAAACTCAAAACTGAAATCACAATAATAGCATAACGCATAAAAGGTGTAACATCCCGAAATTGGGCCTAGAAGAATTGGGCCCAATAGGCCTTGGGCGTAGGAGTGTTTTAAAATTTTTGAGAACAAGAGAATGACATTATTGCAAATTGGACTTATTAGTTAAGTGAATTTGGAAAGTTACGGAGTTCTAAGAAGGCTCGGGGTTGAATTGGGGCATTAGCAAAATTTTTGTGTTTAAGCATTTTAAGGAGAGAAGGTAAATGACATCAAGGCTTAAGGAAATAAATGCATATCTTGTTAGCATAAATGAGCATATGGTAAAGAGATTATGGCATCAAGTGGAGAGCATGGAGGGAAGGGGTTCAAATCTCATCTAGTGTAATTTGTGATTAATTTTTTTATGCTATTCATCCATAGTGTCGGCCATGGTGGTATTTTAGGCAAGGAAGACTTTTTAAATTATGGAAAGGTGGCTAAGGATTATGGTAAGGAGGAAGATAAGGGATAATGAATGAAAGAATCAAAAGAAAAGGAAGGATAAGGGAACATGTTGGCATATAGTGTGGAAGGTGTTTTGGAAAGATTTCATTTGGTTAATGTTCATCTTTTGGAAAAGATGATAATGGTTTGGGAGAGGGTTTTGTGATAGCCGAATTTTCTATGGGAATTGGCAAATTTTTGGTGCATGAGAGGTATTTTACTCTTTGAGCAATTTGTGTCTCTTTTCCAAACTCTTTTCCCTTTAGCTTTGGCCGAAATCTCCTAGTCCATTTGTCCATTTTTCTCTTTTGTTTTGGCTGAAATCTTCTTAATTCTTTTCTCATCAATAGCCAAATTTCAATCATCTTCCCTTCTCCATCTTGCGAGTTGAACGCATCTTCTTTGATCGAATCAGTAAGTGGCTCTATTCTATCATTGTATTTTCTTGTTTCCATGCCGAATTTTGTGCCCTTGTCTTGGGATAGTTTTCTTAACCGAAAACATCATTTCTTCTATTTTCTCTAAATGTGATCATCTTTCCTCTCGTAGTGTTCTAGTGTGTGCGGTCGTAAAGCACATTCTTGCAGATTCCTCTATAGTCTTAAGTCAATCGATTGAAGTCAGATCTATTATCATTAAGGTAAAGGGTTCATTTTTTTTGGATTTTTCGTTATATCTCTATTTGGCTATGTTGCAAATCGGATTGAAGTTTCGACTAATTGATTATGTTTTAGGGATGAAATCACTCGATATATTCTATTTGCTAATCCATCAGGAATAGTGGTAAGTGATTCAAGTGTAAGTAATACATTGGGTATGAAATCTTTTGGAAATCCGAGGCTAACTTTTGGTTGGAATTTGTTCTAGGGTCAACGAAGAGTGGTTTTTAGGAAATCCAAATAAGGTGTGTAATCCCGTACTTTTCAAATACATGTTTGAAATGGTGTGTAATCTCACACTTCTCTGAAAATTTGCATGAAATATTCCATGATTTGGTCGAAATACCAAAGAAAACCGGAGACCGGCATCCGTGATCACTCGGGCGTGCGTATGTTCATAGTGGTAACCATATTTTTGCAATGAAACGGTTTTGGTCAGTAGCAGTGACGTGATTTTGAAAAATCATGAAAAATAGGAGAAAGGGAATTAGAAAGTGAATAAGATATCAAATTAAAGCTTACCGTGTCTATTTTGATTAAAAGAAACGGAGAAGGAAAAGGAATCTTATATTCTGAGATATCTCAATTTTAGTGAGACTGGTTTTTATTGACTTTGTGGTTCCCTGATCTATCTTGGAAAAATCATATAAAATTGTACGAAGTGAATTATGGGTTATAATTTATATGTATAGATTCCTTAGTGAGCCTATTTTCATTAGAAACAAGTAGGAGCAGTATATGAAAATCGTAGAGTGAGATATTTGAAAATAAGATAAGAGAGGTCAGAATCATTGGACAGTGAAACAAGGGAAACTTTAAGGAATAAACTGTACTAATTGGTTAAGTCAAAAATTCTGGAAAAATTATAGTAGAAAGATATACGAGTCTAGTTTCAAGGAAAATTTACGGATTTTGTAACATCCTGAAATTGTGGAGCTATGCATTTGTTGTGTGTTACGTATAATGTGTTGATTAGAGTGTTTAAGGGGTTCAGATTGGGCTCAAGGTTGGGCCGAGGTCTTAGTTAGAACTTTCTGTTTGGACACTCTAGTGGAAAGCCTGATAAGATAAGGCTTAAAAGATGATTATCTGAGTTTTAAAATATAAAATGGGCTTGTGGCCCAGTGGCAAAGTGGCGCCACTAAAAGAGCAGGGAAGTGGCGTCAACTGGGAGGTCCAAATTCAAGTTGTATGAAGCCCAATTCTTTTAATTAAATAAGCTAATTTTTGGCACTAGGGTTTTATTCTCTCATTCTCTGTCAAAGCTGAAATCCCTAAATCCCATTATCTCATCTTCACTTTTATGCAAAAGCTGAAACTCTTGAACTTAATTCTCTTCTTCATTCTTTTTCTACAAGCCAAATATTCATTGTTCTTTGCTTCTTCTCTTTTGCCGATCTCTTCACAAAAAGCCGAATCTACATAGATTTCTTCCTATCAACTTCTCTTTTTGATCTTCTCAAAAGCCGAAATCTTCTAGGAGTTGCCGAATTCTATGTAAAGGTAGGTGACGATTTCTTCTGATCTATTCTTTTTCTCTTTCAGTTTTTAGAAGACAAAGCCGAAAGGCTAATGGATTGGTAGTTTTTTGTGTTTACGTGTTGGGCAACGTTCGGGAATTGAAGTAGATCGCTTAGATCTAAAAGCCAGAACCGTTAGTCTCCGAACCTCATATCTCTCTTTTCAGGATTTCAAGGTAAGGGGTTCTCTTTAGATTCTCTTTAGATTCTCTTTAGATTCCCTATCGTAATTGTGATCTTAACCATATGTTATGATAAGGTCTTTTAATGGAACCAAATAATCAGGCGAAGGAGGGGATTGGATCTGTAAAACCAATCTCTAAGTTTAAGAAACGAGCGGTGTTAGCAGTACGGGATTGGCCACCGGGTTGTTGACCGGCTTCAGAACAAAATCTTAGGCAATTAGCAGTCGTATCGGCTTCTGATAGTGTCGACATAGAAGGTCTCGTCTTGTCGGTAATCAGGTGTGTAGATCTCTAACACACAATTTAATCTGTACTAAATATATGTTATGGGCTAAAAGCCGGAAAAAGGATGAATAGTAATCTGTACTAAATATATGTTATGGGCTAAAAGCCAGAAAAAGGCTGTATAGACAGTCGGATTACCCAAAAAGGCTAGGCAAGGGATGCCAGGTACGTAATCATAGAAACTTCTCTATGTGTATCGATGTATGTGATAGACTGTGAACTTTTAGGTAGTATATTGTTTTGATTCTGCATGTATGTATGCATGGGATGGGGTTGATATGATGAAGGGGAAGAGCATGTTAATAGGTAATTTGGTGATCGGTGGTTAAACCACGAATTATAAATTAGGTCACGATAGTGATCGGTGGCTAAGCCACGTTGAATTTATTCCTGAATGTTAGGAATAGGCAGCATGGCTGTCGATATGGTGTGTAGCGGTTGGTGGGTTGATTGTAGAAATCCCCGAGGTGTGTTGGTTGGTACGGGCTGGTGTGTAGAGGATGGATTTTTAGGTTGGGTTGGGCCATGTTGCATGTAAATATTTTGTTGCCATTGTGTATGGGCTAAGGCCTATAATGTGTTTGTGGGCCCAAGTCTTTAATGTGTTTTCTGGATTTGCACACTGAGTCTTGGTGACTCACCTTTTTATTTTCCCTGACTTTTCAGACGAGCAGTAGACCGTGGACATGGGAGCCGAGGCGGACTCAAGGGGCCATCAAGTTTTTTTATTTTCATAAACTATTTCCGGTTTTTCTTTAAGTTTAAATTTTGGGACTATTTATGTAACACCCCAAAACCCGGCCCAAACGCTACGACCAGATCTGGCATGGTACGGGTTTAATGTTAAAAACAAAGTTCTTTATTTGCTTTAAAAAGAGAACGTATCCCATTTGAAAAACTCTTCGATGACGTGTTGTTTGAAAACTTAACTCTGTTGGTTTTGGAAATCCCGGTTTGATTAATCAAGTAGTCATTACTTAGCTTTTCTTTTCAAAAAACATTTCTTTACGTTAAGCGTGTTTGAAACTCCCCTTTCATTACTTATTATAATTAAGACTTTGAAAACAAATTTATAATATAAACATTATCACATATAAATTGATAACCTAAGCTATGGAGGTCTTATTACATAAATAGTCCCAAAATTTAAACTTAAAGAAAAATCGGAAATAGTTTATGAAAATAAAAAGACTTGATGGCCCCTCGAGTCCGCCTCGACTCCCATGTCCATGATCTACTGCTCATCTGAAAAGTCAGGAGAAATAAAGGGGTGAGTCACCAGGACTCAGTGTGCAAATCCCGAAAACACATAAAAGGCTTGGGCCCACAAACACATTATGGGCCTTAGCCCATCCACAATGGCAACAAAATATTTACATGCAATATGGCCCAACCCAACCTAAAAATCCATCCTCTACACACCTGCCCGTACCAACCAACACACCTCGGGGATTTCTACAATCAACCCACCAACCGCTACACACCATATCGACAACCATGCTGCCTATTCCTAACAGTCAGGAATAAATTTAACGTGGCTTAGCCACCGATCACTATTGCGACCTAATTTATAATTCGTGGTTTAACCACCGATCACCAGGTGAGCTATTACATGCTCTTCCCCTTCATCATATCAACCCCATCCCATGCATACATACATGCAGAATCAAAACAATATTCTACCTAAAAGTTCACAGTCTATCACATACATCGATACACATAGAAAAGTTTCTATGATTACGTACTTGGCATCCCTTGCCTAGCCTTTTTGGGTAATCCGACTGTCTATATAGCCTTTTTCCGGCTTTTAGCCCATAACATATATTTAGTACAGATTACTATTCAGCCTTTTTCCGGATTTTAGCCCATAACATATATTTAGTACAGATTAATTAGTGTGTTAGAGATCTGCACACCTGATTACTGACAAGACAAGACCTTCTATGTCGACACTATCAGAAGCCGATACGACTGCTACTGCCTAAGATTTTGTTCTGAAGCCGGTCCACAACCCGGTGGCCAATCCCGTACTGCTGACACCGCTCGTTTCTTAAACTTAGGGATTGGTTTTACAGATCCAATCCCCTCCTTCACCTGATTATTTGATTCCATTAAAAGACCTTATCATAACATATGGTTAAGATCACAATTACGATAGCGAATCTAAAGAGAATCTAAAGAGAACCCCTTATCTTGAAATCCCGAAAAGAGAGATATGAGGTTCAGAGACTAACGGTTCCGGCTTTTAGATCTAAGCGATCTACTTCAATTCCCGAATGTCGCCCAACACATAAACACAAGAAACCAACAATCCATTAGCCTTTCGGCTTTGTCTTCTAAAAACTGAAAGAGAAAAAGAATAGATCAGAAGAAATCGACACCTACCTTTACAGAGAATTCGGCAACTTCTAGAAGATTTTGGCTTTTGAGAAGATCAAAAAGAGAAAATGATAGGAAGAAATCTATGTAGATTCGACTTTTTGTGAAGAGATCGGCAAAAGAGAAGAAGCAAAGAACAATGAATATTTGGCTTGTAGAAAAAGAATGAAGAAGAGAATTAAGTTCAAGAGTTTCGGCTTTTGCATAAAAGTGAAGATGAGAGAACGGGATTTAGGGATTTAGGCTTTGGCAGAGAATGAGAGAAAAAAATGGCAGAATAAAACCCTAAATGTCGAAAATAAAAGGATATTCCCCTTACTTAACCTAAATTTCAGCACCTACTACCTAAATCCCGAAAATGCCCCTTTTTAAAATTAAAACTAAGCTACTAATCAAGGGAAATTTCGGCACCCCTTAGCCATACTAAAACCGATTTCTCCCCCTCCAAGAGATGGAAATTCGGCCACCACCTTGACCAATGGACAATTCCTAAAGTTTCTCCCTTATCATTATCTGATCTCTCATCCACAAGTGCCCCAGATAACACCACATCTTCCTTCCTTTATCTGCCACATTATCAGCCATATTATCCACATTATCCAAACAACTAAATCCTCCTATTTTCAAGCCTCATTGCCATCCCACTTTACCCACTTAAATGCTAAAAATTAACTAAATTTTAATTAAAAGAATTGGGCTTCATACAACTTGAATTTGGGCCTCCAAGTTGACGCCACTTCCCTGCTCTTTTACTGGCTCCACTTTGCCACTGGGCCACAAGCCCATTTTATATTTGAAAACACAGATAATCATCTTTTAAGCCTTATCTTATCAAGTTTTCCACTAGAGTGTCCAAACAGAAAGTTCTAACTAAGACCTCAGCCCAACCTTGAGCCCAATCTAAACCCCTTAAACACTCTAATCAACACATTATACGTAACACACAACAAATGCATAGCCCCACAATTTCAGGATGTTACAGTTCTACCCCCTTAAAGAAAATTCGTCCTCGAAATTTCCAACTAACTATTAATCGTACTACCCAGGTCTCACCACTATGCTTTCGCTGCGCACTCTAATTCTAAAGCCAAAAGAAACACTTAATATACTATGGTAGAGTACGCACCGTTATTCGCATCTAGAGCGTCCTCATCTCCTTGGCGACGTGCTGCATAGAACAAAGCTGGCTGCCTTGCCTCAGCATAACCTGTACCTCCACGACCATGTCCTGTGCCATTGCCACCATTGACTTGACCACGGCCCCTTGGTGGTTGTTGACCTCCTCTTCCCGGCAGTGCATTCTCTTGACCTGTGGGCCCTTCATTGCCCCGTTGCTGAGGACAATTTCCAACTTGGTGGTCCGTAGATCCACACCTAAAGCACTTCCACTACCCGCCCAACACTCACCTTCATGGAATTTACCACATCGAGCACACTTCTGTGTCTAACTAGCAGTAGCAGATCTCTCATCCCGTTTCGGCCCGTCTGACCTAGGTCTTTTCTGAGTTTGCTCAGCTGCCCCTGATGATTCAAAATTCCTCTTACTTCTACCCTTATCTCTATCCCGATTCAGTTTCTCCGTCCGCTTTACCTCCTCAGCTATCTTAGCTTTTTCCACAAGCAAATCAAATTCCCTCTCCCGCTGTGGTGCTATCAATACACACAGTTCGTCCCTCAGACCATCCTCAAATCGAACACAACGTTCATGGTCTGTAGCCACCATCCCTCGAGCATAACAGCTAAGGCGTAAGAATTCCGCTTCATAAGCAGCCACCGACCTACTTCCTTGAACCAGAGTCAAAAATGCTCTGCACTGCGTATCCACATAACTCGTCTCGATGTACTTACTTTGAAACACCGTTTTGAAGAAATCCCTTGTGATACGGTCAGCCACCGAACCATCCTTAACCGTAAGCCGCCATTGATAAGCTTCGTCCCGCAGGAGAGATACAACCCCTTTTAGTTTTTCCTCTTCCGTGAAATCCATATCATCCATTATATGCTCAACTACCTCCAACCAATATTCAGCTGTACTTGGGGCTATACCAGAAATTCCCCTAAACACTTTTGCCCTATTAGCTCTAAGTCGCTCCGACACAGATTTCCGGGCTCCTGTGCCCATGCCTGCCCCAGCAACCCTATCTAAAACCCTTAAAATGTCCTCTAAGATCTGAATTACCCACTCAGATTGACCATCGGTCTGAGGACGGAACGCTGTACTAAAATCCAACTTCGTACCCAACGCTTGATGCAACGCCTTCCAAAATCGTGATGTGAACCTTGGGTCCCTGTCCGATATAATCGATACTGGTACTCCATGCAACCTCACTACCTCCGCTATGTATAACTTAGCCAAAATACCCCTGTGTTATGATAATACCAAAATACCTCTATTTCGAAAAATCACCAAGATACCCTATTTTGAGGAAATTACAAAATACCAGACGACCGGAGATGATGCTGTATCTCAGGCAATGTTAAGGGTTTTAGAGAGGGTTGCTGGGGCAGGCATGGGCACAGGAGCCCAGAAATCTGTGTCGGAACGACTTAGAGCTAATGGGGCAGAAGTGTTTAGGGTAATTTCTGGTATAGCCCCGAGTACAACTGAGTATTGGATGGAGGCGGTTGAACGTATAATGGATGATCTGGATTTCACGGAGGAGGAAAAACTGAAAGGGGTTGTATCTCTCCTACGGGACGAAGTATATGAATGATGGCAATGGCACAGGACATGGTCGTGGAGGTGCAGGTTATGCTGAGGCAAGGTAGCCAACTTTGGTCTATGCAGCACGTCGTCAAGGGGACGAGGACGCTCTAGATGCGAATACCAGTGCGTACTCTACCATAGTATACTAAGTGTTTCTTTTGGCTTTAGAATTAGAGTGTGCAGCGAAAGCATAGTGGTGAAACCTGGGTAGTACGATTAATAGTTAGTTGGAAATTTCGAGGACAAAATTTCTTTAAGGGGGTAGAACTGTAACATCCTGAAATTGTGGGGCTATGCATTTAATTTGTGGTTATGTTTAATGTGAGTGTTAGGGGTCCAGAATGGGCTCAGGGTTGGGCAGAGGCCTTAATCGAATTTTCTGTTTGGGCACTCTAGTGGAAAGACTGGTAAGATAGGGCCTAAAAGATGTTATCTGTGTTTTAAAATACAAATGGGCTCGTGGCCCAGTGGCAAAGTGGCGCCACTTGAAAGCAGGAAAGTGGCGTCAACTGAGGAGGCCCAAATTCAAGTTGCATAAAGCCCAACTATTTTAATTAAAATTGGCATTAGGGTTTTATTCTCCCATTCTCTTCTTTATTTTCGGCATTTAGGGTTTTCATCTTCTCTCTTTTCCTCCTTTTCTGAATAAAAGCCGAAAACTCCCTTAAGCATTCTTTCTTTTCACTTTTGTCTACCATAGCCGAATCTGCCCTAGCCTTGCCGAAATTCTTCTTTTTCCTATACCGTTCCTATGACTTCTTTACATTTGATATTACTCTTTTCTCTCAATCATCTCCTTCTCAAAAGCCGAAACTGTATAGATCTCTTGAGATCATCTTTTTTTTTTGACCTTCTCAAAAGCCGAAACTTCATGGATCCCTTGAGATCATGGGATGAGGTTGATATGATGAAGGGGAAGAGCATGTTAATAGGTCACTTGGTGATCGGTGGTTAAACCACGAATTATAAAGTTAGGTCACAATAGTGATCGGTGGCTAAGCCACGTTAAATTTATTCCTGACTGTTAGGAATAGGCAGCATGGCTGTCGATATGGTGTGTAGTGGTTATTCCTGACTGTTAGGAATAGGCAGCATGGCTGTCGATATGGTGTGTAGTGGTTGGTGGGTTGATTGTAGAAATCCCCGAGGTGTGTTGGTTGGTACGGGCTGGTGTGTAGAGGATTGATTTTTAGGTTGTGTTGGGCAATGTTGCATGTAAATATTTTGTTGCCATTGTGTATGGGCTAAGGCCCATAATGTGTTTTTGGGCCCAAGCCTTTTAGGTGTTTTCGGGATTTGCACACTGAGTCTTGGTGACTCACCCTTTTATTTTCCTGACTTTTCAGATGAGCAGTAGATCGTGGCATGGGAGCCGAGGCGGACTCGAGGGGCCATCAAGTTTTATTTCCTTAAATCATTTTTTGGTTTTTCTTTAAGTTTTAATTTTGGGAATGTTCATGTAATAAGGCCCATTTCATAGGTTATCAATTTATATTTGTTACTGTCCTCATTCTTTATAAACTTATGTTCTAAGACTTATTCATAAGAAGAAATAAAGATGGATTTTTCAAACAAGTTGTTTTAAAAAAAAAACTTCAGAGGTTTTCTACAAATAACACTTATTTAACGAATACCTACTTAAACAAACCGAGATTTCAAACCCCTTCAATGAGAAGTTTTCAACTATTAATCCGTAGGATACCAGATCTGGTCGTAGCGTTTGGGCCGGGTTCAGGCTGTGAAATGGGTCTAGTAGTGTTTTGAAAATTTGATGTGAATTTGAGAAAAATGTCTTGGATGAAGATATGACCTTCGAGTCTACCGGCTCCCGATCCACGCAGGTAAGTATTTTAACTTTTGATGTGATATGCATGTTGGGTTTGATGGGCTTGATGGACGTAGACTAGTATGTTAGGCATTGATGGACTTTAGGCTTAGTTTAAACAACTCTTTAAATTCATAAGACTTAATCTAACCAAACCTACTCGTGAACAAATCGCTGGGTTAGGGTGTGGCAACAGGCATACGCATGTCTAGGATTGGATTCAGGAAGAGCTTGGTATTTAAGCTGTCCTAGTGACTCACCCCCTATTCGCTGGAATCCTACCTGGTGCGTAGTGACTGTTCACCTTAGCCATGAGGACTTGTTGATGGGCCAAAATTTATAATTAAAACCCGAAAGGGACCAGCCACCCTATTTTGCAAAATTACCAAAAATACCTCTAAGTTTTGTATAATTTCCAAAATACCCTTGATTTGTGAAATTCCCCTGAATACCCTGGATTTGTAAAACTACAAAAATTTGTGAAATTGCCGAAACACCCCCCGGTTGAAAAAAATTTACCAAAATACCTAAGTTTTACAAATTTACTCGAAAACCCCTAGATTTATGAAAGTAACCCGGTTTGCAAAATTAAATTTTCCAAAATACCCCTGCTTTACAAAAAAAAAAAAAACAACAACAACATTAAAATATCTCTATTTCGAAAAAAAACCACCAAGATACCCCATTTTGAGGAAATTACAAAATACCCTGTAGGACAAAACTACGAAAATACCCTTGGGTAGAGAAATGATGAAAAAAGACCCTTATGCGATGAATGTGAGTGCATGGATGCTACTTGTATGTTGATGTATGATGGTTGATGTATGTGGTTCCTAGAAACAGGAGATACAAACTTGAGACTGAAACTCGTAGATATAATTTCGAATTCGAAAGAACTACTCTTAAAACTACTGTCCATAAGATTGTTCATGGTTAATCAGTGAAAGAAATTAATAATTCATAAAATTTCTAATCAGATAAACGCGAATCCTTAAAATGAGTACAAGGGGTCGTGGACGTCCTGCGCGTAGCCGCGGTAGGGGTAGGATGGCCATGTCAGAACCAGTAGGATCTGGCCATGGGTTAGGAAACGAGATGCCAGTTCCACCAGCTGCAGAGGCTGGATTTCAGGATCAGACGGCCGGAGATGATGCTGTATCTCAGGCAATGTTAAGGGTTTTAGAGAGGGTTACTGGGGCAGGCATGGGCACAGGAGCCCGGAAATCTGTGTCGGAACGACTTAGAGCTAATGGGGCAGAACTGTTTAGGGGAATTTTTGATATAGCCCCGAGTACAGCTGAGTATTGGATGGAGGCGGTTGAACGTATAATGGATGATCTGGATTTCACGGAGGAGGAAAAACTGAAAGGGGTTGTATCTCTCCTACGGGACGAAGCTTATCAATAATGGCAATGGCACAGGACATGGTCGTGGAGGTGCAGGTTATGCTGAGGCGAGGCAGCCAGCTTTGGTCTATGCAGCACGTTGCCAAGGGGACGAGGACGCTCTAGATGCGAATACCGGTTTGTACTCTACCATAGTATACTAAGTGTTTCTTTTGGCTTTAGAATTAGATTGCGCAGCGAAAGCATAGTGGTGAGACCTGGGTAGTACGATTAATAGTTAGTTGGAAATTTCGAGGACGAAATTTCTTTAAGGGGGTAGAACTGTAACATCCTGAAATTGTGGGGCTATGCATTTAATGTGTGATTCTGTTTAATGTGAGTGTTAGGGGTCCAGAATGGGCTCAAGGTTGGGCAGAGGCCTTAACCGAATTTTCTGTTTGGACACTCTAGTGGAAAGCCTGGTAAGATAGGGCCTAAAAGATGTTATCTGTGTTTTAAAATACTAATGGGCTTGTGGCCCAGTGGCAAAGTGGCACCACTTAAAAGCAGGGAAGTGGCGTCAACTGAGGAGGCCCAAATTCAAGTTGCATAAAGCCCAACTATTTTAATTAAAATTGGCATTAGGGTTTTATTCTCCCATTCTCTTATTTATTTTCGGCATTTAGGGTTTTCATCTTCTCTCTTTTCCTCCTTTTCTGAATAAAAGCCGAAAACTCCCTTAAGCATTCTTCCTTTTCACATTTGTCTGCCATTGCCGAATCTGCCCTAGCCTTGCCGAAATTCTTCTTTTTCCTATACCGTTCCTATCACTTCTTTACATTTGATATTACTCTTTTCTCTCAATCATCTCCTTCTCAAAAGCTGAAACTTTATAGATCTCTTGAGATCTTCTTTTCTTTTTGACCTTCTCAAAAGCCGAAACTTTATAGATCTCTTGAGATCATCTTTTCTTTTTGATCTTCTCAAAAGCCGAAATCTTCTAGGAGTTGCCGAACTCTCTGTAAAGGTAGGTGTCGACTTCTTCTGATCTATTCTTTTTCTCTTTCCGTTTTTAGAAGACAAAGCAGAAAGGCTAATGGATTGTTGGTATCTTGTGTTTACGTGTTGGGCGACATTCGGGAATTGAAGTAGATCACTTAGATCTAAAAGCCGGAACCGTTAGTCTCTAAACCTCATATCTCTCTTTTCGGGATTTCAAGGTAAGGGGTTCTCTTTAGATTCTCTTTAGATTCTCTTTAGATTCGCTATCGTAATTGTGATCTTAACCATATGTTATGAAAAGGTCTTTTAATGGAATCAAATAATCAGGCGAAGGAGGGGATTGGATCTGTAAAACCAATCCCTAAGTTTAAGAAACGAGCAGTGTCAGCAGTACAGGATTGGCCACCGAGTTGTGGACCGGCTTCAGAAGAAAACCTTAGACAGATAGCAGTCGTATAGGGTTCTGATAGTGTCGGCATAAAAAGTCTCGTCTTGTCTGTAATAAGGTGTGTAGATCTCTAACACGCTAATTAATCTGTACTAAATATATGTTATGGGCTAAAAGCCGGAAATAGGCTGTATAGTAATCTGTACTAAATATATGTTTTGGGCTAAAAGCCAAAAAAAGGCTGTATAGACAGTCGGATTACCCAAAAAGGGTAGGCAAGGGATGCCAGGTACGTAATCATAGAAACTTCTCTATGTGTATCAATGTATGTGATAGACTGTGAACTTTTAGGTAGTATATTGTTTTGATTCTGCATGTATGTATGCATGGGATGGGGTTGATATGATGAAGGGGAAGGGCATGTTAATAGGTCACTTGGTGATCGGTGGTTAAACCACGATTTATAAAATTAGGTCACAAAAGTGATCGGTGGGTAAGCCATGTTAAATTTATTCCGAATTAATAGGTCACTTGGTGATCGGTGGTTAAACCACGATTTATAAAATTAGGTCACAATAGTGATCGGTGGCTAAGCCACGTTAAATTTATTCCTGACTGTTAGGAATAGGTAGCATGGCTGTCGATATGGTGTGTAGCGGTTGGTGGGTTGATTGTAGAAATCCCCAAGGTGTGTTGGTTGGTACTGGCTGTTGTGTAGAGGATGGATTTTTAGTTTGGGTTGGGCCATGTTGCATGTAAATATTTTGTTGCCATTGTGGATGGGCTAAGGCCCATAATGTGTTTATGGGCCCAAGCCTTTTATGTGTTTTCGGGATTTGCACACTGAGTCTTGGTGACTCACCCCTTTATTTTCCCTGACTTTTTAGATGAGCAGTAGATCGTGGACATGGGAGCCGAGGCGGACTCGACGGGCCATCAAGTCTTTTTATTTTCATAAACTATTTAAGGTTGTTCTTTAAGTTTAAATTTTGGGACTATTTATGTAATAAGGCCTCCATAACTTAGGTTATCAATTTATATGCGATAATGTTTATATTATCAATTCGTTTTCAAAGTCTTAATTATAATAAGTGATGAAAGGGGAGTTTCAAACACGCTTAACGTAAAGAAATGTTTTTTGAAAAGAAAAGCTAAGTAATGACTACTTGATTAATCAAACCAGGATTTCCAAAACCAACAGAGTTAAGTTTTCAAACAACACGTCATCGAAGAGTTTTTCAAATGGGATACGTGTTGTTTTTAAAACAAATAAAGAACTCTGATTTTAACACTTCAACCCATAGCATGCCAGATCCGGTCGTAGCATTTGGGCCGGGTTTGGGGTGTTGGATTTTGGTATGCTAGGGGTTTATGTTGACTATAACATTCCCAAAATTAAAACTTAAAGAAAAACCGGAAAAAAATAATTTATGGAAATAAAAACTTGATGGCCCCTCGAGTCCGTCTCGACTCCCATGCCCACGATCTACTGCTCATCTGAAAAGTCAGGAAAATAAAAGGGTGAGTCACCAAGACTCAGTGTGCAACTCCTGAAAACACATAAAAGGCTTGGGCTCACAAACACATTATGGGCCTTAGCCCATCCACAATGGCAACAAAATATTTACATGCAACATGGCCCAACCCAACCTAAAAATCCATCCTCTACACACCAACCCGTACCAACCAACACACCTCGGGGATTTCTACAATCAACCCACCAACCACTACACACCATATCGACAGCCATGCTGCCTATTCCTAACAGTCAGGAATAAAATTAACGTGGCTTAGCCACCGATCACTATTGTGACCTAACTTTATAGTTCGTGGTTTAACCACCGATCACCAAGTGACCTATTAACATGCTCTTCCCCTTCATCATATCAACCCCATTCCATGCATCCATATATGCAAAATCAAAACAATATACTACCTAAAAGTTCACAGTCTATCACATACATCGATACACAGAGAGAAGTTTCTATGATTACGTACCTGGTATCCCTTGCCTACCCTTTTTGGGTAATCCGACTGTCTATACAGCCTTTTTCCGGCTTTTAGCCCATAACATATATTTAGTACAGATTACTATACAGCCTTTTTCTGGCTTTTAGCCCATAACATATATTTAGTACAGATTAATTAGTGTGTTAGAGATCTACACACCTGATTACAGTCAAGACGAGACCTTCTATGACGACACTATCAGAAGCCGATACCACTGCTAACTGCCTAAGATTTTGTTCTGAAGCCGGTCCACAACCCAGTGGCCAATCCCGAACTGTTGACACCGCTCGTTTCTTAAACTTAGGGATTGGTTTAACAGATCCAATCCCCTCCTTCGCCTGATCGATATTTGATTCCATTAAAAGACCTTATCAGTTGCTACCATCGCAACATATGGTTGTTAATCCATATCATAGAGCTAAGATTATAAATACGATGAATGAACCTAACGGAAATCTAAAGAGAACCCCTTACCTTGAAATCCCGAAAGAAGATTGAGACTCAGAGACTAGTAGTTTCCGGCTTTTAGATCTAAACGATCTACTTCGATTCCCGACGTTGCCCAACAAGAAAACATCAAACCATTAATCAAACGTCAACCTTACCAATCCCAATAGCCTTTCGGCTTTAGCTTTCAAAAACCGAAAGAGAAAGTGAAGAGAAGAAGATCGACACTTACCCTATCACAGGAGATTCGACTACTCCTAGAAGATTCCGGCTTTTGAGAAGATCAAAAAGAGAAGATGATAGGAAGAAATCTATGTAGATTCGGCTTTTAGTGAAAAGATCGGAAAAGGAGAAAAAAAAAGAACAATGAATATTTGGCTTATAGAAAAAGAATAGAGAATAGAATTAAAATCAAGAGTTTCGGCTTTTGCATAAAAGTGAAGATGAGAGAATGGGATTTAAGGATTTCAGCTTTGGCAGAGAATGAGAGAAAAGAAGGAGAGAAAAACCCAAATGCCGAAATTGAAGAAGAGAATGGAAGAATAAAACCCTAAATGCTGAAAATAAAAGATATCCCCCTTGCTTAACCTAAACTTCGGCACCTACTCCCTAAAAACCAAAAATGCCCCTTTTTAAAACTAAAACTAGACTACTAGTCAAAGGAAATTTCGACACCCCTTGAACTTACCAAAACCGATTCCTCCTCCCCCTCAGTGTTGGAATTTCGGCCACCACTGTGACCAGCAGATAAATCCTAAATTTTCTCCCTTATCATTACCTGATATCTTATCCACAAGTGGCCCAGATAACACCACCTCTTCTTCCTTTTATCTGCCACATTATCAGCCATATTATCTACATTATCCAAACATATATATTCCCCCTATTTCCAAGGCCCATTGCCGTCCCACTCTACTCACTTAAAAGTCGAAAATTATCTAAATTTTAATTAAAAGAATTGGGCTTCATGCAACTTGAGTTTGGGCCTCCCCAGTTGACGCCACTTCCCTGCTCTTTAAGTGGCGACACTTTGCCACTGGGCCACAAGCCCATTTTGTATTTTAAAACACAGATAACATCTTTTAAGCCTTATCTTATCAAGCTTTCCACTAGAGTGTCCAAACAGAAAATTTTAACTAAAGCCTCAGCCCAACTTGGAGCCCAATCTGAACCCCTTAAACATTCTAATTAACATATTAAGCGTAACTGCACAGCAAATGCAAAGGCCCATTAATTCAGGATGTTACAGTTCTACCCCCTTAAAGAAATTTCGACCTCGAAATTACTTGGTCAGAATAGATGCGGATACTGCTGCCGCATCGTCTCCTTCGGTTCCCAAGTAGCCTCCTCAGAACTGTGATTCCGCCATAGAACCTTAACCAACGGAACCGTCTTCCTTCGAAACACTTTAACATCACGATCTAGGATTCTCACTGGTTCCTCTTCAAAGGATAGGTCAGGTCTTACCTCGATTTCCTCCACAAGCACCACGTGAGACGGATCCAAATGGTATCGTCTCAGCATAGAGACATGAAACACATTGTGAATCTGGCTTAGCTCTGAAGGTAGCTCTAGCTGATAAGCTACCGGTCCTACTCGTTTCAACACCCGATATGGTCCGATAAATCTGGGACTTAATTTACCCTTTCGTCCAAATCTTAATACTTTCTTCCATGGAGACACCTTCAAGAAAACCTTGTCACCCACTGCAAATTCTATGTCCTTACGCTTCAGGTCAGCATAGGACTTCTGTCTGTCCAACGCTTCTTTTAGTCGAGCCTGAATTAACTCAACCTTCTCCTCGGTCTTGGTAACCAACTCCGGTCCCAAAATCTGATGTTCCCCTAATTCTGTCCAACAAGTAGAAGTGCGACACCTCCGCCCGTACAATGCTTCGTAGGGCGCCATCTGAATACTAGACTGGTAACTGTTGTTGTACGCAAACTCCGCTAATGGTATAAATTCTTCCCAACTACCCCTGAAATCAATGACACAACCTCTCAACATGTCCTCCAAGATCTGAATTACCCGCTCAGACTGTCCATCGGTCTAAGGATTAAACGCTGTACTGAAATCCAACTTCGTACCCAACGCTTGATGCAATGCCTTCTAGAATCACGACGTGAACCTAGGGTCCCTATCCGATATGATTGATACCGGTACTCCATGCAACGTCACTACCTCCGCTATGTATAGCTTAGCCAAACTCTGCAGAGAGTAATCGACCCGTACTGGTATAAAATGAGCAGACTTCGTCAAAAGATCAACAATCACCCAGACCAAATCTTTCTTAGTAGGCGTAAGAGGTAGCCCACTAACTAAGTCCATTGTGATGAATAAAAACTTTAGTTAAAAGTATATAGTGTTATTAAGATCAGAGTGCGCAGCAAGAGCGTAGTGTGGTAGGTTGGGATGTGTGACTATTAGTTAGTTGGAAATTTCAAGGACGAAATTTCTTTAAGGAGGGTATATTTGTAACATCCCGAATTTGGGCCTAGTAGGATTGAGCCCAATGGGCCTTGAGCGTAGTAGCGTTTAAAATTTTTGGAGAACAAGAGATCGGCTTTAGTGCAAGTTGGACCTATTGGATAAGTGATTTTAGAATGTTAGAAGGCTTCTATGAAGTCCCGGGATCAAACTTTGGCTTTAAGGAAATTTTGGTTTTCTTTTTAAATGGACTTTAGAATTTGGATATAGATTTAAATTAGTTGTGCATGGTTTAAGATACAAATGGGCTTGTGGCCCAGTGGCAAAGTGGCGCCACTTAAAGAGCAGGGAAGTGGCATCAACTGAGGAGGCCCAAATTCAAGTTGCATAAAGCCCAACTATTTTAATTAAAATTGGCATTAGGGTTTTATTCTCCCATTCTCTTCTTTATTTTCGACATTTAGGGTTTTCATCTTTTCTCTTTTCCTTCTTTTCTGAATAAGAGCCGAAAACTCCCTTAAGCATTCTTTCTTTTCACATTTGTCTGCCATTGCCGAATCTGGCCGAAATTCTTCTTTTTCCTATACCGTTCCTATCACTTCTTTATGTTTGATATTATTCTTTTCTCTCAATCATCTCCTTCTCAAAAGCCGAAACTTTATAGATCTCTTGAGATCATCTTTTCTTTTTGGTCTTCTCAAAAGCTGAAACTTCATAGATCTCTTGAGATCATCTTTTCTTTTTGATCTTCTCAAAAGCCAAAATCTTCTAGGAGTTGCCGAATTCTCAGTAAAGGTAGGTGCCGATTTCTTCTGATCTATTCTTTTTCTCATTCAGTTTTTAGAAGACAAAGCTGAAAGGCTAATGGATTGTTGGTTTCTTGTGTTTACGTGTTGGGCGACATTCGAGAATTGAAGTAGATCGCTTAGATCTAAAAGCCAGAACTGCTAGTCTCTAAACCTCATATCTCTCTTTTCGAGATTTCAAGGTAAGGGGTTCTCTTTAGATTCTCGTTAGATTCGCTATCGTAATTGTGATCTTGTAACACCCCAAACCCGGACAAGACACCACGTCCGAATCTGGTATGTTACGGGGAAATCGTTTTTGAGTGATCAGATTATTCGTTTAAAAGCGGGGTGGAAACATAGTGAATTTGAGGAAAATTGGAGTAGGCTTGTTTGATTAGTAAAACGAGTTGATTTCATTTAGTAATTCCAATAGTTTCTTAGTGCTATTTTAAAACATTTTTGACTTAGTAGAAAACCGAGTTTGATTTGAAAATCATTTGAGTTCACTTTATAACAAAACATAGTGAGATACCCGATGGTATAGTTTAAAACACATTGCGTTATAGTTTTGAAAACATTATCCTTCCAAATTTTTAGTAAAATTTCATACCAAGTTATTTGTTAAGTAGGTTAAGAATCTAATTAAACCATAACCATCCTAAAACATAAATCAAAGGCCTTTTACAAATCCAAACTAAAACCCAACTAAAAGTAAATAAGTAAAAGTACTCAAATTGAATAGTCTGAGCAAAACTTTTATTAAAGCATGGCATGTGCACCCCGAGTCCATCCCGGCTCCATGTCCGCGTCTACGTGTCACCTGAAATGTCAAAGGAGAGGGTGAGTCGAATGACTCAGTGCATAAATCCCGCTCCCGATGAAACAACATGCTAACACACATCATACATAGCAACATAATTAATGCAACCCGATCCTAACCATCCGTATCTCCTTTTCTACCCCGTGTGGTACCAAACCACTGGTGGTGCCAAACCACTGGTGACATACAGTCACAATATGTTACCAAAACACTGGTGTCCCAAAGACACAATATCCGTCAATGTGGTGCCAAACCACTGGTGTCCCAAAGACACGTTTGTGCTACCAAAGCACTGGTGACCGAAGTCACAAATCCAATGATGGGGCCAACCCATCGTGTGATACCCAATCACTAGCAGACGATCCCATATCTCATGCGGGGCCAACCCATGGTGGTGTTAACCACAGGGACGAGTCGCAATGAGGTGCCCAACCTCTGGTGTCCCAAAGACACAAATGTGGTACCAAACCACTGGTGACCATAGTCACAATAATCGAGTGATGGGGCCAACCCATCGTGTGATACCCAATCACTAGCAGACGATCCCATATCTCAAGTGGGGCCAACCCACGGTGGTGTCAAACCACAGGGACGAGTCGCAATGAGGTGCCAAACCTCTGGAGGTGCCAAACCTCTGGTGACCCAAAGTCACAAAGTGTGTTACCAAAACACTGGTGCTCGTCAGCACAAAAATATCACTGCTCCCTCCACTCATATCACCCATCAATATACCATACTCATGTAATCATGCATATCATACAAGTCATGCATATCATGCTAATATGTCTAACCTCATATCCCATATCACATATATCCATAGCCATGGTATCATATAGGTCATCAGTAAACTCATAACAATAATATTACTGACTTACCCGAGTCCAAAGTCATACCCCTTGGGGTATCATATCAATCATTACTGCTTTATTAATTATCACACAAGTTATCAATCATATTACTAAACAGAAGTGTGTTAGTTTACACACCTGGTAAATACGAGTCTAGAATCCCAACAAAAACGATCTAAGTCCCTCGATTACTAGCTCCTACACTCGGCCAACACATAGGGATTAGGCATCTATATTCGGCCATCATCAATTAACCAAAGGGTTTAATATCGAACCCTTACCTTTACTCGTGATTTGGTTTCCTACCAAATTCCGAACCCAACAGTGGTTCTTCTGATAATCGGCCAACACCTATCAAGAACATAGTTAATCCTTAGTCACCCTTGCCTTAATCGAAACCAAAGAATTGGACTAATAATAATATATCAACCACTTACCCTTACTTACCAATCAGCTAATCAAAAGAAGGAGGCTTCACTTAACTCCCTCGACAAACCGTATGTCCTACAACAAAGTCGATTACCCAGAGATTAGCCTTCGATCAACAATTGACCAAAGTCATCCTTAGCCTTACCAAAATCGATAGAGCACAAGAGAGAAAAGGAAAAGAACATTCGGCTAGCACTCACCTTATTCCAAACCCGATTGAACACCACACAAGAGAGGTCCACCCCACTCCAATATTCGGCCAAGGCAAACTCTTAGGTGAGGGATTGATATTCGGCCAAAATGCAACAAATGATAGAAGGAAATTTCGGCAATCACCAAGGGAGGGTTCGGCTAAACTCTGAAAATGAAGCAAAGAAAAAGATATGTTCAAGAAGAAGAGAAACGGCCAAGCTTTAGAGAGGAAAAGAAAAATGCACAAGGGTAGATGCTTTCGGTTTAAGAAGGAAGGAATGGAGAAAGAATGTTGGAGAAGAGAGAGTTTCGGCTTGCGCAATTAAAGAAAGAAGAAGAATGTGTGAGAAAAAGTGATATAGGTTTCAGCTTATACCAAATGAAGAGAAGAAGAAAATAGGGAGAAAAGCATTCGGCCAACAACACAAAGTGTAGAAAACAAAAGCAAAAATTCGGCAAGTATGCCTTTGGACTTACGGTTTGCAAAAGAAAGAAGGGAGAACTCACTAGCAATTTCGGTTTGCCTTTTTGCTACCTCCTAAGACCGATTGTGCACCCAAAACTCCCAAAAGAGTTTCGGCACAACCCCAATGCCACACTACCAACCCAACCCGTCCACTTCCCCCACTCCAACACCCCACAAATTCGGCCATAATCCCCAAACACACTCACCACCACTCATTTCAAATGAGTGGACCAAGTCCTCCTCCACATTTTGCTCTCCACCTTACATTTGAAAGTGAAGACCAAATCCAAGTAGAATTTCACTAGCCTTCTACCTCTCCTCCATGCCGTCCCAAAAAAGAAGCCAAAATGGGGACTCTGCAGCTCGAACACTGGACCTCCACCACAAGTAGATGACGCCACACCAAGCTTCCCCCATGTAGCGCATGCTTTGCCACTAAGCTAGCTCCTTATTTGTGCAACAAAACAACAAATAAAATTCTTAAACCCCAGCTTCCTCAGCTCCCTTCACTTAACACCCAAAAACCAAAATTTTCCCATTCACTCAGGCATACTCCTAGACTACAATTAAGCCCCTAAAACACCGAAATAGCAACACAGCACACTAACACATGCAATAACATGCAACAACAACCTAGCCCCTAACCCGGGATATTACAGTTCTACCCCCCTTAAAAATAATTTCGACCTCGAAATTACCTGATCAAAAGAGTTGCGGGTATTGCTGTCTCATCATATCCTCGGGTTCCCACGTAGCTTCTTCTACGCCATGATTCCGCCAAAGTACCTTAACCAAAGGCACAGACTTCCTACGCAGAACCTTCACATCCCGATCAAGAATCTGCACAGGTTCTTCTTCCATGGTCAAGTCTGGATTTACCTCGATCTCTTCCACTGCTACCACATGTGACGGATCTGAACGATAACACCGAAGCATCGAAACGTGAAATACGTCGTGAATCTGACTAAGCTCTGCTGGCAACTCAAGCTGATACGCTACTGGTCCCACTCGTCTCAGTACCTTATACGGCCCAATAAACCTCGGACTTAGCTTGCCTTTTCTTCCGAACCTCAACACCTTCTTCCAAGGCGAGACCTTCAGGAAAACTTGATCCCCCACAGCAAACTCTATATCTCTCCGCTTAAGATCGGCATAAGATTTCTGCCGGTCCGAAGCTTCCTTCAATCGAGCCTGAATTAACTTAACCTTGTCCTCAGTCTCAGTAACCAACTCGGGTCCCAACAACTGTCGTTCGCCTAACTCCGTCCAACACGTAGGTGAGCGACACTTCCTACCATACAACGCCTCATACGGTGCCATCTTGATGCTCGCTTGATAACTGTTGTTGTAGGCAAACTCAGCTAATGGTAGAAATTCCTCCCAACTACCTCTAAAATCCATGACACAACCTCTCAGCATATCCTCTAAGATCTGAATGACCCTTTCTGATTGACCGTCAGACTGCGGGTGAAAAGCCGTGCTGAAATCCAAACGAGTACCCAGAGCTTGATGCAACGCTTTCCAGAACCTTGACGTGAATCTGGGATCCCTATCCGAGATTATCGAAACTGGCACACCGTGCAACCTCACTATCTCTGGCACATACAGCTTCGCTAGCTTCTGAAGTGAGTAGTCAACCCTCACCGGAATAAAGTGAGCTGATTTAGTCAGGCGATCCACCACTACCCAAACTGAATCCTTCTTGCTTGGCGTAAGCGGTAACCCACTGACAAAATCCATGGTTATCCTTTCCCACTTCCACTGAGGAATCTTCACAGGCTGAAGCAAACCTGATGGCAACTGATGTTCAGCCTTGACCAGCTGACAAGTCAGACACTTACCCACGAACTCTGTCACCTCTTTCTTCAAGCCAGGCCACTAAAACTGCTCTCTAAGATCCCTATACATCTTGCTACCTCCAGGATGCATAGCATAAGGACTGCTATGTGCGTCCTGAAGAATCTTCTGCCTCAGCTCAACATCTTTAGGCATACAAGCCTTACCTTGGAAACACAACACCTCATCACTAGACAAGCTGTAACCCTCCAAACCACCATTCTGCACTTGTGATCTTCGCGCACTCAGCACCTCATCCTCTAATTGTTTCTTCCTGATCTGCTCAACCCAAGTAGGCTTAACCTGCAACTCTGCCAGAATACTCCCGTCGTCATACAAACTCAAGTGGGCAAACATCGCTCTTAAGTCCGAAACAACCTTACGGCTCAACGCGTCTGCCACCACGTTAGCCTTGCCCGGATGATACTCAATCGAACAGTCGTAATCTTTCAGCAACTCGACCCATCTACGCTGCCTCAAATTCAAATCCTTTTGAGTCAGTAGATACTTTAGACTCTTGTGATCTGTGTAGACTATCGATCTCTCTCCGTACAAGTAGTGCCTCCAAATCTTTAAGGCGAAGACTACAGCCGCTAGCTCCAAATCGTGCGTCGGATAGTTGACCTTATGTGGCCTCAGCTGCCGAGAAGCGTAAGCCACAACCTTACCTTCTTGCATCAGCACACAACCCAAGCCCGGAACGTATCATAAAAAAAACTTCCTGGTCGGGTCAATAAGATCATGAACAGCATTTAGATTTATTTATCTCTTATTTTACACAGAATGGATTTGCCTGGACCAATACACGATTTTCTTTTAGTTTTTGTATTCCTTACCAGCCTCAGGTTGAATTAGAACCGGAGCCTCAGTCAAAATCTTCTTTAACTTATCGAAGCTTTCCTGCTGTTTCTCAGTCCATACAAACGGAACTTCTTTCCTCAGCAACTTGGTCATCGGTGCTGCTATCAACGAGAAACCCTCAACAAACCTTCGGTAGTATCCGGCCAAACCCAGAAAACTCCGAATCTCAGCCACTGTCTTCGGTGGCTTCCAATCCAAAACTGCCTCAATCTTACGAGGATCTACTCGAATCCCCTCAGCCGACACTACATGACCTAAGAAAGTCACTTCCCTAAGCCAGAACTCGCACTTACTGAACTTAGCATAGAGTTGCTTTTCCCTCAGAATCTGCAGCACCACTCGCAAATGCGCATCATGCTCTTCCTCTGTCTTTGAGTACACTAAGATGTCGTCTATGAAAACCACGATGAACTGATCCAGATATTGCTGAAACACCCTATTCATCATATCCATAAACGCTGCCGGTGCGTTAGTCAACCCGAACGGCATTACCAGAAATTCGTAGTGCCCGTATCGAGTCCGAAACGCTGTCTTATGGATATCAGCCTCCTTAACCTTCAACTGATGATACCCAGACCTCAAGTCAATCTTCGAGAATACCGCTGCACCCTTCAGCTGATCAAACAAGTCATCTATCCGTGGCAACGGATACTTGTTTTTAATCGTCAGCTTGTTCAACTGGCGGTAGTCTATGCACATCCGCATTGTTCCATCTTTCTTCTTAACAAAAAGTACCGGCGCACCCCACGGTGAAACACTTGGCCTGATAAAACCCCGATCCAATAACTCCTGGATCTGAGCCTTAAGCTCCACCAATTCCTTTGGCGTCATCCTATACGGAGCAATAGACACTGGCGCAGTCCCGGGTAACAGATCTATCCCGAACTCTACCTCTCGATCTGGCGGCAAACCTGGAAGCTCCTCAGGAAACACATCAGCAAATTCCTTAACAGTATGAACCTTCTCTACAGCAGACTCTTTAGCCTCCAAGGCATACACATGAACTACATACGCTTCACAGCCTTTCCTGACCATCTTCTCCGCCTTCAGAGCAGATACCACATTAGATAAGTAATCTCTCCTATTACCTATCATAGCCACCTCTTCCCCCTCAATCGTCTTAAGAACCATGCGCTTAGCCGCGCAATCCAACCTCGCCTGGTACTTGACCAACCAATCCATCCCAAGAATCAGATCGAACTCCCCAAACACTACCCCTTGGAGTTCTAGGGGTACCTCTCTAAATAGTTTATCTACTACTACAGAGTGACCTAGAGGGCTAATCACAGTCATCTGCCTAGAAGATATCTCAGAGTCTAAATCCATGGTCTCTACTATACTACTGGCAACATAAGAATGCGTTGAACCCACATCAATCAAAGCAGTATAAGGAGAACCAAAGATCAAGAACGTACCGGTTATGACGTCCGGTGCGTCGCCCTCCTCTCGGCGCCTCGCAGCATACACTAATCCAGGCTGTCTGGCATCAGAACTACCCGCACCTCTGCCCGGTGCTCCACGGCCCCGACCAGAACCATTACCATTTCTGCCATTACCACGGCCCCTCTGCGGTGGCGGTCCATTACCTCTGAACTGATTACGGCCCTGACCCTCAGACTGAATCCTGGCCAACCTACGCGGACAGTCCCTCACACGGTGCTCCAGAGAACCACACTCGAAGCAACCTTTTCCTCCAGTCCAGCAGCCACCCCAATGAGATTTCCCACACTGATTGCACTGCGGCGGTCCTTGCCTAGCAGCAACAAACCTAGTAGGCTGATTCGGCCCACTCGGTCTAGCCCTCTTCTGCGGATTACCAGACGACCCAGAAGATCCGAAGCTCCTCTTATGCCTATTTCTGTCCATACCCTGCCTCACTGACTCCTTAACACCCTCGGCTACCTTAGCCTTCTCAACTAAGACAGCAAACTCCCGCTCCTGCTGTGGAGCAATCAGCAGCCTCAACTCGTCTCGCAGACCATCTTCAAAACGAACACACCTCTCATGCTCGGTGGCCACAATGCCTCTGGCATACCTACTCAACTTCAGGAACTCAGCCTCGTACTCAGAAACAGATTTACTCCCCTGAACAAGCCTCAGAAATGCCTTCCGCTGGGAGTCAATATAACTAGCTCCGATGTACTTCTTTTGATATGCAGCCCTGAAATAATCCCATGTCAGATCCTCTGCTACCACACTGTCCCGAACCGTGAGCCACCACTGATATGACTCATCCCGAAGAAGCGATACGATGCCCTTCAGCTTATCTTCAGCAGTTAAGTCCAGATCATCCATGATCCGCTCAGTTGCCTCTAGCCAGTATTCAGCAGTGCTAGGAGCAACACTAGATACACCTCGAAAGAATTCGGCCCCATTTGCCCGAAGTCGCTCAGGCACTGATTTCCTAACTCCTGCACCACCACCTACACCAGCTACTCTTTCCAACACTCGCAGCATCGCCTGTGACACTGCGTCATCCCCGGTCTGATCTTGGAACTCACCACCTCCAGCTGGTGGCGGAACCGGTATCTCATTTTCTGAACCCTGACCAGACCCTACGGGCTCAGAAACTGTCATTCTACCCCTACCTCTACCACGGGTATTACGACCACGTCCGCCTCGAGTGCTCATGACTAATCTTCCTACGTATCTGATTTAAAAGTTTTATGCATCAGTATTTATTCCACTATTTTAAAGCAAATCTTATGAATATTTAAGGAGATTTGTTCTCGCGAGTTCACAGAATCCTATCAGTTTCAATCTCTAAAGTAGCATACTATTGCTATTCATCAGATCATATCACATCCAATCAAATCACAAAGAATAGTTCGGGGTACTTACCTGGGCGAACTGGTGCCGGAGACTCGGTGCCATGCCTTTCGAACCATACTTTCATAACAAACACTTAAAACAGACTTTTGAAAACATTTTGGGCCTCAGGCCCACAGCCGAGCTTTTGAACTTGGCTCTGATACCACAATTGTAACACCTCAAACCCGGACAAGACACCACGTCCGAATCTGGTATGTTACGGGGAAAACGTTTTTGAGTGATCAGATTATTCGTTTAAAAGCGGGGTGGAAACATAGTGAATTTGAGGAAAATTGGAGTAGGCTTGTTTGATTAGTAAAACGAGTTGATTTCATTTAGTAATTCCAATAGTTTCTTAGTGCTATTTTAAAACATTTTTGACTTAGTAGAAAACCGAGTTTGATTTGAAAATCATTTGAGTTCACTTTATAACAAAACATAGTGAGATACCAGATGGTATAGTTTAAAACACATTGCGTTATAGTTTTGAAAACATTATCCTTCCAAATTTTTAGTAAAATTTCATACCAAGTTATTTGTTAAGCAGGTTAAGAATCTAATTAAACCATAACCATCCTAAAACATAAATCAAAGGCCTTTTACAAATCCAAACTAAAACCCAACTAAAAGTAAATAAGTAAAAGTACTCAAATTGAATAGTCTGAGCAAAACTTTTATTAAAGCATGGCATGTGCACCCCGAGTCCATCCCGGCTCCATGTCCGTGTCTACGTGTCACCTGAAATGTCAAAGGAGAGGGTGAGTCGAATGACTCAGTGCATAAATCCCGCTCCCGATGAAACAACATGCTAACACACATCATACATAGCAACATAATTAATGCAACCCGATCCTAACCATCCGTATCTCCTTTTCTACCCCGTGTGGTACCAAACCACTGGTGGTGCCAAACCACTGGTGACATACAGTCACAATGTGTTACCAAAACACTGGTGTCCCAAAGACACAATATCCGTCAATGTGGTGCCAAACCACTGGTGTCCCAAAGACACGTTTGTGCTACCAAAGCACTGGTGACCGAAGTCACAAATCCAATGATGGGGCCAACCCATCGTGTGATACCCAATCACTAGCAGACGATCCCATATCTCATGTGGGGCCAACCCACGGTGGTGTTAACCACAGGGACGAGTCGCAATGAGGTGCCCAACCTCTGGTGTCCCAAAGACACAAATGTGGTACCAAACCACTGGTGACCGTAGTCACAATAATCGAGTGATGGGGCCAACCCATCGTGTGATACCCAATCACTAGCAGACGATCCCATATCTCAAGTGGGGCCAACCCACGGTGGTGTCAAACCACAGGGACGAGTCGCAATGAGGTGCCAAACCTCTGGAGGTGCCAAACCTCTGGTGACCCAAAGTCACAAAGTGTGTTACCAAAACACTGGTGCTCGTCAGCACAAAAATATCACTGCTCCCTCCACTCATATCACCCATCAATATACCATACTCATGTAATCATGCATATCATACAAGTCATGCATATCATGCTAATATGTCTAACCTCATATCCCATATCACATATATCCATAGCCATGGTATCATATAGGTCATCAGTAAACTCATAACAATAATATTACCGACTTACCCGAGTCCAAAGTCATACCCCTTGGGGTATCATATCAATCATTACTGCTTCATTAATTATCACACAGGTTATCAATCATATTACTAAACAGAAGTGTGTTAGTTTACACACCTGGTAAATACGAGTCTAGAATCCCAACAAAAACGATCTAAGTCCCTCGATTACTAGCTCCTACACTCGGCCAACACATAGGGGTTAGGCATCTATAACATTCGGCCATCATCAATTAACCAAAGGGTTTAATATCGAACCCTTACCTTTACTCTTGATTTGGTTTCCTACCAAATCCCGAACCCAACAGTGGTTCTTCTGATAATCGGCCAACACCTATCAAGAACATAGTTAATCCTTAGTCACCCTTGCCTTAATCGAAACCAAAGAATTGGACTAATAATAATATATCAACCATTTACCCTTACTTACCAATCAGCTAATCGAAAGAAGGAGGCTTCACTTAACTCCCTCGACAAACCGTATGTCCTACAACAAAGTCGATTACCCAGAGATTAGCCTTCGATCAACAATTGACCAAAGTCATCCTTAGCCTTACCAAAATCGATAGAGCACAAGAGAGAAAAGGAAAAGAACATTCGGCTAGCACTCACCTTATTCCAAACCCGATTGAACACCACACAAGAGAGGTCCACCCCACTCCAATATTCGGCCAAGGCAAACTCTTAGGTGAGGAATTGATATTCGGCCAAAATGCAACAAATGATAGAAGGAAATTTCGGCAATCACCAAGGGAGGGTTCGGCTAAACTCTTAAAATGAAGCAAAGAAAAAGATATGTTCAAGAAGAAGAGAAACGGCCAAGCTTCAGAGAGGAAAAGAAAAATGCACAAGGGTAGATGCTTTCGGTTTAAGAAGGAAGGAATGGAGAAAGAATGTTGGAGAAGAGAGAGTTTCGGCTTGCACAATTAAAGAAAGAAGAAGAATGTGTGAGAAAAAGTGATATAGGTTTCAGCTTATACCAAATGAAGAGAAGAAGAAAATAGGGAGAAAAGCATTCGGCCAACAACACAAAGTGTAGAAAACAAAAGCAAAAATTCGGCAAGTATGCCTTTGGACTTACGGTTTGCAAAAGAAAGAAGGGAGAACTCACTAGCAATTTCGGTTTGCCTTTTTGCTACCTCCTAAGACCGATTGTGCACCCAAAACTCCCAAAAGAGTTTCAGCACAACCCCAATGCCACACTACCAACCCAAGCCGTCCACTTCCCCCACTCCAACACCCCACAAATTCGGCCATAATCCCCAAACACACTCACCACCACTCATTTCAAATGAGTGGACCAAGTCCTCCTCCACATTTTGCTCTCCACCTTACATTTGAAAGTGAAGACCAAGTCCAAGTAGAATTTCACTAGCCTTCTACCTCTCCTCCATGCCGTCCCAAAAAGAAGCCAAAATGGGGACTCTGCAGCTCGAACACTGGACCTCCACCACAAGTAGATGACGCCACACCAAGCTTCCCCCATGTAGCGCATGCTTTGCCACTAAGCTAGCTCCTTATTTGTGCAACAAAACAACAAATAAAATTCTTAAACCCCAGCTTCCTCAGCTCCCTTCAGTTAACACCCAAAAACCAAAATTTTCCCATTCACTCAGGCATACTCCTAGACTACAATTAAGCCCCTAAAACACCGAAATAGCAACACAGCACACTAACACATGCAATAACATGCAACAACAACCTAGCCCCTAACCCGGGATATTACAGATCTTAACCATATGTTATGATGGTAGCAACTGATAAGGTCTTTTGATGGAATCACAGGTCGATCAGGCGAAGGAAGGGACTGGATCTGTAAACCCAATCCCTAAGTTTAAGAAACGAGCAGTGTCAGCAGTTCGGGATTGGCCACCGGGTTGTGGACCGGCGTCAGAACAGAATCTTAGACAGTTAGCAGTCGTATCGGCTTCTGATAGTGTCGACATAGTAGGTCTCGTCTTGATTGTAATCAGGTGTGTAGATCTCTAACACACTAATTAATCTGTACTAAATATATGTTATGGGCTAAAAGCCAGAAAAAGGATGTGTAGTAAGCTGTACTAAATATATGTTATGGGCTAAAAGCCGGAAAAAGGCTGTATAGACAGTCGGATTACCCAAAAAGGGTAGGCAAGGGATGCCAGGTACGTAATCATAGAAACTTCTCTATATGTATCGATGTATGTGATAGACTGTGAACTTTTAGGTAGTATACTGTTTTGATTCTGCATGTATGTATGCATGGGATGGGGTTGATATGATAAAGGGGAGATGATAAGGTCACGTAGTGATCGGTGGCTCTGCCACAAATGATTTATAAGGTCACTTGGTGATCGGTGGTTAAACCACGAATTATAAAGTTAGGTCACGATAGTGATCGGTGGCTAAGCCACGTTAAATTTATTCCTGACTGTTAGGAATAAGCAGCATGGCTGTCGATATGGTGTGTATTGATTGGTGGGTTGATTGTAGAAATCCCCGAGGTTTGTTGGTTGGTACGGGCTGGTGTGTAGAGGATGAATTTTTAGGTTGGGTTGGGCCATGTTAAAGGTAAATATTTTGTTGCCATTGTGGATGGGCTAAGGCCCATAATGTGTTTGTAGGCTCAAGCCTTTTATGTGTTTTCAGGATTTGCACACTGAGTCTTAGTGACTCACCCCTTTATTTTCCCTGACTTTTCAGTTGAGCAGTAGATCGTGGACATGGGAGCCGAGGCGGACTCGAGGGGCCATCAAGTTTTTATTTCCATAAATTATTTTTTTCCAGTTTTTCTTTAAGTTTTAATTTTGGGAATGTTATAGTCAACATAAACCCCGTAGCATACCAAAATCCAACACCCCAAACCCGGCCCAAATGCTACGACCGGATCTGGCATGCTATGGGTTGAAGTGTTAAAATCAGAGTTCTTTATTTGTTTTAAAAACAACATGTATCCCATTTGAAAAACTCTTCGATGACGTGTTGTTTGAAAACTTAACTCTGTTTGAAAAACTCTTTTTATTTTCATAAACAATTTCCGGTTTTTCTTTAAGTTTAAATTTTGGGACTATTTATGTAATAAGGCCTCCATAGCTTAGGTTATCAATTTATAATTGTTAATGTCTTCATTTATTTTTTTAAATTTATATCCACTAAAAGAGCAAAGGTTTTCTTCCAATATCACTTATTTAACGAATACTTGAATAAAGAAACTGAATTTCCAAAGATCATCCAAGTGAAGTTTTTAACGTAAACCCCGTAGCATATCAGATCCGGTCGTAGCGTTTGGGCCGGGTTTGGGGTATTACATTTTGGTATCAGAGCCAGGTTTCGATCCTGGAACCTGTGGGTTATGGGCCTGCCTAACCTTTTTGGGTAATCCGATTGTCTATACAACCTTTTTCCGACTTTTAGCCCATAACATATATTTAGTACAGATTACTATATAGCCTTTTTGATGCTTTAGCCCATAACATATATTTAGTACAGATTAATTAGTGTGTTAGAGATCTACACACCTGATTACCGATAAGACGAGACCTTCTATGTCGATACTATCAGAAGCCGATATGACTGCTAACTGCCTAAGATTTTGTTCTGAAGCCGGTCCACAACCCGGTGGCCAACCCCGTACTGCTGACACCGCTCGTTTCTTAAACTTAGGGATTGGTTTTCAGATCCAATCCCCTCTTTCGCATGATTATTTGATTCCATTAAAAGACCTTATCATAACATATGGTTAAGATCAAAATTACGGTAGCGAATCTAAAGAGAATCTAAAGAAAACCCCTTACCTTGAAATCCCGAAAAGAGAGATATGAGGTTCAGAGACTAACGGTTTCGGCTTTTAGATCTAAGCGATCTACTTCAATTCCCGAATGTCGCCCAACACGTAAACACAAAAAGCCAACAATCCATTAGCCTTTCGGCTTTGTCTTCTAAAAACCGAAAGAGAAAAAGAATAGATCAGAAGAAATCGGCACCTACCTTTACATAGAATTCGGCAACTCCTAGAAGATTTCGGCTTTTGAGAAGATCAAAAAGAGAAGATGATAGGAAGAAATCTATGTAGATTCGGCTTTTTCTGAAGAGATCGGCAAAAGAGAAGAAGCAAAGAACAATGAATATTTGGCTTGTAGAAAAAGAATGAAGAAGAGAATTAAGTTCAAGAGTTTCGGCTTTTGCATAAAAGTGAAGATGAGAGAATGGGATTTAGGGATTTCGGCTTTGGCAGAGAATGAGAGAAAAGAATGGCAGAATAAAACCCTAAATGTCGAAAATAAAAGGATATTCCCCTTACTTAACCTAAATTTCAGCACCTACTACCTAAATCCCGAAAATGCCCCTTTTTAAAATTAAAACTAAGCTACTAATCAAGGGAAATTTCGGCACCCCTTAGCCATACTAAAACCAATTTCTCCCCCTCCAAGAGATGGAAATTCGGCCACCACCTTGACCAATGGACAATTCCTAAAGTTTCTCCCTTATCATTATCTGATCCCTCATCCACAAGTGCCCCAGATAACACCACATCTTCCTTCCTTTATCTGCCACATTATCAGCCATATTATCCACATTATCCAAACAACTAAATCCTCCTATTTTCAAGCCTCATTGCCATCCCACTTTACCCACTTAAATGCTGAAAATTAACTAAATTTTAATTAAAAGAATTGGGCTTCATACAACTTGAATTTGGGCCTCCCAGTTGACGCCACTTCCCTGCTCTTTTAGTGGCGCCACTTGCCACTGGGCCACAAGCCCATTTGTGTCTTAAAACACAGATAATCATCTTTTAAGCCTTATCTTATCAGGCTTTCCACTAGAGTGTCCAAACAGAAAGTTCTAACTAAGACCTCGGCCCAACCTTGAGCCCAATCTGAACCCCTTAAACACTCTAATCAACACATTATACGTAACACACAACAAATACATAGCCCCACAATTTCAAGATGTTATAGTTCTACCCCCTTAGAGAAATTTCGTCATCGAAATTTCGAACCAACTATTAATTGTACTACCCAAGTCTCACCACTATGCTTTCGCTGCGCACTCTAATTCTAAAGCCAAAAGAAACACTTTGTATACTATGGTAGAGTACACACCGGTATTCGCATCTAGAGCGTCCTCGTCCCCTTGGCGACGTGCTGCATAGACCAAAGCTGGCTACCTTGCCTCAGCATAACCTGCACCTCCACGACCATGTCCTGTGCCATTGACACCATTGACTTGACCACGGCCCCTTGGTGGTTATTGACCTCCTCTTCCCGGCGGTGCATTCTCTTGACCTGTGGGCCCTTCACTGCCCCGTTGCTGAGGACAGTTTCTAACTTGGTGGTCCGTAGATCCACACCTAAAGCACTTCCACTGCGCGCCCAACACTCACCTTCATGGAATTTACCACATCGAGCACACTTCTGTGTCTGACTAGCAGCAGCAGGTCTCTCATCCTGTTTCGGCCCGTCTGACCTAGGTCTTTTCTGAGTTTTCCGAACTGCCCCTGACGATTCAAAATTCCTCTTACTTCCATCCCTATCTCTATCCCAATTTAGTTTCTCTGTCCGCTTTACCTCCTCAGCTATCTTGGCTTTTTCCACAAGCACAGCAAATTCCCTCTCCCGCTGTGGTGCTATCAATACACGCAGTTCGTCCCTCAGACCATCCTTAAATTGAACACAACGTTCATGGTCTGTGGCCACCATCCCTCGAGCATAACGGTTGAGGCGTAAGAATTCCACCTCATACGCAGCCACCGACCTACTTCCTTGAACTAGATTCAAAAATGCTCTACGCTGCGCATCCACATAACTTGTCCCAATATATTTAATCTGGAACACCGTTTTGAAGAAATCCTAGGTGATACGGTCAGCCACCGAACCATCCTTAACCGTAAGCCACCATTGATAAGCTTCGTCTTGCAGGAGAGATACAACCCCTTTCAGTTTTTCCTTTTTCGTGAAACCCAGATCATCCATTATACGTTCAACCGCCTCCAACCAATACTCAGTGGTACTCGGTGCTATAGTAGAAATTCCCCTAAACACTTCTGCCCCATTAGCTCTAAGTCGCTCCAACACGGATTTCCGGGCTCCTGTGCCCATGCCTGCCCCAGCAACCCTCTCTAAAACCCTTAACATCGCCTGAGATATCGCATCATCCCCGGCCGTCTGATCCTAAAATTCGGCCTCCGCAGCTGGCATCTCGTTTCCTGACCCATGGCCAGATCCTACTGGTTCTGACACGGCCATCCTACCCCTACCACGGCCACGCAGCGGACGTCCACGACCCCTTATACTTATTCTACCGATTCGCGTTTATCTGATTAGAAATTTTATGAATTATTAATTTCTTTCACTGATTAACCACGAACAATCTTATGAACAGTAGTTTAAGAGTAGTTCTTTCGAATTCTAAATTATATCTACGAGTTTCAGTCTCAAGTTTGTATATCCTATTTCTAGGAACCACATACATCAACCATCATACATCAATATACAAGTAGCATTCATGCACTCACATTCATCGCATAAGGGTTTTTTTTCATCATTTCTCTACCCAGGGGTATTTTCGTAATTTTGTCCTACAGGGTATTTTGTAATTTCCTCAAAATAGGGTATTTTGGTGATTTTTCGAAATAGAGGTATTTTGGTATTATCGTAACACAGGGGTATTTTGAATTTTTTTTAGAGCAGGGGTATTTTGGAAAATTTAATTTTGCAAACCGGTTTACTTTCGTAAATCTAGGGGTTTTCGGGTGAATTTGCAAAACATAGGTATTTCAGTGATTTTGCCAACCGGGGGTGTTTCAGTAATTTCACAAATTTTCATAGTTTTACAAATCCAGGGTATTCTGGGAAATTTTCACAAATCAATGGTATTTTGAAAATTTTACAAAACTTGGGGGTATTTTGGTAATTTTGCAAAATAAGGTGGCTGATCCCTTTCGGATTTTAATTATAAATTTTGGCCCGTCAACAAATCCTCATGGCTAAGGTGAATAGTCACTACGCACCAGGTAGGATTCCAGCGAAGAGGAGGTGAGTCACTAGGACCGCTTAAATACCAAGCTCTCCCTGAATCCAATCCTAGACATGCGTATGCCTGTTGCCACACCCTAACCCAGCGATTTGTTCACGGGTTTGTTTGGATAGATTAAGTCTTATGAATTTAAAGATTTGTTTAAACTAAGCCTAAAGTCCATCAATGCCTAACATACTAGTCTACGTCCATCAAGCCCAATCATGCATATCATATCAAAAGTTACCAAGACATTTTTCTCAAATTCACATCAAATTTTTAAAACACTACTAGACCTATTTCACAGCCTGAGTTTTGAACCGGGCTCTGATACCAAAATGTAACACCCCAAACCCGGCCCAAACGTCACAACTAGATCTGGTATGCTACGGATTAATAGTTGAAAACTTCTCATTGAAGGGTTTGAAATCTCGGTTTGTTTAAGTAGGTATTCGTTAAATAAGTGTTATTTGTAGAAAACCTCTGAAGTTTTTTTTTAAAACGACTTGTTTGAAAATTCCATCTTTATGTGTTCTTATGAATAAGTCTTAGAACATAAGTTTATAAAGAATGAGGACATTAACAAATATAAATTGATAACCTATGCAATGGGCCTTATTACATGAACATTCCCAAAATTAAAACTTAAAGAAAAACCGAAAAATGATTTATGGAAATAAAACTTGATGGTCCCTCGAGTCCGCCTCGGCTCCCATGCCACGATCTACTGCTCATCTGAAAAGTCAGGAAAATAAAAGGGTGAGTCACCAAAACTCAATGTGCAAATCCCGAAAACACCTAAAAGGCTTGGGCCCACAAACACATTATGGGCCTTAGCCCATACACAATGGAAACAAAATATTTACATGCAACATGGCCCAACCCAACCTAAAAATCCATCCTCTACACACCAGCCCGTACCAACCAACACACCTCGGGGATTTCTACAATCAACCCACCAACCGCTACACACCATATCGACAGCCATGCTGCCTATTCCTAACAGTCAGGAATAAATTTAACGTGGCTTAGCAACCGATCACTATTGTGACCTAACTTTATAATTCGTGGTTTGACCACCGATCACTAAGTGACCTATTAACATGCTCTTCCCCTTCATCATATCAACCCCATCCCATGCATACATACATGCAGAATCAAAATAATATATTACCTAAAATTCACAGTCTATCACATACATCGATACACATAGAGAAATACCCCTGGGATCCCTTAAGTTATATTCAATTTAGTCAATATGACGCAGATGGACAGTTTCAATTTTTATGCCCACATTAGTAGTTAAGTCTAGGTTGCGAATTACCAAATTACCCTTAGTGGGTAAATTACCGAATTACGAAAATGCCCCTAATGGGCCGAATTGATAGATTGCCTTAATGGGCCTATTTGACATATTGCCTTATAGGCCGAATGGACATATTGATTAATGGGCCAATTTGATATTTTGCTAAATGGGCCGATCTAATATTTTGCTAAATGGGCCAATTTGATAATTTGCTATATGGGCCAATCTGATAATTTGCTATATGGGCCGATTTGATAATTTGCTATATGGGCCAATATGATAATTTGCTATATGGGCCGATTTGATAATTTGTTATAATGGGCCGTACTTTTGATAATGAATATCCAAATAAATTACTGTTGTTATTGTAAAAACAATCATGAATTGTTATGCATTATATACATGATTTTGCATGGGATGGGATAATATTAAAGAAAAGTTCTGGTGGCTCTGCCATATAATTTTGGCGGCTTTGCCACAAATCTGTATAGTGGCAATGCCACGTAAATTCTGTTATTCTGGTGGCTTGTCCACAATTAAATTTGTTATAAATAGCTTAATGCCTGCGATTGGTGTGTTGGCGGGGTGGGTTGACTTGATCCTCGCAGGTGTGTTGGTTGGTACGGGTGGTGTGTAGCGGATGGATTACTAGGTTTGGTTTGGGAATTGCATTTCATACACATGTTATATTTGATACATTATTATTGTAAATGGGTTTCGGCCCAAGTTATTGTTTTATGGGCTCAGGCCCAAGTTTTTGCTAAATGGGTTCAGACCCAGTGGATGATGGTAAGGGGATTATACACTGAGTTCTTGTAACTCACCCCTTTCTTAACCCTTGTAGGTAATGCTCAGTGATGAGGACTTGGGGCCAAGAATGACTCGGTGGAGGCCATACTTCAGAAATGGTGCTTTGAACTTTAGATTTCCATTTACATTTACTTTATTACTTTTACTATTTTGGGTTTTTATGTTGTAATAAGGCCTCTGGGATATTTTTATTTTGCTTATGTTTTTTTCGTACTTAGTATTTTGCTCGAATTGTTTTAAATGGGGATTTTTCTAAAATCTTAAATAAAGGTTTTCCAAAATAGATTAACAAATGGTTTTCATAACAAACTTTTACAAATGATTTAACTCAGAAATTATCTTTCAAATTATCGACAACATTTTCAAAAGTCACAGTTAAAGTTCACTACCTCAATGTTTGACTCATCAATCAAACTCTCAAAAATACTTGTATTTTATCTACGTTTCCGCAATGTTTTCAAAATGCTTCTGCAACTCTATTTCCAAACGTCATATTTTCGTAAATTGTTTATTTCAAATATGTTTTCGCAGCCAAAAAGGTTTTTAAAGATAATTATGTTTTCAAGTAGATAACAATTGCTTAAGTGTTTTGGATTTTAACAAAAAGGCTGTAATTCTCAAACAAGTTTTTAACAATAGCAAAGATGGTTTTGAAAAAAAAAACACTTCCATGTGACACACCAGATTCGGGCCTAACTTCTAGGCCGGGTTTGGGGTGTTACAAAAGGTTGACTCAATCTAGGAAACATAGAAAACAGAAACATGTGAGAACAACCAAATGAAAATTGAATTAAATTATCAAAGAGTCTTTTTGAAATGAGACTTTTTGCCCATTCTGAGATCTATATAACCCAATTTTTACAGAAAGTTGCATTTTCATTTGCAAACTTAAATACACTCTTTTCACACTATTGTTAAAGTATACTAGAGAATAGCATTTCACAGCAAAGACTCTCTAGAGCTACCTAGACATAGTATATCAACATGTGACAAGACTGTTCTATTTATACTAGTAATGGGTTTACATTATGAGGATGTAGAAGGATAGGTTAAAGAATTAAAGATTATCAGATATAGATTAATTCTGTTCCTTGTAATAGAAGTATTTTATTTGATATACTTTATCCTTTCACCTATTCTTTTACATCCTGATCATGTCAACCCATTAACAGTATAAAAAAAAGTCTCAGCATCACTGAACTTTATCCTATTATTCACATACTATTTAATTTTATATGGTCATAAATAAGCTTAAATCAGATCGATGGCACAAAAACAAGAGCCTATTTCTTGATCTCCTCAGGCAAGCCCTCATTAAGTTGTGCACCCTCTAGAATTTTTTCTAATATATTTCACTTACGTACCAGCCATAACATAGCAGTATTCAGATCCTTTTTGTCAAATTTTAACATCTTACCAACATTGAACACACTAAAGATTGCTTAAATATGTTAACAGAACAAACACCAATCATAACAATTTCCACCAGCTCTTGCAAAAATGGAGAAAGCACCACACAAGCAATTAATCTAGCAAAAATAGCATAGAAACACAAGACTAAAAGATCCTTAAAGCATATATCTTATCGCTTTCTTAACTATTCTATGTCAAGTAATTGATATTGGCAAAACCAATGAAATGGGTGCACTAAGTTACATCTAGACAAAATCATACATAAATAGACAGAAGAACCTGCACTAAAATATCCCAAATAGGTGCACTGTGGAGCTTTAAAGTCCTTTTATCTGCAGCAATAGTAATTCATTATCATCTACAAACTTGATTACTAAAATTATAATAAAAAAATCAAAACAAAAATACCATTAACAAAAAAGATTAAATTTGTGAAGCACTTGTTCACTGGCTCCGACAATGGCGAGAAGACTTAAACTATACAGCATTTCTGTAACATCCTGAATTGGTGGGGCTTTGCATTTAATGTGCTGTGATGATTATGCTATGCTTAATGTGTTAATTAGAGTGTTTAAGGGGTTCAGATTGGGCTCGGGATTGGGCCGAGGCCTTAGTCAAAATTTTCTGTTGGGCACTCTAGTGGAGAGCCGGGTAAGATAGGGCTTAAAAGATATTATCTGTGAATTAAGACACAAAATGGGCTTGTGGCCCAGTGGTCAGTGGCATTATTCAGGGGCTATGAGGTGGCGTGATAAGCAGTAAGGGGATCCAGGGTTCGAGTCGCATTACCCACTTATTTTTAAATGTTTTGGTGTCAAAAGAGAGGAAGTTGGAGTCGGCTGTAATGCTTGAAAATAGGGAGATTTAATGAGTGGGATAATGTGGATAATACGGCTGATAATGTGGCAGATAAAGGAAGGAAGAGGTGGTGTTATCTGGGCCACTTGTGGATGAGAGATCAGATAATAATAAGGGAGAAAGTTTAGGAATTATCTATTGGTCAAGGTGGTGGCCGAATTTCCAACACTAAGGGGGAAGGAGGAATCTGTTTTGTATGGCTAAGGGGTGCCGAAATTTCCCTATTGTTAGGATGGGTTTTTAGTTTGCAAAATAGGCATTTTCGGCATTTGTTTGGGAAGAGCCAAAATTCTCTTTAGGGGAGGAGAGTACTTCTTTATTTTCGATATTTGGGTTTTATTCTCTTACTCTCTTCTCTCATTCCCTGCTAAAGTCGAAACCCCTAATCCCATTCTCTCATCTTCACTTTTATGTTAAAGCCGAATGTCCATTGTTTTTCTCTGCTTTTTCCTACAAGCCGAAACCTCATAATCTTCCTCTACATCTTTTTCTCTTTCCAATTTCTTCATTGGCCGAACCTCCCTAGATCCCTGTGCACCATCTTTCTTTTGATTATCGCAGAAGCCGAAATCTGTTAGGAGTAGCTGAATCTGTTAGTGTTAAAGGTAAGTGCCGATTTCTTCTGTTTCGTTTCTCTTTCAGTTTTTGGAGGCCAAAGCCGAAAGCTAATTGAGGTGGCAAGGTTATCTTTTGAATAAAGTTTTGACTGTTCTTATGTTCTCATCTTGGGGCGACATTTCGGGAATCGAAGTAGATCGAATCATCTAGATTCCAAAAGCCGGAAACCGCTAGTCTCTGAGTCCCATATCTCTTTTCGGGATTTTAAGGTAAAGGGGTTTTCTTTAGATTTTCGTTGGGTTGTTCATCGTAATTATGATCTTGACTTTATGATATGGATTAACAACCATATGTTGTGATGGTAGCAACTGATAAGGGATGGAATCACATGTCAATCAGGTGAATGAGGGGATTGGATCTGTAAACCCAATCCCTAAGTTTAAGAAACGAGCAGTGTCAGCAGTTCGAGATTGGCCACCGGGTTGTGGACCGGCTTCAAAACAAAACTTTAGGCAGTTAGCAGTCGTATCGGCTACTGATAGTGTTGACATAGAAAGTATCGTCTTGACCGTAATCAGGTGTGTAGATCTTTATCACATAAGTTTCCTGTATTATATCTGTTATGGGCTGAAAAGCTGGAAAAGGCTGTGTGAGTAGTCGAATAACCCTTAGGGGTTAGGCTAGGGATGCCAGGTACGTAAACATAGTATTTTCTCTATGTGTATCGATGCATGCGTTAACCTGTTACTCTGTGAAAGATATATATTACTTTTGTTATGGCATGTGTATATGCATGGGGCACGGGTTTGATATGATAAAGGGGAAGAGCATGTTAATAGGTCATTTGGTGATCGGTGGTTAAGCCACGATATATGTATTTAGGTCATAATAGTGATCGGTGGCAATGCCATGTTGATTTGATTCCTAATTATTATGATCGACAGCAAGGCTGTCAAACTGGCGTGTAGCGGTTGGTGGGTTGATTGTAGAAATCCCCGTGGTGTGATGGCTGGTAAGGGTTGGCGTGTAGAGGATGGAACTCTAGGTTGGGTTGGGTCATTCTGCATGTACCTATTTTGTTGCCATTTTGCATGGGCCAAGGCCTAGGATGTGTTTTTGGGCCTCAGGCCGTATATGTGATTCCGGGATTTGCACACTGAGTCTTAGTGACTCACCCTTTATTTTCCTTAATCTCTCAGGTGAGCAGTAGATCATGGATATGGGAGCCGAGGCGGACTCGAGGGGCCATAAAGTATTTTATTTAAGTGAACATATCTCTGGTTTTTACTTTGTTTTATTTATTTGGGTTTATTTTTGTTGGCATGTAATAAGGTTTCCTGGATTAAATTTTCGGTTTACTGTTGTTCATGTTTATGGATTATGAACTTATGTTTTCAAAGACTTAATAATAATAAGTAATGAAATGGGAGTTTCAAACACTAAGTTAACGAATAATCGATAAATCAAACCGAGATTTCCAAAACCAACAAAGTCAAGTTTTCAACACAACACGTCACAAGAAGAGTTTTCAAAGGAAATACGCGCCCTCTTTAAAGTAAATAAAGAACTTCGTTTTTGGACAATTCAACCCGTAACATGCCAAATCTGGTCGTAGCGTTTGGACCGGGTTTGGGGTGTTACATTTTGGTATCAGAGCTCGGTTGCAAAGCTCGGGCTGTGAAATGGGTCCACTAGTAGTTTATAAAATTTGTGGAAAATGCTTTGGTTAAGATATGACCTTCGAGTCTACCGGCAGCTGATCCACGCAGGTAAGTATTCTAACTCTTGATGAGGTATGCATGTTGGGTTTGATGGGCTTTATGGGGACGTAGAATAGTAAACTAGTAATTAATGGACTTTAGGCTTAGCTTAAACAACTCTTTAAATTCATAAGACTTAATCTAACTAAACATGCCCGTAAACAAGTCTAGGGTTAGGATTGGATTCGGGGAAAGCTTGGTATTTAAGTGGCCCTAGTGGCCCACCTCCTCTTCGCTGGAGTCCTACCTGGTGCGTAGTGACTGTTCACCTTAGCCGTGAGGACTTGTTGATGGGCCAAAGATCATAACTAAAACCCAAAAGGGACGAATACCCTACCTTTTTAAAATTACTAATATACATCTAGTTTTGAAAATTACCAAAATACCCTTGGTTTGTGAAAATTTCCAAAACACCCTTGGTTTTATAAATTACCCGTGTTTTGCAAATTTACCCGAAAAACCCTAGATTTACAAAAATACCAAAATACCCCGGTTTACGAAATTATCGAAATTTGTGAAATTACTAAAATACCCTCAATTTGGAAAAAAATTTCAAAATACCCCTGCGTTACGGAAATATCAAATTACCCCTATTTCGGGAAAAATTACCAAGACCTATTTTGTGAAATTACCAAAAATGCCTTGTAGGGAAGAATTACGAAAATACCCCTAGGTAGTGAAATGACGAAAATACCCTTATATGACGAAGGTGGGGTTATGGATGTTACTCGTATGTTTGATGCATGTATGTGATGTTCTGTTAGAATGCATGTGGGCGTTGAATGTATGTGGTTCCTAGAATTAAGGGATGCAGACTTGAGACTGAACCGTGTAGATGTAATTTCGACTTCGAAAGAACTACTACTGAAATTAATTTTCATAAGACTGTTCGTTATTAAATCAGTGAAAGAAATTATTAATCCATAAAACTTCTAATCAGATAAAAATGAATCGGTAGTATGAGTACAATGGGTCGAGGACGTCCGCCGCGTGGCCGTGGTAGGGTAGGATGGCCGTGTCAGAACCAGTAGGATCTGGCCATGGGTCAGGAAACGAGATGCCAGTTCCACCAGCTGCGGAGGCAGAATTTCAAGACCAGACGGCCGGAGATGATGCGGTATCTCAGGAGATGTTGCGGGTTCTAGAGAGAGTGGCTGGGGCAGGCAAAGGTACAGGAGCTCGAAAATCTGCGTCGGAGCGGTTAGAGCCAATGGGGCAGAAATGTTTAGGGGAATTTCTAGTATAGACCCGAGTACAGCTGAGTACTGGTTGGAGGCGGTTGAACGTATAATGGATGATCTGGATTTCACGGAAGAGGAAAAACTGAAAGGGGTTGTATCTCTCCTGCGGGACGAAGCTTATCAATGGTGGCTTACGGTTAAGGATGGTACGGTGGCTGACTGTATCACCTGGGATTTCTTCAAAACAGCGTTTCAGAGTAAATACATTGGGACAAGTTATGTGGATGTGCAGCGTAGGGAGTTTCTGAATCTAGTTCAGAGAAATAGGTCGGTGGCTACGTATGAAGCAGAATTCTTACGCCTTAGCCGTTATGCTCGAGGGATGGTGGCCACAGACCATGAATAGTGTGTTCGATATGAAGATGGTCTGAGGGATGATCTGCGTGTGTTGATAGCTCCACAGCGGGAGAGGGAATTTGCTGTGCTTGTGGAAAAACTAAGATAGCTGAGGAGGTAAAGCGGACAGAGAAGCTGAATCGGGATAGAGATAGGGGTAGAAGTAAGAGGGATTTTGGATCGTCAGGGCCAGCTGGGCGTACTCAGAAAAGGCCTAGGTCAGAGGGGCCGAGTTGGGTTGAGAGACCTGCGGTTGCTAGCCAGACACCGAGGTGTGCTCGATGTGGTAAATTCCATTCAGGTGAGTGTTGGTCGAGCAATGGGAAGTGTTTCAGGTGTGGGTCTATGGACCATTAGATTAGAGATTGTCCATAGCCATGGGGCGGCGTAGGGCCTGTGGGTCAAGGGAATGCTCAGCCGGGTAAAGGAGGTCAGCAGCCGCAGAGAGGTCGTGGTCCAGCCAAGGGTGGTAACGGTTCCAGTCGGGGCCGTGGAGCACCAGGCAGAGGGGTAGGAAAGACTGAGACAAGATAGCCGGGATTAGTCTATGCTACCAGACGTCGAGAGGAGGCTGACGCACCGGATGTAATAACCGATACGTTTTTAATTTTTGGCTTGCCTTATACTGCATTGATTGACATTGGTTCGACGCATTCATATGTTGCTAGTAGGGTGTCTGAAACTTTGAGCATAGATTCTGAGATTTCCTCTAGGGAGATGACTGTAGTTAGCCCGTTAGGACAATCTGTGGTGGTGAACAAACTTTATCGGGAGATACCCTTAGAAGTTCAGGGGATAGTTTTTTGGACTGATCTAATGGAATTACCGTTCGGGAAGTTTGATTTAATTTTAGGCATGGATTGGCTGGTGAAATATCAAGCTAATGTAGATTGTGCAGCCAAGCGTATGGTGTTAAAAACCCCCGAGGGTGGCGAAGTGTTGGTAATAGGTGAAAGGGGGAACTGTTTGTCAAATGTGGTGTCTGCCTTAAGAGCAGAAAGGATGGTGAGAAAAGGATGCGAGGCAACTTTAATGTTTGTTCGGGCTCTAGAAGCCAAGGAACTAACTGTCGGAGATGTTAGGACGGTGAAGGAATTTCCTGATGTTTTCCCAGAAGAGCTTCCGGGATTACCTCCAGATCGTGAAGTGGAGTTTGGTATTGATCTTTTTCCGGGAACAGTGCCAGTATCTATCATTCCATACAGAATGGCGCCGAAGGAGTTGGTGGAATTACAGGCATAGATCAAAGAGTTGCTCGATAAAGGGTTTATTCGACCAAGCGTGTCACCTTGGGGAGCGCTGGTGTTATTCGTTAAGAAGAAGGATGGATCAATGCGTATGTGCATTGATTATTGCTAGCTGAATAAGTTGACCATCAAGAATAAATACCCGTTGCCGAGGATCGACAACTTGTTAGATCAGTTGAAGGGGGCTTCAGTCTTCTCGAAGATAGATCTGAGGTCAGGGTACCATCAGCTCAAGGTCAAGGAGGCGGATATTCATAAGACGACCTTTAGGACTTGCTATGGTCATTACAAATTCATGGTGATGCCATTTGGGTTGACCAACGCGCCAGCAGCGTTTATGGACAAGATGAACCGGGTGTTCCAACCCTACTTGGATCGGTTTGTCGTGGTATTTATAGATGACATCCTGGTTTATTCAAAATCGGAGGAGGAGCATGATTCACATAAGGGAGAAGCAGCTCTATGCCAAATTCAGTAAGTGCGAATTTTGGCTAAGAGAAGTTACTTTTCTAGGTCACGTGGTGTCGGCAGAGGGGATTAGGGTTGACCCCCGGAAGATTGAAGCGGTGTTGGATTGGAAGCCGCCTAAATCGGTAGCAGAAATGCGGAGTTTTCTTGGTTTAGCCGGGTATTACAGAAGGTTTGTGGAAGGATTTTCATTGATCGCGACACCGTTGACTAAGTTGTTGCAAAAAGGGGTTCCGTTTGTTTGGTCCGATAAGCAACAAGAGAGTTTCGAGAGGTCAAAAAGGATCTTGACGGAGGCTCCAGTGTTGATTCAGCCGGAGGTTGGAAAGGAGTTCGTGATTTATTTTGATGCTTCACACACGGGACTAGGATGCGTTTTGATGCAAGATGGAAAGGTTGTGGCGTATGCATCTCGACAATTAAGACCGCACGAATCAAATTATCCTACGCATGATTTGGAATTGGCGACAGTGGTATTTGCCTTGAAGATCTGGCGACATTATCTGTACGGGGAGAAATCCGTCATTTATACCGATCATAAGAGTTTAAAATACCTTTTGACCCAGAAGGAGTTGAATCTAAGGCAAAGGAGGTGGATCGAGTTGTTAAAGGATTATGACTGCTCGATCGAGTACCATCCGGGTAAAGCTAACATGGTGGCGGATGCCCTGAGTCATAAAGTAATCTCTGACTTGAGAACAATGTTTGCTCACCTCAGTTTATACGATGATGGGAGTTTATTAGCTGAACTTCAGGTGAAACCCTTTTGGGTCAGTCAGGTTAAGGAGAGTCAGCAGACTGATGAGTTGCTAAAGGGGAAGTTTCAGGTAGGATCAAGTGATGGATCAACAGAATTTAATGTGAATGAGGAAGGGCTATTATGTTTTCAAGGGAGAGTGTGCATGCCGAAAGATCCTGAGTTGAGGCGTAAGATTTCTAGAAGCGCACAGTAGTCCATACGCTATGCACCCTGGAGGGAGTAAGATGTATCGGGATTTGCGAGAACAGTTTTGATGGCCGGGCCTAAAACGAGAGGTGACTAAATTTGTGGGGAAGTGTTTGACCTGTCAGCAGGTAAAGGCAGAACATCAGTTACCATCAGGGTTGTTACAGCTGGTGAAGATTCCACAGTGGAAATGGGAAAGGATCACCATGGACTTTGTTAGTGGGCTACCTCTCACACCTGCTAAGAAAGATTTGGTTTGGGTAATTGTTGACCGCTTGACGAAATCTGCTCATTTCATTCCAGTACGTGTCGATTACTCTCTGTAGAAATTGGCTAAGCTATACATAGCGGAGGTGGTGAGACTGCATGGAGTACCAGTATCAATCATATCGAACAGGGACCCTAGGTTCACATCACGATTTTGGAAGGCGTTGCATCAAGCGTTGGGTACGAAGTTGGATTTTAGTACATCGTTCCATCCTCAGACCGATGGTCAGTCTGAGCGGGTAATTCAGATCTTGGAAGACATGTTAAAGGGTTGTGTCATTGATTTCAGGGGTAGTTGGGAAGAGTTCTTACCGTTGGTGGAGTTTGCATACAATAACAGCTACCAGTCTAGTATTCAGATGGCGCCCTATGAAGCATTGTACGGGCGGAAGTGTCGTACTCCAACCTGTTGAAAGGAATTAGGGGAACATCGAATTTTGGGGCCAGAATTGGTTACCGAGACAGAGGAGAAGGTTGAGTTAATTCGGGCTCAATTAAAGGAAGCTCGGACAGACAGAAGTCTTATGCTGACCTGAAGCGTAAGGACATAGAATTTGCAGTGGGTGACAAGGTTTTCTTGAAGGTGTCACCGTGGAAGAAAGTACTAAGGTTTGGACGGAAGGGTAAGTTAAGTCCCAGATTCATCAGACCATACCGGGTGTTGAAACGAGTGGGACCGGTAGCCTATCAGCTTGAGCTACCTTTAGAGTTGAGTCAGATTCACAATGTGTTTCACGTCTCCATGTTAAGACGATATCGTTCGGATCCATCCCATGTGGTGCTAGTGGAAGAAATCGAAGTAAGACCCCGACCTATCCTTTGAAGAGGAGCCAGTGGAAATCTTAGATCATGATGTCAAAGTGTTGCGAAGGAAGACGGTTTTGTTGGTTAAAGTTCTGTGGCAGAATTACGGTTCTGAGGAGGCTACTTGGGAACCAGAGGAAGCAATGCGGCGGCAATACCCGCATCTATTCTGACCAGGTAATTTCGAGGCTGAAATTTCTTTAAGGGGGATAGAACTGTAACATCCTGAATTGGTGGGGCTTTGCATTTAATGTGCTGTGATGATTATGCTATGCTTAATGTGTTAATTAGAGTGTTTAAGGGGTTCAGATTGGGCTCGGGATTGGGCTGAGGCCTTAGTCAAAATTTTCTGTTGGGCACTCTAGTGGAGAGCGGGTAGGATAGGGCTTAAAAGATATTATCTGTGAATTAAGACACAAAATGGGCTTGTGGCCCAGTGGTCAATAGCGTTATTCAGGGGCTATGAGGTGGCGTTATAAGCAGTAAGGGAATCCAGGGTTCGAGTCGCATTACCCACTTATTTTTAAATGTTTTGGTGTCAAAAGAGAGGAAGTTGGAGTCGGTTGGAATGCTTGAAAATAGAGAGATTTAATGAGTGGGATAATGTGGATAATACGGCTGATAATGTGGCAGATAAAGGAAGGAAGAGGTGGTGTTATCTGGGCCACTTGTGGATGAAAGATCAGATAATGATAAGGGAGAAAGTTTAGGAATTATCTATTGGTCAAGGTGGTGGCCGAATTTCCAACACTAAGGGGGAAGGGGGGAATCGGTTTTGTATGGCTAAGGGGTGCCGAAATTTCCCTATTGATAGGATGGGTTTTTAGTTTGCAAAATAGGCATTTTCGGAATTTGTTTGGGAAGAGCCAAAATTATCTTTAGGGGAGGGGAGTACTTCTTTATTTTCGGCATTTGGGTTTTATTCTCTTACTCTCTTCTCTCATTCTCTGCTAAAGCCGAAACCCCTAATCCCATTCTCTCATCTTCACTTTTATGCTAAAGCCGAATGTCAATTATTTTTCTCTACTTTCTCCTACAAGCCGAAACCTCATAATCTTCCTCTGCATCTTTTTCTCTTTGTCGATTTCTTCATTGGCTGAACCTCCCTAGATCCCTGTGCACCATCTTTCTTTTGATTATCGCAGAAGCCGAAATCTGTTAAGAGTAACCGAATCTGTTGGTGTTAAAGGTAAGTGCCAATTTCTTCTGCTTCCTTTCTCTTTCAGTTTTTGGAGGCCAAAGCCGAAAGGCTAATTGAGGTGGCAAGGTTACCTTTTGAATAACGTTTTGACTGTTCTTATGTTCTCATCTTGGGGCGACATTTCGGGAATCGAAGTAGATCGAATCATCTAGATTTCAAAAGCCGTAAACCGCTAGTCTCTGAGTCCCATATCTCTTTTCGGGATTTTAAGGTAAGGGGGTTTTCTTTAGATTTTTGTTGGGTTGTTCATCGTAAATATGATCTTGACTCTATGATATGGATTAACAACCATATGTTGTGATGGTAGCAACTGATAAGGTCTTTTGATGGAATCACATGTCGATTAAGCGATGGAGGGGATTGGATCTGTAAACCCAATCCCTAAGTTTAAGAAATGAACGGTGACAGCGTTTCGGGATTGGCCACCGGGTTGTGGATCGGCTTCAGAACAAAACCTTAGGCAGTGAGCAGTCATATCGGCTACTGATAGTGTCGACATAGAAAGTATCATCTTGATCGTAATCAGGTGTGTAGATGTTTATCACATAAGTTTCCTGTATTATATTTATTATGGGCTGAAAAGCCGGAAAAGGCTGTGTGAGCAGTCGAATAACCCTTAGGGGTTAGGCTAGGGATGCCAGGTACGTAAACATAGTATTTTCTCTATGTGTATCGATGCATGCGTTAACCTGTTACTCTGTGAAAGATATATATTACTTTTGTTATGGCATGAGTATATGCATGGGGCACGGGTTTGATATGATAAAGGGGAAGAGCATGTTAATAGGTCACTTGGTGATCGGTGGTTAAGCCACGATATGTGTATTTAGGTCACAATAGTGATCGGTGGCAATGCCACGTTGATTTGATTCCTGATTATTATGATAGACAGCAAGGCTGTCAAACTGTCGTGTAGCGGTTGGTAGGTTGATTGTAGAAATCCCCGCGGTGTGATGGCTGGTAAGAGTTGGCGTGTAGAGGATGGAACTCTAGGTTGGGTTGGGTCATTCTGCATGTACCTGTTTTGTTGCCATTTTGCATGGGCCAAGGCCTAGGATGTGTTTTTGGGCCTCAGGCCGTATATGTGATTCCGGGATTTGCACACTGAGTCTTGGTGACTCACCCTTTATTTTCCTTAATCTCTCAGGTGAGCAGTAGATCGTAGATATGGGAGCTGAGGCAGACTCGAGGGGCCATAAAGTATTTTATTTAAGCGAACTTATCTCCGGTTTTTACTTTGTTTTATTTATTTGGTTTATTTTCGTTGGCATGTAATAAGGTTTCCTGGATTAAATTTTCGGTTTACTGTTGTTCATGTTTATGGATTATGAACTTATATTTTCAAAGACTTAATAATAATAAGTAATGAAATGGAAGTTTCAAACACTAAGTTAACGAATAATGGATAAATCAAACCGAGATTTCCAAAACCAACAAAGTCAAGTTTTCAACACAACAAGTCACAAGAAGAGTTTTCAAAGGAAATATGCGCTCTCTTTAAAGTAAATAAAGAACTTCATTTTTGGACAATTCAACCCGTAACATGCCAGATCTGGTCGTAGCGTTTGGATCGGGTTTGGGGTGTTACAATTTCAACAATAATAAAAGCTCCAACATGTAACACCCAATACCCGTGTTCTACGCCAGAACCGGGTTCAAGGCGTTACTTTAATAAAATCCTCATGATCCCCACTTAGGCCCATCGTGACTACTCTCTCTAGTCACCTTAACAACCTCATTCTCGACTTTCGAGGCCTCACTCATACATACGAAGACTCTTGAGACTATACTAGAACTTTTTCAAATTTTACAAATTTTCTCTTTTATACAGGGCTCACACGCCCGTGTAAAATGAGACACGCCCGTGTGTAGACACACACGCCATGCTCCTCACCCGTGGTGAATACTATCAACATACACATGGTCTCAAAGCCTAGTCACACGCCCGTGTTTGACACCCGTGGATGACACTGACTTGAGTCACATGACCTGAACACACACCCATATGGCTGGACCGTGGTCGCCTCTGATTATTACCCCACGACCTGGGCACGCCCGTGTGCTTCAACCGTGTGACAATTCAAACTCCAATTTCAAGAGGCAGACCTCACACGGCCTGGGTACACGCCCATGTGTCACACTAAGGGGGAATTTAGCAGGCTATATGCCAAACCATTGCTTCCCTAAATGCACACTCACTTACTTCTATTCAAATAATGCAGTTCTTATCATACAAGCAAGTCTAAGAACTCAATTCCAACATACAAGATAATAAAAAGGGCATACACTTTCTGAATTTCATCCTTATTGAATGAAAGAGTTTGCCAAGTATTTGCCTAACTTATAAGACCATTACAAAATGATTTACATAGCCCAACACTTTAACTAACAATTACAACTTGACAAAATACCCCAGTTCTATACATGCCATACTCAAAACAAGTCTAAATTGTTATACCAAAGTGCTGTCGATAGTGTGATTTCTGAACTCCTACAGTCACGATCCTCGAGTTATCTTGGCAATACTACAAGAAAGAAGGGCAATGAAAAAGGGGTAAGCACAAAGCTTAGTAAGTTGCATGGAAATAATTAGCAATCATAATACTCATACAAATAATCCATCCACGGTATTAGCTAACCATACACAAGTCAAGACTTCTTGACAATACTTACTCACAGTTGCCCTTATCTAACACCTATCGTGCCACATATAAAGCCGATTCATCGTGATTCATTTACGAGTACCTGTAATTCATTCACTCATTCACATGACTTAAATATCATTCATATCTCTACTTTTAAATTCATTTACCGATCCCACCATTCATAAGGGATAAATTGAAAACGTGTGTTTACGATCTTTATTATAAGTATAAAGCCAATGCTACAACCTCAAAGTGGTCTTACATGGAATCTCATTTAAGTACCAATGCCATGCCCCGGACATGGTCATATATGGAATCACCTCTATGTGCTAATGCCATATCCCGGATATGGTCTTACACTAGCTCTTGTCTCAATGCCGATGCCATGTTCCAAACATGGTCTTACACTGGCCCTCTTAATGTGGCCAATGCCATGTCCCAGACATGGTCTTACATTGACCCTCATATCATGGCCGATGCCATGTCCCAAACATGGTCTTACACTGACCCTCATAATCGATGATAGCATTTTCATATTCATCATAGTCCATTGGGACTTCAATATCATATTCACATCAATTTCTCAATTTAATAAAGTATCATGCATCAATATAATACCAAGCATTCTCAATTATGCTAATATAATACTGCATTAAATCACATACAACTTACCTCGTTTTCAAAATGAGCTAGTTCTTCGGTTTAGTCCACGACTTTATCCTTTCCCCGATTGAGGCAGATTCTCGTCTCCTCTTGCTCTATAATAGCAAATTAGCTCATTTTAATCACTACATTAACATAAGCATCTCAATAATCATGCTTAAGCAAAATTACTACTTTACCCCTAGATTTGGCAAAATGACCATTTTGCCCCTAGGCTCAGAAATTAATTCTAATCACATTACTACCTTCCACAAGCCTAGGTAAACATTTAATACTCTTATAGCTATCATCAAGACTCAATATTTCACATACTTAATATAAAATTTATAACCTTTTCATTAAGGTCCTATTTGGTGTTCTCATGCTAACACCCTTTTCAAAAGTTGTTCATCTAACAACTAAGACTCAAGTTCTTCCATAAAAATGTAGCAAATAACTAAGGTAGCTCTCATGGTAGAACTCTAAACTTTTCACAACATTGCATAATAGTCCCCTCATTTGAAAGCTTAAGCTCTAGGGGTCTCAAAAGTACAATTATTTTCAACAAAAGTTCATTAAAACACTTACTTGAATGGATGAGAGCTTGCTGAAATTTTTGAAGGTTTCTACCCCTTATTTGCTGCAAATTTTTGGTGAAAGATGATAGGAGAAAAGATGATAACTTTTTCTCTCCTTATTTTATCAATACAAGTCAAATAACTTACCAACTATCACCAACTTTGACCAATATTGTCATATTTGTCTCCTATGGCCAGTCATGCTACATTTGGGGGTCTAATTGCCTTTTAAAGACCTCCAATTAACAAACTATGGCCATTTGGCACTTCTAGCATATAGAATGGAACTTTCGCACTTTATACGATTTAGTCATTTTTCGCTATTAAACATGAAATCGCTAAAATTAAAAGTACCAAAATTTTCATGCTCATATGCTATCATGTACTAACTCATAATATAACATGAAAATAAATTTTCAAATATCAGATTAGTGATACCGAGATCACTATTCCGATTAGCCCCCTAAATCGGGCTGTTACACAACAGTTATCAAATAAATAACAAAATTTTAAGACTAGATGGATGCTCCAATATGGTGTTTACACTCTGCCTATAGACTTGGTCAGTTTCCAACTCAAAATTTTGCATAAAAAAGACAGTCAAGAAAAAAGCATATAGGCTTTAGCTCTTACACGACAAGGGCACAAGAATAAAAGCATGAAATTTGCAAGCAGGGGAATGTTATAATCAACAAAATTTTAACCAATACTATGAACAAAAAATGATTCATAAGCAATACTCAAAAGAAGTAAAAGAAAGCAGTGGGGGGTTTCTTAGGCATTTTAGCATCGATTTTTGTTTTCTTCTTCAGCTTCGATTTGGGTCTTGACTTTGACTTGGGTCTCTTTTCTCTCTCACTAACAACACTCTCTTCACATGTCTTCTTCATTTTCTCACTTGATTTTACCCTTAACGCCATTTGACTAACAATTTTTTTCAAGCAAAAGTGTCTATTGTTAACCCCAAAAATTCCTAACAAGAAAAACAAACTAAGAAAGCCATAATTTATTCTGCAAAAAATACTATAAAGCAAAGTGGTAAGAGAGAAATACTGATTGGAGGCTGTTGATGGGTTCTTAGCGGAAGTAACGGAGGTTGAAGATGAACGATCATTTTTCGACTTTGAAGCTTTCTTCGCCATTTTTTTTCTCCTTTCTATTTCTAAGACAGGTAAGAGATGGAGACAAAGACCCAGAGCTTGTGCTTTGCTTAGTGTTGGCTGGCTCTCACCAGTGAAATAGTTGCCACCACAACTCGACTGTTTCCGGTGGGAAGGAGCTGGGATTTGGACTTCCACGGGTGAGGGTCAGTGCCAAATTGCTAATGTATTGCTCTCAGAGATTAAATGAAGCAAAGAATGTAGGAGAAGATGAAGCTGAGGGCAAAAAAGCCTTTGCTTCAGTTTCTAAGTACCCAAATGTAAGAAGGAAAAATCATAAAGAAGAAAAAAAAATTACCTTTGCAATCAATGGAAAAAAAGGGAAACGTAGGTGTAGAGGCCCATTTTTGCCCGGGCCCATACAGAAATAGAAAAATAAATAATGTTTTTTTTTAAAACAGTCCAATACAAGCTCAAATTAAACAGCCCAAACAGATTACATAGCCTAAATTATCCACTACCCATTACACCCGAGACCCTAAAACCTGACCTGACCCAAAGCTAAACCCCAACCTATTCCTAAACATCCAGGACCCATGCTCGCGTGGCCCAAAAGGGACCAAAGTCTAAACATGTTTCAGTAAGCCTAGGGTTTTCTGAAACCCTAGGCGCTGCAAGAGCCAATGTCCCCATCTTCGTGCCGCAAGCGCCGCAGCCACCAACCCTCGTCAGGCCGCGATTCGCGCGAGTAAAGCCCGTCATCACCGAGATCCTCTCTTCGACCTACACAAGAAAGGAAATAGCAGTAGCAAAAATGGCATTTTTTTTATTTCCTTTATATTTTTCGGGTATAAAACCCCATGTAAACTTGTAAAAAAGGGAGGAGAGATATACAGACAGTGAGATATATACCGAAAAAGATATCGAAACAGAATACAGAGTTTTTTTACGAGGTGATTTTTAGTGTTATTTTATGTTTTTTTTCTTTTAAACTTACGTTTTTTTATATAAATACTGTTAAAAAGAAACGAATAAAAAGGGTGAGGATTTTATCTGTGCACCGCCGTAGGCGACGGTGCGTACGACACATGGTCCAGAAGCTCGTCGACTGAACTCCGGTAGAGGGACGAGGGCTCTTTTGAGAGCATTTTAAAGATTTTTTTTTTCTTAAAAAAAAGGGCGCACAAATGAATTTTTGGCTGAAAAATTGGCATATATAGTGCTTAAGAAACGACGCCGTTTTTGCTTAAGCCAATAAGCATAAAACGACGTCGTTTAAAGGATTAAGATCCGCGTGTTGACCCGACCAGGAGAGGATCCGCGCGTTTTTGTTGAGTGGTCTAATTGCCATTTTAGTCCTCCCGCATTTTTATATGTTTTAATTTGGTTTAATTTCATTTTTATTTATTTTTATTTTGGCCCTACAAGTTTAATTACTTTCCAATTTAGTCCCTCGGGCTCTTTAAAGGCTGGGATCAAAACGTCGTAGTTTTTAAACTTGGCCTAATTGCTATTTTAACCCTTGTGATTTAATGCGCATTTTAATTTAATCATTTTATTTGTTTTAATTGCTATTCAACTCCTGTTTTCTTTGTTTTAATTTTATTTTTATCCTTTTATTTTATTTTATTATTTTACATTATTTTAAATTATTTTATTAAATAGTTTATATTGTTGTCTTTATTATAATTTATCAAAATTTATATATATGTTTTTATATGTAATATCCTTATATATATTATGATTATTATTTATTATTTTATTTAGCTTAAATATTATTTCTTTACATATTATTTTATTTATTATATTATATATTTTTAAATTTCTATATATAGTATTATGTTATATTATTATATTACTTCTATTTTTTTAAAGTATAATATGATATTATATAAGATTGTTAATATTTATGTTGTATTTATTATGCATGTAATTTTATGATCAATATATTATATATATATGTTTTTTCTATATACATAGAAATATTTTATACTATTTACTAATTATTTTTATATGTAATTATTTATATATATGTATTAAATTATTGAATTATATATATAAGAATCTTTTTATTAATTATATATATTTATTATAAGTTTTTTTCAAATTTTTTTTATTTATATACATATTATATCATTTTAAAAATCATCACTTTCCTTTTTTAGGTTTAAATATATTATTCTCTTTTCATTTAATTTTGTTATTTCGTGGAAGTTTTAATTTATTTTATATGTTCATCTATTTATGTCCCTTTTAATCGATATTCTTGCTTCACATAATTCTTTGTATATTCTTTATTGTTATATTCTTTTATTATTTATTGTTAGTATAATTCGTAGACATGTAGAATTGCTATTAAATATATGTTGTAATGTATTCATGCAATGTTTTATTCAAACCATTTTTCTATAAAAGTACCTTTTAAATTGATACATTTATTTCAAATAGTTTAAAAAAATAAGGTGATATTTAATATTTGGGACTTTGAGAAAAAATTGTGCCCTAACTCACTGGGTTTCGATTTTTATCGATTGAACTTAAAATATTAAGTATCCCTTTTTTTAATTTCATAAATTTTTAAATAAAAAAATTTATTCTCAAGAATTCAAAATTATCGTGTCCTAACTCACTGGATGTGATGTTTTGTTATTTTGGAATAAGGGTTTCAGAAAACAAGGCAATGTTTCGTGTTTGGAAGTTCGAGAAATTGTGCCCTAACGTGCTGGGTTTCGGTTTTTCGTTCATCCAAATAACTAAATATCCTTTTAATGAATTTTGTAAATCATGAGATGATTTTGATTACGAAGGTTTAAAACATCATGTCCTAACGTGCTGGATGTGATATTTGTATACTTTCGAAACAAAGGAATCTCCAATTCCAATTCAAATTGTTTAAGTTTTTAAAGAAATTATGTTTTTAAATCTCTTCAAATTTTCGACATTAAGACATGAGATTATCAATTCGGTACCAAATTTTGGGCGTTACGGGGGTGTTAATTCTTCCTCGTACGTAACCGACTCCCGAACCTATTTTCTTGTATTGCATAGGCCAGAATCAATGTTTTGAAATAAAACGTTTTATAAGGTGATCCAGTCACACCTAAATAAAAAAAGATTGGTGGCGACTCCATTTCCGTTTTTTTAAGTCGATCCCCGTTTTTAAATCAAACTTTAAAATGGTTTCGACAGCTTGGCGACTCCGCTGGGGACAATAAGAGAGTCAAGCCGTAAAATTGATAATTTCATGTCCTTTTGTCCGAATTTAAAATTTTGGTTTTTAAAACACGATCCTTTTATTGCATGTGGTTCTAAATATATCTCTCTGCATTGCACTGCATGACTGTCGTGGTCACACCCTTAAGTGGGAGCGAGAAGCTATGCCTTCGTGAGGTTTTCACCTCCACATGGGCTAGTGGATTGCTTCCGGAATACATCTATACTTATGTCTTCGTGAAGTTTTCACTTCCGCATGGCCATAAGGAAATGTATTCCTCTGAACCGAACTCGGTCCATATGAGCCTATAATGGGTGAGGATCGAGGAATCTGCTGGTTCGGGTACCTCAACTTTAGAGCTGAACCACTCGTAGAGAACCTAGGAACCCACCCTAAGTAGAACTACGTCGAACCTTAGTAGTTACCCAATTGGATGTTTATTTACTTTGTTTGCTTTATATGTTGCGGTACTAACCTGTAGTGTTTTATTCTTTTGTGCATATCATTTCATATTTTAAGAGGTATCGATTCACGGTCAGTTTCTAAGTTAGAAAGCTGGTTATGGAGAACGAATTCCTTGATAAAGTGGTAGACAATGCAGTCGTTCGTATATGGTCAGAGCAAAGGCAATTAGAGTTACTATCGTTCTCGAAATTACTTACTATCGTTCAATCGTGCATCCTTAACTCACCACACTACTCTACAGCTGCGCACTCTGATCTTAATAATACTATCACACTTTCTAGGCACATTCTCTTAGTTTACAATCAGGGTTCCATACACCTTACTGGCAACATAAGAACGAACTGACTTTACAACGAACAAGGCAATTAAGGTATTCCAGAACCACGTCCCCTAGAGCTCATTTCTACGATCGTGCTTTAATCTAATTAAGAAATTTTATGAATTAGCCTTTATTCCACTGATTACCCGCGAAGAAGTTTTATGAAAAGAATTTTAGAAGTGGTTCTTTCGTATTCATACATGCATACAGTCTTTACATTCATACATTCATCAATCAATTATGAACTTTCGTTCATTCAGAGAAATGTTGTAGTTTTCATTGTTGCTGTTTTTCCACTACCCAGGGGTATTTTCGTAATTTGCCCTACAGGGGTATTTTGTCAAAATAAGGTTCCTTGGTGATTTTGTCAATAAGGGTATTTTGGTAATTTTTGAAATCCCGGGGGTATTTCGGGAATTTTGAAATTACAGGGGTATTTCGGTAAATTTTGAAACTCGGGGGTATCTTGGTAATAAACCAGGGTAAATTTGTAAAGCTCAATAATTCAGGGGTATTTCACAATTTGCAAAACTTTGAGGGTTCTTTTTGAGAATTTTATTTTCCAAAACAGTGATGTCATAAAAATTTTGGAAATCAGGGTCATTTTGGTAATTTTGTAAGTTAGGGGCAACTTCGTAATTTTCCAAAATCAAAGTATTTTGATATTTTGCAAATTAGGGTTTTTTTGGACTTGTTATGAAATTTTTTATAAGAACTGTGGGTATTTTGGAAATTTCATAAACCAAGGGCATTTTTGTAATTTTACCACTAGGGGTATTTTAGTAATTTTCACAAATCAAGAATACTTGAGAGAATTTTATAAAATCATGTTTGCAATTCAAAAGGGTAATTTTAAGAGTTTTAAACTAGGGTTTTTATGAAAATACGGCTAGTTCCCTTTCGGGTTTTAGTTAGGAGTTTAGCCTATGAATAAGTCCTCTTGGTTAGGGTGAACTAAAGCTACGCACCAGGTAGGATTCCTGCGAAGAGGAGGTGAGTCACTAGGACTGCTTAAATACCAGACTCTTCCGGATCCAATCCTAGACATGCGCACAATGGTTGCCACACCCTAACTCGGCGACTTAGACACAAGTTTGTTTTATTAAGCATTTAAGTCTTATGTAACTGTTGGGGTAAGCTAGCCTTATAGTTCAAGTACCTATCATACTAATCTACGTTCCATTCTATTTCTACCCTTCTACAGATCACAATATAAATCACCCAAAGGTTAGGGGTACTTACCTGGTGGACTTCGGGTCGGAGACTTAGGTGCCATGCCAGAAAACCTGCTTACTTCCAAAAATATTTTCATAAAACTCATTTAGGCTCGATTTGAAAACGTTTTGGGCTTAGACCACAGGCCGAGAGTTTAAAACTGGGCTCTGATACCAAATTGAAACACCCCAAACCCGGCCCACGAGCCTTGACCAGATTTGGTATGTTCCTCAAGTAAATCGGTTTCAAATTTCTTTTGTTACTTAGAAAAAAACTTGTGTGATTAAAAAAATGTGTTTGGGTTGGGCTTGTGTTGAAAACGAATCCAAATTTTTTTCTTTATATTAAAAACCCTTTTATCTTAGGTGACAAAATATTTGGGGTTTAGTTTAAAAGAAATTATTACTTAAACTTTAATAGATAAACTCTTGAACATAATAAGATAAATGGAAAACAATTCAACTATGGCCTTATGGCCTTATTACATCAAATAATTTCCAAATAATTCAGAGTACTTAAATAAAGATAAAGTGTCCAATAAAAATAACAACTTCAAGATGAGCATGGCCACCACAAGTCCTGCCGCCCCGGTCCATCACTGTTTATCACCTTAAACATGGTCCCACAACGGGGTGAGTCAACAGACTCAATGTGTACACAACACTAAGTCATAATAGAATCAGGCATACATATGATACACATTCAAATCATAGAATACATTTAATGATGCATTCCCAAACCTAAACCTAATTAGCCATCCGCTACACTCCCCCGTACCAACCTGTACACCGTGGGGACTACTAAGTCGACCCTCCTTCTGCTACACTCCATATCGCGGTCTTAGGTCACCGCATTCGCGGTCTTAGGTCACCACGTTCAGATTACTGTGGTCTTAGGTCACCACATTCAGATTACTGTAGTCTTAGGTCACCACATTCAGATATCACGGTCTTAGGTCACCGTGTTCGTGGTCTTAGGTCACCACATTCACTTCCCCTTTCAATAAAACCCATATGCCCCATATAATAGTAATATGCATAAATATGCCAGAGTTCACATTCTTATTCTTATTCTCATGTTACAATTAACATATTTCATAATCCTAGTAGGAGTAGGAAACGTACCTGAGTACTTTGTACCATAACATGGTACCTTATCTACTTTCATATTCTTAATACCACATATATTAATTAAACTTAGCCATATAAGGTAGTATGAAATAGTGTGGGGTACACACCTGATTTGCTTAGGGTTTCCAATCCAAATCCCGAAAAGCTTGATCTAATGCCTTAGATCTTAGATCTCTTGCAATTTCCAAATCCCGAAAGTATTCCTTGCCTTATTTGTCTGTCGAAATCCCTATAACTTCATGTTAGATCAATTTCTAACATTTATTCATAACAAATAACCCTTAGCTGAATGTTAAATATGACTTACCTTGTGGATTTTAAATCCTGAAATTCACCGAATAACTAGGGAACACGCGGCCTATGGTGTACCTTCGGGAAAAGAACTTCTCCTTCCTTATAGTTGACACTTAGTAAATCCCGAAAGATCTCTTCAAGGTTTCGGCAACAAGAATATTGATGGGATTAGTCCTAGATTTCGACAAATCTAAAAGAAAAGAATAGAAATCAGACTTGTTCTTACCTTTGAAGAAATCGACAGCACCTAAGCTTGAAGCCATTTAAGATATTCGGCTATGGCCTTAAAAGGCTTACTTCCGGCTTTTGGAGGGATTAGAAAGAAAAGAGAAAAAGAGAATAATGGCAGAGAGAATTCGGCAGAGAGAAGAGAAGAAACTTTAGCGAATTTCGGCAGAGGTTTTCTTGAAGAGAAAAGAATGAATGAAGAATAGCCTTACTCTTCCTTTTATAGCCAAAATTACTAGGCTAGAGTCCCTTACTTGGCCACCACTCTTCTATTTTGATAGATTTATCTCTTTAATTTAAAATTAATAAAATAATCCTCTTTTATCTCTTCCTTATCTATCAAAATAAAATAAATAAATCCATATTTATCACCCCCTTTTTAGCCGAATTTTAATAAGAATAAAACCTCATCTTAAACTCCTCCCAAAGACTCCCCAAGCCGTCCATCTCTTCCTCTTGTTGCCGCAAAAATAAAAGCTTTCTTCTGCTTCCTAAGTGATTCGAACCCTGGCCCAATTGCACATGTAGGTGGCGTCACATGCTAAGCCTTTAAGTGGCATTTCCAGGCCACTTTTACAAGCCCAATTTCATGTCATATTTCCTCCATAAAATTTCTTGAGGCCACATTGCCTTAATTTCCTCTTTTTAAACTTTAAAACTTATCATTTCCTTACATTTCCAAGTTTCCAAAAATGTTCGTTTTCCTCCTTTAAACTCAACATTTCTAAATCATTTCCTTACATTTCCAGGACATTTCCCTACATTTCCAAGACAAGACATTTCCTTACATTTCCAGGGCATTTCCTCACATTTCCAAGACAAGGCATTTCCTTACATTTCAGGACATTTCCTCACATTTCCAAGACAAGACATTTCCTTACATTTCCTTACATTTCCATACATTTCCTTACATCTTAGGGTTCCTAAAACTCCTCAGATCACATCCAACACACCCACTGAACCCACTATCTCATGAATTACGCACGAACGCATAACCCCTAATCCAGGATGTTACAGGAGCATTGATATTGACTGAGACAGATGGTGAAGACTTGCCTAATCAGGTGAATTCAGGTTTAGTCAGGAGATATTTTACCTAAAGGAGGAAAGACCAAGGTGAAAACCCGTAAAAGGTGCTTTGAGACCAAGGGGGATTTGAGTTGAAAACCCGAAAAGGGCAGCTCAAATTTTGACCAAAAAACGGGGCATACAGTAGTCTTGCTACATCTAAATTAACAATAAGGAAGTATGTTATGTCGTGAAGCATTGACAAAGTAATTCGGATCCTCTAAACACATATTGAGCTTAAAATGGTTCTCAAGAAGTTTGAACAAAAAAGCTCATGCTGCGATATTTGGGGCACCTAGCTTCATTCTTACCCATTTTTGAACTTGTTATCTTTGATTGCTTTATTCTTTTTGAGATTCACCCAAATCAATTTTCTTTTATTGCCTTGGTTATCTTTGATTAAATTATTTTTTTAAGCTATGCTCCTGACTAATTTCTTTCTCGTCCATTTTTGTGACCTTTTTTTAAGCATTTTATATTGGAACAACGATTGATGGACTAATAACACTTTCATAAAAGGAGTTTCGCATATTACTCTGGAATCTTCTAAATAATATGGGGAATCTGAAACATGACTATTGTTCAGAACTCACCAAGCCTAAGGGCTGGAAACATTGAAAAATGATTATCTCTTCAGATTCTTATTGGATAAGACAATTTTGTTGGTGACACCATATCGGCAAATGACGAACAAGGTCAATCCAAGTGTAAAAGGGGATCATTGTCGGGATACCCTGTGTTCATGAAAATTTTAGACACATACATCTAGTTATTACACCCAGGGAATGGTGTAACAGATCAAATTGATTGAAAGTGATACAAGTTCTGTACCTCTGAATGGTAACAGAAAGACGGAAGAAACCAAATGTTACTTCCCTGAAGTTGTAGTGGAAGATACCAACTTCATGTCCCAAGGTTCAAGTGGAGAGGACTTGGAATTACCATGGGGCAAATTATTTGAGTAGAATATGACTGATACTTTAAGAGGAATGAAGATGAAACCTTGACAGATAAATGAGTAATTGTAACACCCCAAACCCGGCCCAAGCACCACGATCGGATCTGGCATGTCACTAAGAAGATTTTATAAAACATGTCGCGTTTTTAGAAAACATTTGTTGAGTTTAAACATTTATACCGGAAAACTTAATAATTTGATAATGTATATAAGATATAAATTTTATATGATGCCTTTATGAATTAAAAACTGAAATTTAGTACATGCCTTAGTTTAAATTTTTATCGGATAATTCAAGTGTCTGAAAATAAGCCCAAAAACCGAAAATATAAAGTGAATAGCCCGTGGCCTTATTACAATAAAATATAACCCAAACTAAACCAAAATTTTAAATATAAATAAACAAAATAATGCCTTTTGCAGTATCCAAAATAATCTCATGCATGGCCACCTTGCGTCCCTTTCCAGCCCGGTCCGATGCTCTAAGTGTCTCCTGAAAAATGTTAAACAACGGGGTGAGTCACGAGACTCAGTGTGCAACCCTCGTGCACCATCAGATTGGGCCTTAGCCCCACAGATCAGAATAGCAGAATATCATATAACAAAAATTATGCAAAGCCCAACCCAATCCTAGGTTTCCATCCGCTACACACCACCCCTTACCTGCCAATCACACCGTTGGGGATTTCTACAATCAACCCACACCGCTATACACCATCGATGGCAGTCATGCTGCAGTTAGCTACTCATCGTCAGAGTTGTGACTTAGTCACCAGAACAGATCGTGGCAGAGCCACTACAACAGATCGTGGCAGAGCCACTACAACAGAACACTTCCCCTTTCATCAATCACCCACCCCCGTGAATACATAGAAATCGGCATACATATAAAACATATCATCTCAACGGAAACATTCAGTTATGAATGACAGAAATCACTAACCTGGTGATTCGCCTTTACCCTCATCGGGTTTTCAACCGTTATGCCGGGATTTCGGCATTTAACAGAATATAAACAGATTTATAAACACATACTAATAGACAATCTAAATGGTGTGAGAAGTTACACATCTGATAAATACATAGGACTACTCTCTACGTCGATACCCTCGCTAATCGGATCTACTGCACTTTGTCTACAACTTTGCTCAAAAGCCGGAAGAACGCGAAGATAAAGCTTCCCCTACATTCGGCCAAGAATTATTATTTACCTAAATTTATATGTTTAAATGAACAAATCTTCTTACCTAAATCGATTAGATCCCGGAAGTAGGATGATTCGAGTGCTACCGATTTAGAACCTTAGGCGATTAGATCCCTTCAAATTCCGAAATACCGCAACAGAAAGTAAAACACGAGATCAGCTTCCATATAGCCATTCGGCTAGGGTCTCTAAAAATCGGGAAAAGATTGAATCACGCGAATTGACACTTACCTTCAGTTTCCTTCAAGATTCGGTACAAGCAGACACCATAGAGAGGATTCGGCTTCTAGGAATGAAGAGTGAGAAGAAAAGAACAAACCATCAAGACGTAAAGGAAGTGATTCGGTTCAAAATAAGGATGAGAAAGAAAAGAGATAGCAGAGAGGAAATCGTCAGAGATCTTACCAACCCTGGGATGATGATTCGGCTATGGTAAGACTTCGGGAAAAGAGGCTGAACTTTTGGAGATTTCAGCTATGGAAGGGAATGAGGGTGTAGTTTCGGCTTTGGGAGATGAATAATAATGAAGATCAAAAGATTAGGCTAGAAGGAGGTTTCAAAGAAAAAGGGAGAGGGAAGTGGTGATTTCGGCTTTTGAAAGAGTGAAGATGAGAAAAGAAAGAAAAAGAACAAATGATTAAGATGGCCTTTAAAATTTCGGCACATCCCCTTGCCTATACTAAACCGATTCCTCCCCTTCTCCTGAGTTTGATTTTCGGCCAACACTAGCTTCCTGGATTAGCTCTCATCTTTTCCCCTTATCCTAATCTACAACTCCTCCAAAAGAGACTTAATTAGCTCCAACTCCTCCCTCCTTTATCAGTATAATATCCACATATTTTAAGCATTAAAAATCCCTAAATTGTAGCCTTGTTGTCGTCCCCTATTGCCCCCTTTTAAGTGTCGAATTTGGCCCCATAACTTGGGCTCCAAGCAACCAAAACTTGGGCCCTCTCCATCCACTAGTGACGCCACGCTCTTCTCCTTTATGACGCCACCCTACTTTGGGCCATAGGCCCAACTTGATATTTTTAACCACAAATACCTACCTTCAAACCCTATGGTGACTAAACAGAATATATTAACCGAGGTCTCAGCCCATTCCTGATCCCAATCTGGACCCCTAACCCTCAATTTAATATTTTAAAACTTTAACACACAAAATGCATAGGCCCATTAAATCAGGATGCTATAGTAATGACACCTGAAATAGGAATCTTTTTCATAACATTTTCGCATTCATATATCATAGCATGTCTAATTAGGAGCATTTGATGCATTTTGATCAAAGCATCCTAATTATTAGACATAAGCATATACCCATTCTACAGGTTATGTCCTCTAGAGGACAATGTAGTAAGATCAAAGATATCAGTCTAGCAATCCCTGAGGTTGCAGGGGAGCAGATTGAAGATAGCATATTTGGAAATTCCTGAAGTTACAGGAAGCAGATCAAAGACATCAGTCTAGTAATCCCTGAGGTTGCAGGGAGCAGATTGAAGATAGCAGATTTGACAATTCCTGAAGTTGCAGGAAGTAAATCGAAGACATCAGTCTGGCAATCCCTGAGGTTGCAGGGAGTAGATTGAAGATAGCAGATTTGAAAATTCCTGAAGTTGCAGGAAGCAGATCGAAGACATCAGTCTAGCAATCCCTGAGGTTGCAGGGAGCAGATTGAAGATAGCAGATCTGGTAATTCCTGAAGTTGCAGGAAGCAGATCGAAGACATCAGTCTGGCAATCCTTGAGTTTGCAGGGAGCAGATTGAAGATAGTAGATTTGGCATTCCTGAAGTTGTAGGAGGCAGATTGAAGACATCAGTCTAGCAATCCCTGAGGTTACAGGGAGCAGATTGAAGATAGCAGATTTGGCAATTCCTGAAGTTGCAGGAAACAGACCGAAGACATCAGTCTGGCAATCCCTGAGGTTGTAGGGAGCAGATTAAAGATAGCAGATTTGGCATTCCTGAGGTGGCAGGAAATAGATCGAAAATATTAGTCTGGCAATCCCTGAAGTTGCATGGAGCAGATTGAAATAGCAGATTTGACATTCCTGAGGTTGCAGGAAGCAGATCGAAGACATTAGTGTAACATCCTGAATTTTTGGGCCTATGCGTTTAATGGGTGAACATGTGTAATGAGTTAATTTAAGTGCTAGGGGTCCAAATTGGGCTCAGGCTTAGGCAGAGGCCTTGGTTAAAATTATCTGTTTGGGCATTATAGGGTTTAAAAGGTAGTATCTGTGTTTAAAACATCAAAATGGGCTTGTGGCCCAGTGGTCAGTGGCGCCACTTAGGAAGCAAGGAGGTGACGCCACACAAGGGAATAAAGGGCCCAAATTTAAGTTTCATGGAGGCCAATTCTTTTAATTTAAGTTAGCTAATTTTCGGCATTTGGATTAGGTGGAGTGGATGGCAACAAGGCTCAAAAATAGGAGGATTTATATGAATAGGATAATGTAGATATTATAGTTGATAATATGGAAGATAAAAGGAGAAAAGATAGGAGCTATCTGCAAGGCTAGGTGTTGGCCGAAATTCCATCACCTAGAGGAGTAAAGAAATTGGTTTCTTTATGGCAAAGGGGTGCCAAATTTTCCCTTTTTATTTGCTTAATTTTTAGTTATCAGGAAGGGCACTTTCGGGTTTTAATAGGTAGGTGCCGAAATTTCTATAAATAGGGGGTAGCTCATCAATTCCGGCATTTAAACCCTACTCTTTTCTTCATTCTTTGTGCCGAAATTCTCAGTCTTCCTTTGCAATTTCTTTTTCTTTGATTTCTTCAAAAGCCGAAACCTCTCAATCTTCTCAACATCTTTTCTTTCAAAAGCCAAAACCTTCTCATCTCCCTATTCTTCTGCCGATTGCTTTAACTAAAAGCTGAAACTACTTAGATTTCTTCTTATTATCCTCTCTTCTTGATCTTCTCAAAAAGCCAGAATCTCTAAGGGGTAGTCAAATTCTTTGTGTTAAGGTGAGTGCTGATTTCCCTATCTCTTCACTTTCTCTTTCGGGTTTTGGAAGACAAAGCCGAAAAGCTAATGGTTTAATGGTTCTATGTATTCTCTTGTTGGGCGACATTTGGGAATTGAAGTAGATCTCTTAGATCTAAAAGCCGGAAACACTAGTCCCTGAATCTCATATCACTTTTCAGGATTTCAAGGTAAAGATTTCAATTCTCCTTAAGATGATTAACTGTTTTCTTTTCGTTAGTTGTGCCTTAACCTAATGTTTCGTTACCGGCTTCTGAACAACATCTTAGGCAGATTGCGGTGGTGTTGGCTATGGATAGCATTGACTTAGAGGGTCTCGTTCTAATGGTAATCAAGTGCGTAGATCTCTAACACACTATTAATCCTGTATGCATGTCTATATATACGTTTTGGGCTAAAAAGCTGGAAAGAGGTTGTATAGACAATCGAATGGAACCCTAAAAGGGTTAGGCAATGATGCCAGGTACGTAAACATAGATCTCCCTATGTGTATCGAAATATATGTAAACATGCATGATGTTTTCTTTATGTGTGTATGCATGGGGTGGATTATGATATTGAAGGGGAAGTGCATGATAGGCCACTTGGTGATCGGTGGTAGAAATCCCACAAATGTAAATGTTAGGTCACATGGTGATCAGTGGCTATGCCACGTTTAATGATTCCTGAATAATAGGAATAGGCAGTACGGCTGTCATTATGGTGTGTAGCGGATGGAGGGTTGATTGTAGAAATCCCCAAGGTGTGATGGTTGGTACGGGTTGGTGTGTAGAGGATGGAAACCTAGGATGGGTTGGGCCATTCATCATTTATTATTTATCATGTAATTATGATTGTTGCCATTGTGTATGGGCTAAGGCCCATAATGTGTTTGTGGGCCCAAGCCTTTTATGTGTTTTCGGGATTTGCACACTGAGTCTTGGTGACTCACCCTATTATTATTTTTTCTACTCTTTCAGATGAGTAGTAGATCGTGGACATGGGAGCCGAGACGGACTCGAGGGGCCATCAAGTTTTATTGCTATAGATTATTTTCGGTTTTCTTTAAGTTTCTTTTATTTATTATTTTGGGAATATTTATGTAATAAGGCCCCATAGTTTATATTCATCTAAGTAGTTTTTATTATTTGCAACTCCTGAAATTATGTCAAAGGTTTAATTCTACGAAATAATAATAGTACAAGTTTTTTTTTAAAAAAAAGTCACCTACTTACTCAAATTTTTCTTATTAACTTATGGTTTTCTAAAACCAACTTAGTAAAAGTTTTCAATGTACAACCCGTAGCATACCAGATCTGGTCAAAACTTATGGGCCGGGTTTGGGGTGTTACAATTAGTCTGGCAATCCCTAAAGTTGTAGCGAGCAGATTAAAATAGCAGATTTGGCATTCCTGAGGTTGTAGGAAGCAGATCGAAGACATTAGTCTGGCAATCCTTGAAGTTGCAGGGAGCAAATTAAAATAGCAGATTTGGCATTCCTGAGGTTGCAGGAAGCAGATCAAAGACATTAGTCTGGCAATTCCTGAAGTTGCAGGAAGCAGATTAAAATAGCATATTTGGCATTCTTGAAATTGCAAGAAGCAAATAAAAAACATCAGTCTTGCCTCTTAGAGTTTGCATGGAGCAGATTAAAAGATAGTGGATATTGCCTTCCTGAAGTTGCAGTGAAGCAGATTGAACCTATCAGATTCATTAAAGTTACAGTGGAGTTTGAAGCTGTTTGAAGAAGACGAGGACCAAGAAGTCAAGTCTTGGCAAAGACCGGGCAAAATTGGGCCTTTTAAAGTCTTTGCTCTATTCTCGTTACACGATAATGAGCAAAGAGGAGCAGCTGTAGAGGCCCATTTTTGCCCGGGCCCATACAGAAATAGAAAAATAAATAATTTTTTTTAAAACAGTCCGATACAAACTTAAATTAAACAGCCCAAACAGATTACATAGCCCAAATTATCCACTACCCATTACACCCGAGACCCTAAAACCTGACCTGACCCAAAGCTAAACCCCAACCTATTCCTAAACATCCAGGACCCATGCTCGCGCGGCCCAAAAGGGCCCAAAGTCTAAACCTTGTTTCAGTAAGCCTAGGGTTTTCTGAAATCCTAGGAGCCGCAAGAGCCAATGTCCCCATCTTCGCGCCGCAAGCGCCGCAGCCACCAACCCTCGTCGGGCCGCGATTCGCGCAAGGAAAGCCAGCCATCGCCGAGATCCTCTCTTCGACCTGCACAAGAAAGGAAATAGCAGCAGCAAAAAATGGCATTTTTTATTTCCTTTTTATTTTTCGGGTATAAAACCCCATGTAAACCTGTAAAAAGGGGAGGAGAGATATACAGACAGAGAGATATATACTGAAAAAGATATCGAAACAGAATATAGAGTTTTTTTTTACGAGGTGATTTTTAGTGTTATTTTATGTTTTTTTTCTTTTAAACTTACATTTTTTATATAAATATTGTTAAAAAGAAAATGAATAAAAAGGGTGAAGATTTTACCTGTGTGCCGCCGTAGGCGACGACGCGTGCGGCACATGGTCCAGAAGCTCGTTGACTGAACTCCGGTAGAGGGACGAGGGCTCTTTTGAGAGCATTTTAAAGATTTTTTTTTAAAAAACAGGGCGTACAAATGAATTTTTAGCTAAAAAATTGGCATATATAGTGCTTAAGAAACGACGCCGTTTTTGCTTAAGCCAATAAGCATAAAACGACGTCGTTGAAAGGATTAAGATCCACGCGTTGACCTGACCCGGGGAGGATCCACGCGTTTTTGTTGAGTGGTCTAATTGCCATTTTAGTCCTCCCGCATTTTTATATCTTTTAATTCGGTTTAATTTCATTTTTTATTTATTTTTATTTTGGCCCTACAAGTTTAATTACTTTCCAATTTAGTCCCTCGGGCTCTTTAAAGGCTGGGATCAAAACGTCGTAGTTTTTAAACTTGGCCTCATTGCTATTTTAACCCTTGTGATTTAACGCGCATTTTAATTTAATCCGTTTATTTGTTTTAATTGCTATTCAACTCCTGTTTTCTTTGTTTTAATTTTATTTTTATCCTTTTATTTTATTTTATTATTTTACATTATTTTAAATTATTTTATTAAATAGTTTATATTGTTGTCTTTATTATAATTTATCAAAATTTATATATATTTTTATATGTAATATCCTTATATATTATGATTATTATTTATTATTTTATTTAGCTTAAATATTATTTCTTTACATATTATTTTATTTATTATATTATATTTTTAAATTTCTATATTATATAGTATTATGTTATATTATTATACTTCTATTTTTTTATAAAGTATAATATGATATTATATAAGATTGTTAATATTTATGTTGTATTTATTATGCATGTAATTTTATGATCAATATATTATATATATATGTTTTTTCTATATACATAGAAATATTTTATACTATTTACTAATTATTTTTATATGTAATTATTTATATATATGTATTAAATTATTGAATTATATATAAGAATCTTTTTATTAATTATATATATATTATTATAAGTTTTTTTTTTCAATTTTTTTTTATTTATATACATATTATATCATTTTAAAAATCATCACTTTCCTTTTTTAGGTTTAAATATATTATTCTCTTTTCATTTAATTTTGTTATTTCGTGGAAGTTTTAATTTATTTTATATGTTCATCTATTTATGTCCCTTTTAATCGATATTCTTGCATCACATAATTCTTTGTATATTCTTTATTGTTATATTCTTTTATTATTTACTGTTAGTATAATTCGTAGACATGTAGAATTGCTATTAAATATATGTTGTAATGTATTCATGCAATGTTTTATTCAAACCATTTTTCTATAAAAGTACCTTTTAAATTGATACATTTATTTCAAATAGTTTTAAAAAATAAGGTGATATTTAATATTTGGGACTTTGAGAAAAAATTGTGCCCTAACTCCTTGGGTTTCGATTTTTATCGATTGAACTTAAAATATTAAGTATCCCTCTTTTTAATTTCATAAATTTTTAAATAAAAAAATTTATTCTCGAGAATTCAAAATTATCGTGTTCTAACTCACTGGATGTGATGTTTTGTTATTTCGGAATAAGGGTTTCAGAAAACAAGGCAATGTTTCGTGTTTGGAAGTTCGAGAAATTGTGCCCTAACGTGCTGGGTTTCGATTTTTCGTTCGTCCAAATAACCAAATATCCTTTTAATGAATTTTGTAAATCATGAGATGATTTTGATTACGAAGGTTTAAAACATCATGTCCTAACGTGCTGGATGTGATATTTGTATACTTTCGGAACAAAGAAATCTCCAATTCCAATTCAATTGTTTAAGTTTTTAAAGAAATTATGTTTTTAAATCTCTTCGAATTTTCGACATTAGGACATGAGATTATCAATTCGGTACCAAATTTTGGGCGTTACGAGGGTGCTAATCCTTCCTCGTATGTAACCGACTCCCGAACCTGTTTTCTTGTATTGCGTAGGCCAGAATCAATGTTTTGAAATAAAACGTTTTATATGGTGATCCAGTCACACCTAAGTAAAAAAAAGATTGGTGGCGACTCCATTTCCGTTTTTTTAAGTCGATCCCCGTTTTTAAATCAAACTTTAAAATGGTTTCGACAGTAGGAGAAGATGAAGCTGAGGGTAGAAAATGGAAAATAGGAAAAATAAAATCGATAACCGTAGATGGAATCCCTAATCAGCACTGAAGGTAATGAATAGCTATTACAGCCGATGGGTGTAATAGGGCCTGAATGGATTCAGGCTGTAATGTTTGGTGGTGGGCCCACCGAATTGGGGGGGAATGTATTCCTATTCCCCCCACCAAACATGCTGTAAGGTTTTAAGGTAAGATATTCATGATTTAGTAATAGTTTCATGTCTACTTTGGTTATTTTGTGGATTAAGAATATTGATACTGTAATACCCCAAACCCGGCCCACAGGCCTTGACCGGATCTTGTATGTCACGGAGTAAAAACGCTTTGGAAGGTTTTCGAATTTAAAATGGAAATTTTCAATTTGTTGGGGTAATAAAATGGTGTTTGCAAAAACTCAAGTGGATTGATTTGATAAATAGATTGAGTTGAAAACCCTTTCTTCCTTTGAAACCATTTAATCATTTAAATTTTGAAAACATTGGAGTTATCGATAACTTAGAAAATTTTGTTACCCGATGGTAACATTTTTGAAAACGCATACGAGTACTTATTTTAAAAAAACGTTACTTTTAACCGATTTGCTTAACAGTTCATAAGTTCATCAGTTATATAATAAAGTAAAAATAACTACCTAATCATCCAAAATAATAAGCGGCCATATTACAACCCAATCGAATTTTAGTAAGTAATAAACTTAGAGCGGGGCAAAATAAAATTTCAAGTCCACAAAACAAACATGGCCGCCTCGAGCTCTCCCCGGCTCCGTCTCCGCGATCTACTCACCTGCAAGATGATATGGGAAGGGGTGAGTCACCAAGACTCAGTGTGTAAATCCCCAATCCGAAATTACCACTCATACACAAGATATTAATATGACATGCAATTATGCAACCCAACCTAGCCAACCATGCTCCTTTTTCTACCCCGTGTGGTACCAAACCACTGGTGGTACCAAACCACTGGTGACTTAAAGTCATGGTATCCGTCAATACTTGTAGTACCAAACCACTGGTGACTTAAAGTCACGATATCCGTCAATACGTGTGGTACCAAACCACTGGTGGTGCCAAACCACTGGTGACCCGAGGTCACAATCAAATGATGGGGCCAACCCATCGTGTGATACCAAATCACTGGCGTCAATCCCGTATCTCAAATGTGGGGCCAACCCATGGTGGAATTAATCCACAGGGACGAGACGCTATGAGGTTCCAAACCTCTGGAGGTGCCAAACCTCTGGTGACCGTAGTCACGAAATGTGGTACCAAACCACTGGTGTCTGTCGACACGATTATTACTCCCTCTCATCAATCCCACCATCATCATGCTCACATAACAAGTATCATCATCCCATATATCATGCATTTGTATATAGCATAACATTTAACAACATATGATGGCATACACAACATATATCGTAGATCGAGTAATAGGGGACTTACCCGAAAACTAAGCTTATGCCCACTAGGCAAAGTTACCACGTGAGAGGTTATAAATATCATTAAATAACAATTTATACTAATAAAGTGTGTAAGAGCTTACACACCTATTTAATCGGAGGTCTAAAGAGAAATCACAAATCTATCCGATATCACAAAAGTCTCGAACCGTATCCCGTATTGCACCTATATTCGGCCACTGTAAGTTATTATTATTAAAGGGGTCTTACTTGATTAACTAACAATTCCAAAGGATCGGTCATATCATAACAAAATAGGGCCTTAGGCCGAACCTTTATTAACACGGACCAACGTGATTGAAATCCCGAAAACTTCTAATTTCTTATCCGATTTGCCCCCTAAAATCATAGTACAAAATTCGGTTATCACTCAAATGCCACACTTGGTCCATAGCCGAATATAAACAACTACTTACCAAAGGAATTTGAAATCTTGGGAAGGCCCTCCTATTCTTTGAAACTGCCAAAAGCCCATACACGTTCCTTGTTAAAATCGGCTATAAAGCATATCCATGGAAAGTGGCCTATGGCCGAATGGCATATTGCCTTACCTTGAAGAGTAAGTTCTCGAAAGGCTCCTCTAGCTCCTTGGTGGCGGCTACACACGACGTACGCTAAAACAAAGACCCTATGCAAAATCGGCCAACCTTAGAAGTGCTTTAATTCATGCTTTCGGCACATCAAAAGAGAGGTAAGGAACCGAAGTCAAAGGGGAAGTACTTACCAACCTTCGAAAATACCTTTCTTTAAGGGGAAAATTCAACCAAGTAGCCCAAAAGAAGAAAGAGGTTTAAAGGACTTTGATACGTGTGGTCTAGAAAGGATTCGGCCAAGTTTTGTAAAAAGAAAGGATTGAATTGGTGGCTAGTTCAAAAGAAATCAAGGAGAGAAAAAGGAAAATTTTCGGCACCTTCTTGCTCTACTTAAAACCACCCATGGTAGCCCCCAAAGTAAGCCTCATTCGGCCATAATCAAATACAAGGAAGAACACTCGGTCAGAACTTGTAGAAAAGATAGAATGGTTGTTTACTTCAAAAGACAACAAGGAGAGAAAGGAGAAGCAAAACTTTGGCACACTCTTGCAAGACTCAAAACCGAAAGTTGAAGCCCCTAGGAATTGCTACATATTCGGCGTGCTCTCTTTTGCCAATAACAAGGCCGGCCAACACTTCTATCTTTGTTAATTTCAATCCCCCACAATATGCATTATTTCCCATCCTTTTGAAATAGAGTGCCACACATTTAATTAATGTTCCCATAATATGCTCTCTATTTTCAACAAATAAAATAAAGAAAGAATTTAACCCATGCTTCCAAATAAAATAAGATAACCATAATATATTAACACCCAACCAGCATTTGTATGCCTTTTTAAATGCCCATGCACAGACCATTTGCATTCTGTCGGCCAAAAGGAAAAACAAAAATAAAAATTCCTCCAGTGCTGCCCCCAGGTCTCGAACCCGAGACCTGGGGAAGAAACTCCCACGCCTCAGCCACTTTTGCCGTGGCGCATTTCATGACATAATCTGTCAAAACTTCCTTTTAACCTTTGCTTCGCTAGTCCCTTATGCGCTAACGCTAAAACAAAATAATTTGCGCTTCCTTCAAGGCTCGAACACGAGACCTCTAAGTCGTAGTCCTTCCATAGCGCCTCTAGCCACTCGGCCCAGGCGTTTATTTGTGACATGCGCTCGTCACTATTTCTTTTAAACACTCCCTCACTTCAATGCTAGAACAAAAATAAAACCTGCTCATGCGCTAGCCCTGGGATTCGAACGCGCGACCTCTGTCCCGCAGCCCTCTAGCAGCGCCCTTAGCCACTTGGCCAAGGCGTTCATCTGTGCTATTGGCTCGCCTATTTTATTCTTAAACCCTTCTCATCAAGTTCTCCTTCACGCCAAAATAAAACTTCCTCCATGCGATTCGAACCCTTGCCTTGCCGCATCTTCTAGCTTTCTGGTAGCGCCCTAACCACTCCGCCAGCCATCCCCTTGTGTCATGATTTGCCCCTAAATATGTATAAGGCTTCCTCACTTACCTTCTTCCTTCTCTAGCACTTAAAGAACTTTTTGACCCTAAACCCGACCTAACTCGGGATTTTGACTAAATCATAATATATGCATTTATTCAGGAAAACACACAATACATAATTGTATGGCAAACAACCCATAAGGCAGGATGTTACAGTTCTACCCCCTTAAAATAATTTCGTCCCCGAAATTACCTGGGTCAGAAGAGTTGGGGGTATTGCTGCCGTATCACATCCTCGGGCTCCCACGTCGCTTCCTCCACGCCATGATTCCGCCATAGGACCTTTACTAAAGGAACTGACTTCCTACGCAAAACTTTTACAGCCCGATCTAGGATCTGCACAGGCTCCTCTTCCACCGTCAAATCTGGACTCACCTCAACTTCCTCAATTGCCAAGACGTGTGATGGATCAGAACAATAGCGTCTAAGCATGGAGACATGGAACACATCGTGAATCTGCCTCAATTCTGCTGGCAACTCTAGCTGATAGGCTACTGGTCCCACTCGTCTCAACACCTTAAACGGTCCAATGAACCTTGGACTTAACTTGCCCTTTTTCCCAAATCTTAACACTTTCTTCCATGGCGAGATCTTCAGAAAAACTTCTTCTCCCACGGCAAACTCTATGTCCCTCCGCTTGAGATCGACATATGACTTTTGCCTATCCGAGGCTTCTTTCAACCGAGCTTGGATCTTTTTCACCTTATCCTCAGTTTCTGCAACCAATTCCGGTCCTAACATCCGTCGCTCACCCAACTCTGTCCAGCAAGTAGGTGTGCGACACCTCCTACCATACAACGCTTCATATGGTGCCATTTTAATGCTTGCCTGATAACTATTGTTGTATGCGAACTCAGCTAATGGCAAAAACTCTTCCCAACTACCTCTGAAGTCCAAAACGCAGCCTCTTAACATGTCCTCTAAAATCTGAATAACCCTTTCCGACTGCCCGTCAGACTGTGGATGGAATGCTGTACTGAAATCCAAGCGTGTACCCAAAGCCTGATGTAGTGCTCTCCAAAACTTCGACGTAAATCTGGGGTCTCTATCTGAGATGATCGACACTGGCACACCGTGCAATCTTACTATCTCAGCTACATACAACTTAGCTAACTTCTGAAGCGAGTAATCCACCCTTACCGGTATGAAGTGAGCCGACTTGGTCAGACGGTCCACAATCACCCAAACTGCGTCCTTCTTGCTGGGCGTGAGGGGTAGCCCACTGACGAAGTCTATAGTAATCCTCTCCCATTTCCACTGAGGAATCTTCACTGGTTGAAGTAACCCAGATGGCAACTGATGTTCAGCCTTTACTCGCTGACACGTGAGACACCTTCCCACGAATTCTGTTATCTCACGCTTCAATCCTGGCCACTAGAACTGCTTCCGTAAATCTCCATACATCTTGCTACCTCCAGGATGCATAGCGTATGGGCTACTATGTGCATCCTGAAGAATTCTTTGCCTCAAGCCCACATCATTCGGCATGCAAGGCCGCCCATGAAAACACAACACACCATCACCAGTCAAACTATACCCTTCCAAACCACTATCTTGAACTTGCAACCTCAGCGCGTTTAAACTGTCATCCCCTAATTGCTTTTCCTTAATCTCCTCGATCCAAGTTGGCTTAACTTGCAACTCTGCCACAAGACTTCCATCGTCGTATAGACTGAGACGAGCAAACATCGCCCTTAAGTCTGTCACGACCTTTCGGCTCAACGCATCAGCCACCACGTTAGCCTTGCCTGGATGGTACTCAATTGAACAGTCGTAGTCCTTCAACAGTTCAATCCATCGGTGCTGTCTCAAATTTAAGTCCTTCTGAGTCAAGAGATACCTCAAACTTTTATGATCCGTGTAGACTATCGATTTCTCCCCATACAAGTAATGCCTCCATATTTTCAAAGCGAAGACTACTGCCGCTAACTCCAAGTCGTGAGTCGGATAGTTAACCTCATGCGGTCTTAGCTGACGGGATGCATAGGCCACTACCTTCCCTTCCTGCATCAATACACATCCCAAACCAGTATGGGACGCATCACAATAAACCGTGAACAACTTCCCTGCCTCAGGCTGTACCAAAACTGGAGCTTCCGTCAGAATCTTCCTTAGCTTATCAAAACTTTCTTGCTGTTTCTCTGACCAAACGAATGGGACTCCTTTCCTTAATAACTTAGTCAACGGCGCTGCGATTAAAGAGAATCCTTCCACAAATCTTCGATAATACCCGGCCAGACCCAGAAAACTTTGAATTTCCGCCACTGACCTAGGTGGTTTCCAATTCAACACCGCTTCAACCTTGCGAGGGTCCACTCTAATCCCTTCGGCTAACACCACGTGCCCCAAGAAAGTCACCTCCCTAAGCCAAAATTTGCACTTACTGAATTTAGCATACAACTGCTCCTCCCTCAGTACTTGTAGAACTATACGCAAATGCCTATCATGCTCCTCCTCCGTCTTTGAGTAAACCAATATGTCGTCTATAAACACCACGACAAATTGATCTAAGTATTGCTGAAACACCCTATTCATTAAGTCCATGAACGCTGCCGGCGCGTTGGTCAACCCAAACGGCATCACTAGGAACTCATAATGCCCATACCGGGTACGAAATGCCGTCTTGTGCACATCAGCCTCCTTCACCTTAAGTTGATGATAACCCGACCTAAGATCTATCTTCGAAAACACCGATGCACCCTTCAGTTGATCAAACAGGTCATCAATCCGAGGCAACGGATACTTGTTTTTGATCGTTAACTTGTTTAGCTGACGGTAGTCGATACACATCCGCATTGACTCGTCTTTCTTCTTGACAAACAGCACAGGTGCTCCCCACGGAGATATACTAGGTCGAATGAACCCTCTATCCAAGAGCTCCTGAATTTGAGCCTTCAGCTCCACCAACTCCTTTGGTGCCATTCGGTAGGGTGCTATAGACACAGGTGCTATTCCGGGCAACAAGTCTATACCGAACTCCACTTCCCGATCTGGAGGCAGACCCGGGAGTTCTTCTGGAAACACATCAGCGAATTCCCTTACAGTTCGGACCTTCTCAACTGCTAACTCCTTAGCCTCCAAGGCACAAATTCGAACCAACAATGCCTCACAACCTTTTCTGATCATTTTCTCGGCCTTCAAGGCAGACACCACATTGGATAGATAATCTCTTCTGTTACCTATCATGACCACTTCATCACCCTTAGCCGTCTTTAGAACCATGCGCTTAGCGGCGCAATCCAACCTTGCCTGATACTTAACCAGCCAGTCCATTCCAAGAATTAGATCGAATTCCCCAAACGGCAGTTCCATCAGATCAGCCACAAACACTACCCCTTGGAGTTCTAGGGGTATATCTCTATATAGCTTGTTCACTACCACAGAGTGTCCTAGAGGGCTAATTACAGTAATCTCCCTAGAAGCAGTCTCGAAGTCTAAGTTCATAGTCTCTACCACACTACTAGCAACGTATGAATGCGTTGAACCCACATCAATTAATGCAACATAGGGAAGACCAAAAATTAGGAACGTACCGGTAATGACGTCCGGTGCGTAACCCTCCTCGCGACGCCTCGCTGCGTAGACTAAGCCAGGCTGCCTAGCTTCTGTGTTGCCTGCACCTCTGCCCTGAATTTCGCGACCTCGATTAGGACCATTTCCTCCTCTACCATTACCACGACCCCTCTGCGGTGGTCCCATATTTCTCGCTTGAGTACGGTTCTGACCCTCTGGCTGATTTCTTGCCATCTTCCGAGGATAATCCCTTACACGATGATCCAAAGACCCATATTCAAACCAACCCCTCTCACCGGTCCAACAACTTCCCCAATGTGACTTTCCACAACGATTACACTGAGCCGGTCTCTGATTAGAAACCATGGGCCTTCCAGCCTGATTTGGCCCACTCTGCCTGGCCCTTTTTTGTGCATTATTACCCACTCCAGATGACCCAAAACCTCTTCTCTGCTTGCTCCTATCATAATTCTGTCTCACAGACTCTCTGACCCTTTCGGCTACCTTAGCCTTCTCTACCAAAACAGCAAACTCACGCACCTGCTGTGGAGCAATCAACAACCTTAAATCATCCCTAAGTCCGTCTTCAAAACGGACGCAACGATCATGCTCAGTTGACACAACTCCCCGAGCATAGCGGCTCAGCCTCAGGAATTCTGCCTCATACTCAGATACCGACTTATTTCCTTGTACTAATCCCAGAAAAGCTTTCCTCTGAGTATCAATGTAGCTGGTGCCCACATACTTCTTTTGATAAGTAGCTTTGAAGTATTCCCAAGTAAGGTCATCTGCCGTAGCACCATCTCGAACCGTGAGCCACCACTGGTATGACTCATCTTTTAGAAGCGACACTGCTCCTTTCAGCTTCTCCTCATTTGTTAAATCGAGATCGTCCATGATCCTCTCCGTCGATTCTAACCAATATTCGGCCGTACTGGGTACGACACCTGACACACCCCGAAATACTTCAGCTCCGTTGGATTGGAGCCGCTCAGATACAGACTTCCGAGCTCATGTACCTCTACCGGTCCCAGCCATCATTTCTAGAACACGTAGCATAGTCTGCGATACCGACTCACCCCCGTCTGATCCTGATGTCCAACACCAAAAGTTGGGGGTGGTGGTGGAGGTGGTATCTCATTATCCGATCCTTGGCCCGACCTAACTGGTTCTGACATGGCCATCCGGCCTCTACCGCGTCCCCGACAGCCGCGACCTCTAGAGCTCATTTCTTATAGCGCAATCTGTCTTAAAAAGTTTTATGAGTTAGCCGATGTTCCACTGATTATTAGCAAAGAATTTTATGGGCGAAGTTAAGAAGTTGTTCTTTCGATCAAACAAGTTTCAAGTCTTCTATTGTAATTCAAAGATACACATTCCCTTATTTCATCACCCTTTTTGTCCAATTCCTAACCCGGGGTATTTTCGTCATTTACCCTACAGGGGTATTTTGGTAATAAAACAAAGTAAGTTTGTAAATCTTGACAAATCAAGGGAAATTCAAAATTTGTAAAACTTGGGGGTTCTTTTGAGAAATTATTTTCCAAATTGGTAGTGTTGCAAAAACTTTGAAAATCAGGGTCATTTTGGTAATTTGCAAATTAGGGGCAATTTCGTAATTTTCCAAAATCGTGGTATTTTTGATATTTGCAAATTAAGGATTTTGGGTATGTTTGTAAAATAAGGAAAATTTTGTTAAAATTTTGGGGTAGCTTAGTAGATTTTAAAACTAGAGTTTTTATCAAAACGCGGCTAATTCCCTTTCGGGTTTTAATAATAGGGTTTAGCCCACGAACAAGTCCTCACGGTGAGGGTGAACCGGAGCTACGCACCAGGTAGGATTCCCGCGAAGAGGAGGTGAGTCACTAGGCCACTTAAATACCAAGCTCTTCCGGATCCAATCCTAGACATGCGTACAAGGGTTACCACACCCTAACTCAGTGACTTAGTCATGGGTTTGTTTAATTAGGCAATTATAAATCTTATGCGATTGTTTGGGTAAACTAGCCCTAGGGTTCATATGCCTTTCATACTATCTACGTCCCATTTCTACCCCTTACAGATAGTCATTCACACATAGATTAGAAATACTTACACGAGCGGATCGGTGCCGGAGACTCGATGCCATGTTGTTCAGACAAAACCATTTTCATAGAGGTTCTCAAGAGCTTATCTAGGAAAACATTTTTAGGTCTTGGGCCCCCACAGCCAAGTTTTGAACCTGGCTCTGATACCAAAATTGTAACACCCCAAACCCGGCCCACAGACCTTGACCGGATCTGGTATGTCACGGAGTAAAAACGCTTTGGAAGGTTTTCGAATTTAAAATGGAAATTTTCAATTTGTTGGGGTAATAAAATGGTGTTTGCAAAAACTCAAGTGGATTGATTTGATAAATAGATTGAGTTGAAAACCCTTTCTTCCTTTGAAACCATTTAATCATTTAAATTTTTAAAACATTGGAGTTATCGATAACTTAGAAAATTTTGTTACCCGATGGTAACATTTTTGAAAACGCATACGAGTACTTATTTTAAAAAACGTTACTTTTAACCGATTTGCTTAACAGTTCATAAGTTCATCAGTTATATAATAAAGTAAAAATAACTACATAAACATCCAAAATAATAAGCGGCCATATTACAACCCAATCGAATTTTAGTAAGTAATAAACTTAGAGCGGGGCAAAATAAAATTTCAAGTCCACAAAACAAACATGGCCGCCTCGAGCTCTCCCCGGCTCCGTCTCCGCGATCTACTCACCTGCAAGATGATATGGGAAGGGGTGAGTCACCAAGACTCAGTGTGTAAATCCCCAATCTGAAATTACCACTCATACACAAGATATTAATATGACATGCAATTATGCAACCCAACCTAGCCAACCATGCTCCTTTTTCTACCCCGTGTGGTACCAAACCACTGGTGACCTAAAGTCACGGTATCCGTCAATACTTGTGGTACCAAACCACTGGTGACTTAAAGTCACGATATCCGTCAATACGTGTGGTACCAAACCACTGGTGGTGCCAAACCACTGGTGACCCGAGGTCACAATCAAATGATGGGGCCAACCCATCGTGTGATACCAAATCACTGGCGTCAATCCCGTATCTCAAATGTGGGGCCAACCCACGGTGGAATTAATCCACAGGGACGAGACGCTATGAGGTGCCAAACCTCTGAAGGTGCCAAACCTCTGGTGACCGTAGTCACGAAATGTGGTACCAAACCACTGGTGTCCGTCGACACGATTATTACTCCCTCTCATCAATCCCACCATCATCATGCTCACATAACAAGTATCATCATCCCATATATCATGCATTTGTATATAGCATAACATTTAACAGCATATGATGGCATACACAACATATATCGTAGATCGAGTAATAGGGGACTTACCCGAAAACCAAGCTTATGCCCACTAGGCAAAGTTACCACGTGAGAGGTTATAAATATCATTAAATAACAATTTATACTAATAAAGTGTGTAAGAGCTTACACACCTATTTAATCGGAGGTCTAAAGAGAAATCGCAAATCTATCCGATATCACAAAAGTCTCGAACCGTATCCCGTATTGCACCTATATTCGGCCACTGTAAGTTATTATTATTAAAGGGGTCTTACTTGATTAACTAACAATTCCAAAAGATCGGTCATATCATAACAAAATAGGGCCTTAGGCCGAACCTTTATTAACACGGACCAACGTGATTGAAATGCCGAAAACTTCTGATTTCTTAGCCGATTTGCCCCCTAAAATCATAGTACAAAATTCGGTTATCACTCAAATGCCACACTTGGTCCATAGCCGAATATAAACAACTACTTACCAAAGGAATTTGAAATCTTGGGAAGCCCCTCCTATTCTTTGAAACTGCCGAAAACCCATACATGTTCCTTGTTAAAATCGGCTATAAAGCATATCCATGGAAAGTGGCCTATGGCCGAATGGCATATTGCCTTACCTTGAAGAGTAAGTTCTCGAAAGGCTCCTCTAGCTCCTTGGTGGCGGCTACACACGACGTACGCTAAAACAAAGACCCTATGCAAAATCGGCCAACCTTAGAAGTGCTTTAATTCATGCTTTCGGCACATCAAAAGAGAGGTAAGGAACCGAAGTCAAAGGGGAAGTACTTACCAACCTTCTAAAATACCTTTCTTTAAGGGGAAAATTCGACCAAGTAGCCCAAAAGAAGAAAGAGGTTTAAAGGACTTTGATACGTGTGGTCTAGGAAGGATTCGGCCAAGCTTTGTAAAAAAAAAGGATTGGATTGTTGGCTAGTTCAAAAGAAATCAAGGAGAGAAAAAGGAAAATTTTTGGCACCTTCTTGCTCTACTTAAAACTGCCCATGGTAGCCCCCAAAGTAAGCCTCATTCGGCCATAATCAAATACAAGGAAGAACACTCGGTCAGAACTTGTAGAAAAGATAGAATGGTTGTTTACTTCAAAAGACAACAAGGAGAGAAAGGAGAAGCAAAACTTTGGCACACTCTTGCAAGACTCAAAACCGAAAGTTGAAGCCCCTAGGAATTGCTACATATTCGGCGTGCTCTCTTTTGCCAATAACAAGGCCGGCCAACACTTCCATCTTTGTTAATTTCAATCCCCCACAATATGTATTATTTCCCATCCTTTTGAAATAGAGTGCCACACATTTAATTAATGTTCCCATAATATGCTCTCTATTTTTAACAAATAAAATAAAGAAAGAATTTAACCCATGCTTCCAAATAAAATAAGATAACCATAATATATTAACACCCAACCAGCATTTGTATGCCTTTTTAAATGCCCATGCACAGACCATTTGCATTCTGTCGGCCAAAAGGAAAAACAAAAATAAAAATTCCTCTAGTGCTGCCCCCAGGTCTCGAACCCGAGACCTGGGGAAGAAACTCCCACGCCTCAGCCACTTTTTCCGTGGCGCATTTCATAACATAATCTGTCAAAACTTCCTTTTAACCTTTGCTTCGCTGGTCCCTTATGCGCTAACGCTAAAACAAAATAATTTGCGCTTCCTTCAAGGCTCGAACACGAGACCTCTAAGTCGTAGTCCTTCCATAGCGCCTCTAGCCACTCGGCCCAGGCGTTTATTTGTGACATGCGCTCGTCACTATTTCTTTTAAACACTCCCTCACTTCAATGCTAGAACAAAAATAAAACCTGCTCATGCGCTACCCCTGGGATTCGAACGCACGACCTCCGTCCCGCAGCCCTCTAGCAGCGCCCTTAGCCACTTGGCCAAGGCGTTCATTTGTGCTATAGGCTCGCCTATTTTATTCTTAAACCCTTCTCATCAAGTTCTCCTTCACGCCAAAATAAAACTTCCTCCACGCGATTCGAACCCTTGCCTTGCCGCATCTTCTAGCTTTCTGGTAGCGCCCTAACCACTCCGCCAGCCATCCCCTTGTGTCATGATTTGCCCCTAAATATGTATAAGGCTTCCTCACTTACCTTCTTCCTTCTCTAGCACTTAAAGAACTTTTTGACCCTAAACCCGACCTAACTTGGGATTTTGACTGAATCATAATATATGCATTTATTCAGGAAAACACACAATAAATAATTGTATGGCAAACAACCCCTAAGGCAGGATGTTACAGTTAAAAGAAGAAAGGGTTTTCAACTCAATCTATTTATCAAATCAATCCACTTGAGTTTTTGCAAACACCATTTTATTACCCCAACAAATTGAAAATTTCCATTTTAAATTCGAAAACCTTCCAAAGCGTTTTTACTCCGTGACATACCAGATCCGGTCAAGGCCTGTGGGCCGGGTTTGGGGTGTTACAGATACATTATATTTTATGGTATTGATATGAAATGAAGAAAAAGACAAGGAACAAGCTACAAGGAGTTTAGACAAGGGACAACAAGTAGACAAGCTTGAAAGAAGTATAATTTAGTCAAATTTGTAAGTACTTTAGAATTATTCTTACTTAATTATGTTTTTGAAATTTTATGATAATGAAAGTGGTAATGTCATGAACTTGAGTATTTGTAACTTAATAAATATGTGAATAATTCAAGGAAGTAGTAAACAAATGTGGTTATTGTTGATGTGAATATATGTATGGAGAAAATGACTAAATTGTAAAAAGTTGGAAAGCTATAAGTGACTATAAAATTATGAACGTTGATTGTGCTTGTGATGAATATTGGATCTATAATAATGTTAAAGCCCTTGTAGACAAGTTTTGAATATGTGGGATATAAATAACATGCAATTAGGAATTTCCTTAGCACCATCGTAAATTTAGCACATTGGTGCTCATGTTTTAACATTATTAGTTTTTGTGATAACCTAGCACTAATGTGCTTGTATACTTCGTGATTATATTTTGTATATCCTTTTTGTTCACTCGAGTCTATAATAGGCAAAGTGAGTGATTAATGAATGAACATGTATGAAGAAAATGTGGTAAGTGAAATGATATTATTTAACCTTGTTGCCCATATCAATCTTTATCTTTAAGTAGTTTTTAGTAGCCATGTTTATTATATTTATTATTTAAGTACTTATTTATTGATATACTATATTGAATACAAAGGTAAGTTAGAATTCTAAGTACTTACTAAGCTTTCACCAGCTTAACACGTTGTTTTGAACGCATAGGTAAAGTCGTTTTGAAGGTATCTTTTGAAATGACCATCCTCATCCTCATCTTATAATCAAGCAAGGATTGAAGTATACGGAACATAGATATTGATAATAAGTGTCATGTACATAGGATTAGAACCATATGAATTTTTGTTGTAAAGTAACTAAGTGGTTCCAAAATTATGTCATCATGCCTAATATCATTTTGTACCTTGGGATAATCTTCCTTAGATGGATATACTCATGCATTATATGAATCTTTTGAATGATAAGTTGACATATTTTGAGTTCCAAAAGTGTTTAGAAATGTTATGAAATGTTTAAAGATAGTTTTGACTTAGTTTGTAACACCCTAAACCCGGCCCAAACACTACAACCGGATCTGGTATGTCACTAAGAAAAATTTTGGAAAACATGTCATATTTTCAGAAAAGCCCAAATATATTTTATATAGAATATGCCTTTGTAAAATAAAACCCAAACTTATTTACATGCCTTAGTTTAATTAAAATAAAAATTGAAATAACTAAAAGTAATAAAAGCCCATAATAAAACAAAATATAAACTAGTGGCCCATGGCCTTATTACAACGAGATTTTAAAATCCATTAATTAAAAATATAAAATAATAACTTGAGTCTTTTTGCTAAATCCACATATTCTGTTGCATGGCCACCTTGCGTTCCTCTCCAGCCCGGTCCGAAGCACTAGGTATCACCTGAAATGTTAATTAAAAGGGTGAGTCGGGAGACTCAGTGTGCAACCCTCATGCACCACTATATTTTTGGGCCTTAAGCCCATTAAGTAAAATAAACAGTTTAATACTCATAACAAACATTAATAACAAATAATATGCAAGGCCCAACCCGTTTGCCTAGGTTTCCATCCGCTACACGCCTCCGTACCAACCATTCACACCATTGGGGATTTCTACAATCGCCCCACACCGCTACACACCATAATGGCAGTCTTGCTGCTCATCCACGTATGATGGCCGAAGCCCTCATAATATATAATGGCCGAAGCCCGTATAACAGTTCACGGCATTAGCCGCTACATCAGATCACGGTAAAAACCGCTACACATATAACGTATAACTTCCTCCTTTCATCAACCCAACCCATGCAATCACATACAAGCATTTTACTTATAACATTTAAACAGATTATTTACTAACCTGGGATCCGCTTTTACCCTCCTTGGGCTTTCATCAATAAACCGAGATGTTGGCAATTATCAAAACATATATAAATCTTATGATCATGTATTTTATGATTAGATCTAGATGGTGGGGAAGATTACACACCTGTTATCGCGAAAATCTATTATCCTTAACGTAGAGCCTTATTTGTCGAATCCCGAAAATCCCTAAGAAACGTCACCTCCCTACCTTCGGCTTTTCCACCAAATCGGCTTTAATGGAACAGATTCGGCTTCTAGGGATAAAGAGTATAATCGACAGGGCGTTGGAAAGAATGATTTGGATTAGGAGCTTGATAAAAATAAAGGAATCACAGAAAAAAGAGAAATCCCGAAACTCACCGGATTAAAGAGGAGTATACGGCTTACGGTGCACCTTCGGGAAACAGAGATCTCACTTGTAGATTCGGCTTTGAGAAGAGAAGAGGGGAAAGTAAACTGTGTTTGGAGAGTTGCGGCAAAGAAAAGGATTTGAGAGAAAAGAAGAAGAGAAATTCGGCTAGGTGAGGAAGAAAAAGAATGAAAGCATGGATGATCACTTGGCTTATATAGATTTCGGCAATACACTCCCCCTCCCAGAGTTGGATTTTCGGCCAACTCTGCTGTCATCTGATAGCTTTTATCTTAATCCCTTATCTCCTCAAAAATAGCCCTCATCTTTCTCTTCATTATCTTCCTATTTATCAAGAAAATAAAAGAATTAAAATCCCTATTTTGTAGCTAGTGTGCCGTCCACTCCTAAGGCTCCTAAGTGCGACCCAAAACTTGGGCTCTAAGTAGCCCTCACTTGGCCAATCCTTCCCTTAGTGATGCCACATACATGCTCACTTAAAGCTCCTCAAATCTTTGGGCCACAAGCCCAGCTTGTCACTTAATTAACTATCAACTTAAATTATGAGCTAACACCATTTATTAGCCACATAACCCAAATTTTTAAAGCCCAAAATATCACTTAAATTACCCAGAACATTAATCTAAACCCTAATCCAAATATTTAATCAAGACCTCAGTTCAACCTCAACTTCTTAAATTACAGATTAATCAAGTACCACATATAAATGCACAGGCTTATATTTAGGATATTACAGTTCTACCCCCTTAAAATAAATTTTGTCCTCGAAATTTACCTGATCAAAAGAGATGGGGATACTGCTGTCGTATAACATCCTCTGGCTCCCACGTCGCCTCTTCAGCACCGTGATTTCGCCATAAAACTTTAACCAATGGAACGGACTTCCTTCTTAACACTTTCACGTCTCGATCCAAGATTTGCACTGGTTCCTCCTCAAAAGACAAATCCGATCTTACTTCTATCTCTTCTACTGGTACTATGTGCGATGGATCAGATCGATAACGTCTCAGCATCGAGACATGGAACACGTCATGTATCTGCTCCAACTCTGAAGGCAACTCCAAATGATAAGCCACTGACCCCAGACGTTCTAACACCCTATAAGGCCCAATAAACCGGGGACTTAGCTTACCCTTTCGTCCAAACCTCATTACTTTCTTCCACGGAGATACCTTCAAGAAGACTTGGTCTCCTACTGCGAATTCCACCTCCTTCCGCTTTAGATCCGCATAAGATTTCTGCCGATCAGACGCTTCCTTCAATCGAGTCCGTATTAACTTAACTTTTTCCTCTGTTTTCGAAACTAGTTCCGGACCCAATACTTGACGTTCACCCAACTCCGTCCAACAAGTTGGAGTACGACATCTCCTTCCATATAATGCTTCATACGGCGCCATTTGAATACTAGCTTGATAACTGTTATTATATGCGAATTCAGCCAAGGGTAAATACTCCTCCCAACTACCCCTAAAATCGATGATGCAACCCCTTAGCATATCCTCCAAGATCTGGATCACCCTCTCAGACTGACCATCAGATTGTGGGTGAAAGGCAGTACTGAAGTCTAACCTTGTTCCCATTGCTTGATGAAGAGCCTTCCAAAATCGTGACGTGAACCTAGGGTCCCTATCCGATATGATCGACACGAGTACACCATGTAATCTTACAACCTCAGCCACGTACAACTTAGCCAACTTTTGCAAAGAGTAGTCGACCCGAATCGGTATGAAGTGAGCAGACTTCGTCAGCCGATCCATAATTACCCAAATTGGATCTTTCTTGGTGGGTGTAAGGGGTAACCCACTAACAAAATCCATTGTGATTCTCTCCCATTTCCATTGGGGAATCTTTATCGGCTGCAACAATCCCGAAGGCAACTGGTGTTCAGCCTTGACTTGCTGACACGTCAAGCACTTCCCCACATATTCCGTAACTTCTCGCTTCAAACCTGACCTCCAGAACTGGTCTTGCAAATCCCGATACATCTTAACTCCTCCAGGATGCATAGCATAGGGGCTACTATGCGATTCCCGAAGAATCATCTGCCTTAGCTCCTCATCTTTTGGCATACACACCTTCCCACGGAAACACAAAACTCCATCATTGTTCAGACTATAGTCCTCTACTTCACCCTCCTGCACTTGTCGGATTCGAGTACTTAAGACATCATCCAAAAGTTGCTTCTCCTTGATTAGACTTGTCCACATAGGTCTTACTTGTAGCTCAGCCACCAAACTACCATCCCCATACAAACTAAGATGAGCGAACATCGCCCTTAGGTCTACTATCACCTTCCTACTCAACGCATCTGCCACCACATTGGCCTTGCCGGGATGGTATTCAATCGAGCAATCATAGTCCTTCAAGAGCTCGATCCACCTACGTTGCCGTAAATTTAACTCCTTCTGAGTAAGGAGATACTTCAAACTTCTATGGTCGGTGTAAATTACTGATTTTTCCACATACAGGTAATGTCTCCAAATCTTCAGAGCAAACACTACCGCCGCCAATTCCAGATCATGCGTAAGGTAGTTCAACTCATACGGTCTCAACTGTCGAGACGCGAATGCCATAACTTTTCCATCTTGCATCAGCACACACCCCAACCCTGTGTGTAACGCATCACAATAGACGGTAAATTCTTTTCCTGCCTCTGGCTGAATTAACACCGGTGCTTCCGTCAGAATTCTCTTCAGCCTCTTAAAGCTCTCCTGTTGTTTGTCAGTCTACACAAAAGATACTCCCTTCATCAACAACTTAGTTAATGGTGCCGCTATTGAAGAGAATCCCTCAACGAACCTTCGATAATATCCTGCTAATCCTAAGAAACTTCGAATTTCTGCCACAGACTTCGACGATTTCCAATTTAACACAGCTTCAATTTTCCGAGGGTCTACCCTAATCCCCTCTGCGGAAACCACATGCCCTAGAAAAGTCACCTCCTTCAGCCAGAACTCACACTTACTGAACTTCGCGTACAGCTGCTTTTCCCTCAGAATTTGCAACACCACTCGAAGTTGTCATCATGCTCCTCCTCAGACTTGGAATAAACCAAGATATCATCGATAAATACTACGACGAACCGATCAAGGTATGGCTGAAACACTCGTTTCATCATATCCATAAATGCTGCTGGCGCGTTCGTCAAATTGAACGGCATTATCAAAAACTCATAATGACCGTAGCGTGTTTGAAATGCCGTCTTATGAATGTCTCCTTCCTTCACCTTTAACTGATGATATCCCGACCTTAGATCAATCTTAGAAAAGACCGAAGCTCCTTTGAGCTGGTTGAACAAATCATCGATTCTCGGTAATGGGTACTTATTCTTAATCGTCAACTTATTCAGTTGACGATAGTCCACGCACATACGCATGGATCTGTCCTTCTTCTTCACAAATAGGACCAGCGCTCCCCATGGAGACACACTCGGTCAGATGAATCCTCAATCCAATAGCTCCTGAATCTAAGCTTTGAGCTCCACCAGCTCCTTCGGTGCCATTCGATAAGGGGCAATAGATACCGGAGCCGTACCCGGGAGTAGTTCTATTCTAAACTCCACCTCGCGATCCTGGGGTAATCTTGGCAACTCCTCCGGAAAGACGTCTGCAAAATCCTTGACTGTTCGAACCTCATCGACAGTCACCTCTTTAGCATCCAAAGCATTAATAAAAGCTAAAAAGGTGTTACATCCCTTCCGAATCATCTTAACAGCTTTCAAGGCCGACACTATGTTGGACAAATAGTTCCTTCTTTCTCCTAACACAACCACCTCCCCGCCTTCCGGGGTACTTAACACCATGCGCTTAGACCCACAATCCAACTTAGCACGATGCTTTGACAACCAATCCATTCCTAGGATAAGATTGAACCCTCTGAATGGCAATTCCATTAAGTCTGCCGGAAACACTACCCCTTGAGTCTCTAAAGGTACATCCTTAAACAGCTTGTCTACTACCCTATATTGTCCTAGGGGACTAACTACAGTCATCTTCCTAGTAGTTGTTTCAGGATCTATACTTAAGGTCTCAGATATCGAACATGCAACATAGGAGTGGGTTGACCCAATGTCAATCAAAGCAAGAAAAGGGCTGTCAGCTATAAGAAACGTACTGGTTATGACATCCGGTGCGTCACCATCCTCCTGTCGACGAACTGCATATACTAGACCCTGCTGCCTTACATCTACATTACCGGCACCTCTACCAGGTGCTCTACGACCACGACAGCCCCATTTCCTCCTCTACCTGCACCACAACCCCTTGGTCCAAGCTGATCACCTCTCTCACTTGATCAGCACCTCGGCCCGCTGGCTGCCCCCGATCCATCTGAGGACAGTCCTTAATCAGATGTTCTGTGGACCCACATTTAAAGCATTCACCTGTTTTTATTCTGCACTCCCCATAATGCGTCCTCCCACATGTAGAACATGCTTGATTTTGACTTGTCGGAACACGAACTGGCCCATCAGCCCTAGGCCTCTTCTGAAAATTCCCTGATGCTCTTGATGGCCCAAAACTCCTCTTATTCTTACCCCGATCCTTATCCCTTTCTTGTCTCTCAACCCATTTCACTTCCTCAGCTATTTTAACCTTATCTACCAAAACAGCAAAAACCCTTTCTCGTTGCGGTGCTATCAGAACCCTTAACTCATTTCTCAGCCCATCCTCGAACCGAACACAACGTTCATACTCCGTTACTACCATCCCTCGAGCGTAACGGCTCAAGCGCAGAAACTTGGCCTCATATTCGGCCACAGACTTACTTCCCTGTACCAAGTTCAGGAATGCCTTCCTTTGGCCATCTATATAGCTAGCCCCAACATACTTTCCCTGAAATGACTCCCTAAAGAAGTCCCAGTCAATCTGATCTACGGCAGTACCTTCTTTCACCGTGAGCCACCACTGGTAGGCCTCATCTCGGAGGAGAGACACGACCCCTTTCAACTTTTCCTCTACCGTGAAGTCTAAGTCATCCATTATGCGCTCAGTCACTTCCATCCAGTACTCAGCTATGTTAGGGGCTACCCCAGAAACTCCCTTAAACACTTCTGCCCTATTGGCCTTAAGCCGCTCTGGCACAGATTTCCGGGTTCCTGTGCCCATGCCTACTCTAGCAACTCTCTCCAGGACTCGCAACATCGCCTAGGATACAGCATCATCCCCGGTCGCCTGATCCCGTAACTCTCCCTCCACAGCTAGAGGATCCGGCAGTTCATTACCTGACCCATGGCCAGACCTTACTGGCTCAAACAAGGTCATCCTACCCCTACCGCGTCCACGCGGCGGACGTCCTCGACCCCTTGTACTCATTCTTCCGATTTGCGTTTATCTGATTAAGAATTTTATGAATCATTATTTCTTTCCACTGATTTATCACGAACAGTCTTATGATGAATAGTTTTAAAAAGTAGTTCTTTCGAATCCATACACACACTACAGTCTCAAGTTCATTCATTCAATCGTCAACATTCATGAACTCGCATTCATTACAGAAAAGTGTTGTTGTTGTCATTGTTATTGTTTTCCACTACCTAAGGGTATTTTCGTAATTTTTCAAAATAGGGTCCTTGGTGATTTTGTGAAGTAAGGATATTTTGGTAATTTTCCAATTCCGGGGGTATTTCGATAATTTTGCATTCCGAGGGTATTTTGGTAATTTTGAAATTCGAGGGTATTTCGGTAATTTTGAAATTCGGGGGTATTTCGGTAATTTTGAAATTCGAGGGTATTTCGGTAATTTTGAAATTCGAGGGTATTTCGGTAATTTTGTAAAGCAAGGGTAGTTTGGTAATTTTTACAAATCAGGGATATTTTGGGAAATTTTACAAATCAAAGTTATTTTCAAAAATTTTACAAAACTAAGTTTTTTTTTTAAACCGGGGTAACTTGGAGGATTTGATTTCAAAGGAAATAGTAGTGTTCAGGTGTTTGTGAGTTTTTTTTTTTTCAAACTAAGGGTATTTTAGCAAGTTTGTAAAAATAAGGTGGCTGGTCCCTTTCGGGTTTTAGTCATAGGGTTTAGCCCATCAACCAGTCCTCGTAACTAGGGTGAATAGTCACTACGCACCAGGTAGGATTCTAGTGAAGAGGAGGTGAGTCGCTAGGACTGCTTAAGTACCAAGCTTTCCCTGAATCCACTCCTAGACATGCGTATGCCCATTGCCACACCCTAACTTGGCTAAGGTGAACAGTCACTACGCACCAGGTAGGATTCCAGTGAAAAGGAGGTGAGTCACTAGGATTGCTTAAATACCAGGCTCTTTCGGATCCTTCCTAGACATGCGTATGACGGTTACCACACCCTAGCCTTGCGGCTCGTTAACGGGTTTGTTCAGTGAAATTAAGTTTTATGAAATTTTAAGAAGTAGTTTGTACGAAGCCTAGAGTCCATCAAGTTCTAATTCTAACTTACTCTACGTCCCACTAGGCCTATTAAGCCCACATATATAAAGATCACACAATGGTTCAGAGTACTTACCTGGCGGACTTGGGCAGGCGACGCAGGTGCCATGCCGAGCTAACAGATCTGTTATTACTTAAAGATAGTCATATTTCAAAAGCCCATTTTAGAAAACGTTTTGAGCCCAAAAACCCCAGAGCCAAGTTTTGAACCGGGCTCTAATACCAATTTGTAACACCCCAAACCCGGCCCAAACACTACAACCGGATCTGGTATGTCACTAAGAAAAATTTTGGAAAACATGTCATATTTTCAGAAAAGCCCAAATATATTTTATATAGAATATGCCTTTGTAAAATAAAACCCAAACTTATTTACATACCTTAGTTTAATTAAAATAAAAATTGAAATAACTAAAAGTAATAAAAGCCCATAATAAAACAAAATATATACTAGTGGCCCATGGCCTTATTACAACGAGATTTTAAAATCCATTAATTAAAAATATAAAATAATAACTTGAGTCTTTTTGCTAAATCCACATATTCTGCTGCATGGCCACCTTGCGTTCCTCTCCAGCCCGGTCTGAAGCACTAGGTATCACCTGAAATGTTAATTAAAAGGGTGAGTCGGGAGACTCAGTGTGCAACCCTCATGCACCACTAGATTTTTAGGCCTTAAGCCCATTAAGTAAAATAAACAGTTTAATACTCATAACAAACATTAATAACAAATAATACGCAAGGCCCAACCCGTTTGCCTAGGTTTCCATCCGCTACACGCCCCCGTACCAACCGTTCACACCATTGGGGATTTCTACAATCGCCCCACACCGCTACACACCATGATGGTAGTCTTGCTGCTCATCCACGTATGATGGCCGAAGCCCTTATAACATATAATGGCTGAAGCCCGTATAACAGTTCATGGCATTAGCCGCTACATCAGATCACGGTAAAAACCGCTACACATATAACGTATAACTTCCTCCTTTCATCAACCCAACCCATGCAATCACATACAAGCATTTTACTTATAACATTTAAACAAATTATTTACTAACTTGGGATCCGCTTTTACCCTCCTTGGGCTTTCATCAATAAACCGAGATGTTGGCAATTATCAAAACATATATAAATCTTATGATCATGCATTTTATGATTAGATCTAGATGGTGGGGAAGTATTACACACCTGTTATCATGAAAATCTATTATCCTTAACGTAGAGCCTCATTTGTCGAATCCCGAAAATCCCTAAGAAACGTCACCTCCCTACCTTCGGCTTTTCCACCAAATCGGCTTTAATGGAACAGATTCGGCTTCTAGGGATAAAGAGTATAATCGACAGGGCCTTGGAAAGAATGATTTGGATTAGGAGCTTATAAAAATAAAGGAATCGCAGAAAAAGGAGAAATCCCGAAACTCACCGGATTAAAGAGGAGTATACGGCTTACGGTGCACCTTCGGGAAACAGAGATCTCACTTGTAGATTTGGCTTTGAGAAGAGAAGAGGGGAAAGTAAACTGTGTTTGGAGAGTTGCGGCAAAGAAAAGGATTTGAGAGAAAAGAAGAAGAGAAATTCGGCTAGGTGAGGAAGAAAAAGAATGAAAGCATGGATGATCACTTGGCTTATATAGATTTCGGCAATACACTCCCCCTCCCAGAGTTGGATTTTCGGCCAACTCTGCTGTCATCTGATAGCTTTTATCTTAATCCCTTATCTCCTCAAAGATAGCCCTCGTCTTTCTCTTAATTATCTTCCTATTTATCAAGAAAATAAAAGAATTAAAATCCCTATTTTGTAGCTAGTGTGCCGTCCACTCCTAAGGCTCCTAAGTGCCGAATTTTTGACCCAAAACTTAGGCTCTAAGTAGCCCTCACTTGGCCCAATCCTTCCCTTAGTGACGCCACATACATGCTCACTTAAAGCTCCTCAAATCTTTGGGCCACAAGCCCAGCTTGTCACTAAATTAACTATCTACTTAAATTATGAGCTAACACCATTTATTAGCCACCTAACCCAAATTTTTAAAGCCCAAAATATCACTTAAATTACCCAGAACATTAATCTAAACCCTAATCCAAATATTTAATCAAGGCCTCAGTTCAACCTCAACTTCTTAAATTACAGATTAATCAAGTACCACATATAAATGCACAGGCCTATATTTAGTATATTACATAGTTTTAGGTGTTTAAGTTATGTTGTGGGCAATCTGTCTCTGGTTTCACGACATCCAACCTTCAATGCCGCGACATTGGGCTATGTCACGACACAAGTTAGTGTCGTGACATTATAGATGGTAGAGTAATCTACTCTCGGTGTCGTGACATCAAAAGATCAATGTCACAACACCCATTTCCCAATATCGTGGCATTGACCCAGTTTTGACCCGAATAAGCCTGAATGGTCCCCATTTTTAACGAAACCTTAAAGAAAGCCTAGAAATGATTTGAATAACTTTAAAATAATCTATTTATGTTTAATTTTTTTGAAAAAATCTGGTTTGAAAAAGATTTTCTTGCATAACGAAAAATAAAAATTTTGAAAATCGTCTCGGTTTGTGATATTTATAGTAATAAACCCTAGACCAAAGTTGTACATGTGTTTTCAGATAGATGGATCCTTATCGTTCCCGGCTTTCAATCGTACGATCTTCCCTGCTATTCTCATACCATGAATTGCCTCGAGTGTGGGCTTGATCAAATCGAATCAAACACAAAAATAATAAATAGTTTTCTTTTCTTTTGGGGTGAAAATGAAAATTATCTTCTCAAATAGAAACTGACAGAATCATTATTTCGAAAAATATATTTATTTCTTAGAGAATAAAAGTCTCTTTATTTTTAGGCAAAATAATGATATCTAAAAGTTGTGTGTAAATAGCTCTACCGGTGACATCTATTTATAAGGAGAGAAGGTAGAACCCTTGTTAAATTAGAGAAGTTTATTTCAAATAGAAAAGCACTTCCTACTTAGAGTAGGATTAGGGTGGACGGCACATCCCTTTTTTCATACTAGGGTTGCCGCCCCTTCATATTCCATAAGTAGATTTTGGGCCCCTCTCACATTGGGTCCAATTACAAGTACTTCCTAAACTTTTCGACCCAATACTTTGTAATTTGATCCAACCCAATTTTGTTTTTCCATTTCCAAAATAAACTTCAATATTTATATTAAATTATTTTCTCATCCCAATTTTACCCACGATAAAATTATGACCCCTAATAAAATTTCCAAGAAAATATATTTAATAATTCACCATTCAACTTGTTCACTATGATTGCATGGTTTATTTTCATTTTTGGGCTTTAAAATAGCTCAAAAATGTTAACTCAATCTTCCGATCATTTTTGAGATATCATGAATTCGTTTCTCATTTCCATTTCTATTTTCGTTTTGATCAACACACAACTCATTTCTAGTTTCTACGAGCTAGCAAGGGGACCGATTGGACATATACAATTAAGGCTCAAAAGAATTATAATTAAGTTCTAGCTTTTCACCTATTAATTATAAACTCATTTAGTCACGAAGTCATTCCATTATCGTGACTGAGCTCTCCCCAACGGCATACTATTACGAAAGCAATTTGATTTGTACTCGTCCAATGATCTTGTCATAAGTGTGTTACCCTCATATGATGTCTTTAATCTATTTGAGATAATATTCGTTCTCCTAATATGATCCTATTTTATCTCATGGTAACCATTACGTCTTCCATTATGAAAAGTCAATTACTATCAAATAGTACTCAAGTCATTCATCACAAATACGAATGACCGATTGACGCATTTACTTTTCATCAACCATGTAATGCCAATGAGAGGATATCATTTACCCATGTCCCGGACTATGAATTCCACTATTGTGAATGACGCTTCATACTACAGAAGTTGTACACCCAACTTACCAGCTTCCGGTTCCTTATCTATTCAAACTCAGGCTTTTACTTACATCAAAGTGTACGAGTCACACATACATAGTCTGTTGTCCACTTAAGATTTAGGTATGCCACACTATGAATGTCACAAGTGAATAAATCCATAAATGAATTCAGGATCTATTTTTCTTGGGTCTCATTTGATGTACTGTCAATCCAGTCAGTTACATCTATGTGTTTATCTTCTGGATTCATCCGCTTCGATTCCCAAGACAAAGCATCTCTATAATTGGACTTGATAGACGACATATGTAGCATCCTAAAATTTAGGATTTTGTGTTTTGCAATATTCCATGCGTTAGGCTAGCTAATTATGTTAGTTGTGTATGTTTGAGGGGCCCTAAGAATGCCTGGGGTTATGTTGGGCCTTGGTAGAATTTTTGTGTTTAGGCACTTAAAGGGGAGAAGGTAAATGGCGTCAAGGCATAAGGGAATAAGTGAGTATTTTACTAGCACAAGTGGAGCTAGTAGCAGAGTGGTATGGCGTCACATGAAGGAGCAAAAGTGTAACAACCCAAACCCGCCCATACGTTTCGACCAGATCTGGTATGCTACAGGTTGAACGTTAAAATCTTTTGCTAAGTTGGTTTTAGAAAATCATAAGTTATTAGGAAATATTTGAATAAATAAGTGACATTTGAAAAGAAACCTTATATTATTATTATTTGGTATAAATAAACCCCTGACATAAATTCATAAGTTGCAAATATTAAAAAAAACTACTTAGGCGAATATAAACTATAGGGCCTTATTACCTAAATATTCCCAAAACAAAACATAAAAGGAAAACCGAAAATAATCTATAGAAATAAAAACTTGATGGCCCCTCGAGTCCCTCTTGGCTCCAATGTCCACGATCTACTGCTCATCTGAAAAGTTAGGGAAAAATAATAGGGTGAGTCACCAAGACTCAGTGTATAAATCCCGAAAACACATAAAAGGCTTGGGCCCACAAACACATTATGAGCCCTGGCCCATACACAATGGCAACAATCATAATCACATGACAGATAATAAATGATGCAAAGCCCAACCCATCCTAGAATTCCATCCTCTACACACCAACCCGTACCAACCATCACACCTTGGGGATTTCTACAATCAACCCACCAACCGCTACACACCATATCGACAGTCATACTGCCTATTCCTTATCAATCAGGAATTTTAACATGGGTTTTCTACCACCGATCACCAAGTGACCTAACATTTCATTAGGTGGGTTTTCTACCACCGATCACCATGTGATCTAGCAATTCATTAGGTGGGTTTTCTACCACCGATCACCATGTGATCTAACATTTCATTAGGTGGGTTTTCTACCACCGATCACCATGTGATCTAACATGCTCTTCCCCTTTTCATAACAAACCCATCCCATGCATACATTCATGCAAAATCAAACAATCTACTACCTAAGAGATTACAGTCTTTCGCATACATCGATACACATAGAGAAGTTCTATGATTACGTACCTGGCATTCCTTGCCTAACCCTTTTCGGGTATCGCGACTGTTTACACAGCCCATTTTCCGGCTTTTAGCCCATAACATAAACATATATATTCATACAGATTATTAGTGTGCTAGAGATCTACACACGACTGTTCATACAGCCTCATTTTTCGGCTTTTCAGCCCCTAACAGGTATAATACAAAATAAAACTTATGTGATAAAGATCTACACACCTGATTACCATTAGAACGAGACCCTCTAAGTCGACGCTATCCGTAGCCAACACCACCGCTATCTGCCTTGAAATCCCGAAAAGAGATATGAGATTCAGGGACTAGTGTTTCCAGCTTTTAGATCTAAGAGATCTACTTACTAGAGAAGATTCGGCTACTCCTAGAAGATTCTGGCTTTTTGCGACAATCAGGAAGAGAAGATGATTCGAAGAAATCTATAGAGATTCAGCTTTTAGAAGAAAGAAGAGAAGAGAATAATGGAGTTTTCGGCTTTTAGAAGAAAGAAGAGAATGATGGAGTTTTCGGCTTTTAGAAGAAAAAAGAGAATAATGGAGTTTTCGGTTTTTAGAAGAAAGAAGAGAATAATGGAGTTTTCGGCTTTTAGAAGAAAGAAGAGAGTAATGGAGTTTTCAGCTTTTAGAAGAAAGAAGAGAATAATGGAGTTTTCAGCTTTTAGAAGAAAGAAGAGAATAATGGAGTTTTCGGCTTTTAGAAGAAAGAAGAGAAATGGAGTTTTCGGCTTTTAGAAGAAAGAAGAGAGTAATGGAGTTTTCGGCTTTTAGAAGAAAGAAGAGAATAATGGAGTTTTCGGCTTTTAGGAGAAAGAAGAGAAAAGAATAATGGGGTTTTCGGCTTTTAGAAGAAAGAACAGAATGATGGAGTTTTCGGCTTTTAGAAGAAAGAAGAGAATAATGGAGTTTTCGGCTTTTAGAAGAAAGAAGAGAATAATGGAGTTTTCGTTTTTTAGAAGAAAGAAGAGAAAGAAAAGGTGGAAACCCTAAATGTCGCAAAATAAAGAAGAGAATCCTCCCTATTTATAGAAATTTTGGCTAACTCCTAGCCTTGTAGATAGCTCCTATCTTTTCTCCTTTTATCTTCCATATTATCAACTATAATATCTACATTATCTTATTCATATAAATCCTCCTATTTTTGAGCCTTGTTGCCATCCGCTCCACCTAACCCAAATGCCGAAAATTAGCTAACTTAAATTAAAATAATTGGGCTCCATGAAACTTAAATTTTGGGCCCCTATCTCCCTTGTTGTGGCGTCACCTCCTAATATTGGGCCACAAGCCCACTTTGGTATTTTAGACACAGATACTACCTTTTAAACCCTATAATGCCCAAACAGATAATTTTAATCAAGGCCTCTACCTTGGACCCCTAACACTTAATTTAACTCATTACACATGTTCACCCATTAAACGCATAGGCCCAAAAATTCAGGATGTTACAGTTCTAACCCCCCTTAAAGAAATTTCATCCTCGAAATTTCCAACTAACTATTAATCATACTACCCAAGTCTCACCACTACGCTTTCGCTGCGCACTCTAATTCTAAAGCCAAAAGAAACACTTAATATACTATGGTAGAGTACGCACCGGTATTCGCATCTAGAGCGCCCTCGTCCCCTTATACTCATTCTACCGGTTCGTGTTTATCTGATGAATTATTAATTTCTTTCGCTGATTAACCACGAACAATCTTATGAACAGTAGTTTAAAAGTAGTTCTTTCGAATTCTAAATTATATCTACGAGTTTCAGTCTCAAGTTTATCCCCTAATTCTAGAAACCACATACATTCAACCAGCATACATCAATCACACAAGTAGCATCCATGCACACACATTCATCGCATAAGGGTATCTTCGTTATTTCACTACCCAAGGTTTTTTTTTTCTGTAGTTTTGCCCTACAAGGTATTTTTTTCCAAATAAAGTATCTTGGTAATTTTCTTTGAATTAGAGGTACTTTGGTACACTTTTTTTTTAAAACAAGGGTATTTTGGAAAACAAGTTTTTTTTTTCCGAAATAGAGATATTTTGATGTTGTTGTTGTTTTTTTTCTTTTTGAAGCAGGGGTACTTTGGAAAATTTAATTTTGCAAACCGGGTTACTTTTATAAATCTAGGGGTTTTCGGGTAAATTTGCAAAACATGGGTATTTTATAAAATTACGGTTATTTGGAAATTTTCACAAACCAAGGGTATTTTGAAAATTTTGCCAACCGGAGTGTTTCGGTAATTTCACAAATTTCGGTAGTTTTACAATTCTGGGGTATTTTGGGAAATTTTTACAAATCAAGTGTATTTTGGAAATTTTACAAAACTTGGGGGTATTTTGGTTTCGAAATAGGGTGGCTGGTCCCTTTCGGGTTTTAATTATAGATTTTGGCCCGTCAACAAATCCTCATGGCTAAGATGAACAGTCACTACGCACGAGGTAGGATTCCAGCGAAGAGGAGGTGAGTCACTAGAACTGCTTAAGTACGAAGCTCTTCCTGAATCCAATCCTAGACATGCGCATGCCTGTTGCCACACCCTAACCCAGCGACTCGTTCACTGGTTTGTTTAGTTGGATTAAGTCTTATGGAATTGAAGAGTTGTTTAACTAAGCCTAAGGTCCATCAATACTATCACACTAGTCTACGTCCATAAAGCCCATCAACCTAACAAATATATCACATCAAGAGTTAGAATACTTACCTGCGTGGATCGGGTGCCGGTAGACTCGAAGGCCATATCTTATTCCAGATTTTTTTTTCAAATTCACATCAAATTTTCAAAACACTCCTAGACCAATTTCACAGCCCGAGTATTGAACTGGGCTCTGATACCAAATTGTAACACCCCAAACCCGGCCCATACGTTTCGACCAGATCTGGTATGCTATTGTTGAACGTTAAAATCTTTTGCTAAGTTGGTTTTAGAAAATCATAAGTTATTAGGCAATATTTGAATAAATAAGTGACATTTGAAAAGAAACCTTGTATTATTATTATTTGGTATAAATAAACCCCTGACATAAATTCATAAGTTGCAAATATTAAAAAAAACTACTTAGGTGAATATAAACTATGGGGCCTTATTACCTAAATATTCCCAAAACAAAACTTAAAGGAAAACCGAAAATAATCTATAGAAATAAAAACTTTATGGCCCCTCGAGTCCGTCTCGGCTCCCATGTCCACGATCTGCTGCTCATCTGAAAAGTTAGGGAAAAATAATATGGTGAGTCACCAAGACTCAGTGTGTAAATCCCAAAAACACATAAAAGGCTTGGGCCCACAAACACATTATGAGCCCTGGCCCATACACAATGCCAACAATCATAATCACATGACAGATAATAAATGATGCAAAGCCCAACCCATCCTAGAATTCTATCCTCTACACACCAACCCGTACCAACCATCACACCTTGGGGATTTCTACAATCAACCTACCAACCGCTACACACCATATCAACAGTCATACTGCCTATTCCTTATCAATCAGGAATTTTAACGTGGGTTTTCTACCACCGATCACCAAGTGACCTAACATTTCATTAAGTGGGTTTTCTACCACCGATCACCAAGTGACCTAACATTTCATTAAGTGGGTTTTCTACCACCGATCACCATGTGATCTAACATTTCATTAGGTGGGTTTTCTACCACCGATCACCATGTGATCTAGCAATTCATTAGGTGGGTTTTCTACCACCGATCACCATGTGATCTAACATTTCATTAGGTGGGTTTTCTACCACCGATCACCATGTGATCTAACATGCTCTTCCCCTTTTCATAACAAACCCATCCCATGCATACATTCATGCAAAATCAAACAATCTACTACCTAAGAGATTACAGTCTTTCGCATACATCGATACACATAGAGAAGTTATATGATTACGTACCTGGCATTCCTTGCCTATCCCTTTTTGGGTATCGCGACTGTTTACACAGCCCATTTTTCGGCTTTTAGCCCATGACATAAACATATATATATATTCATACAGATTATTAGTGTGCTAGAGATCTACACACGACTATTCATACAACCTCATTTTCTGGCTTTTCAGCCCCTAACAGGTATAATACAAAATAAAACTTATGTGATAAGGATCTACACACCTGATTAACGTTAGAACGAGACCCTCTAAATCGACTCTATTCGTAGCCAACACCACCGCTATCTACCTTGAAATCCCGAAAAGAGATATGAGATTCAGGGACTAGTGTTTCCGGCTTTTAGATCTAAGAGATCTACTTACTAGAGAAGAATCGGCTACTCCTAGAGGATTCTGGCTTTTTGCGAAAATCAGAAAGAGAAGATGATTCGAAGAAATCTATAGAGATTCAGCTTTTAGAAGAAAGAAGAGAAGAGAATTAATGGAGTTTTTGGCTTTTAGAAGAAAGAAGAGAATGATGGAGTTTTCGGCTTTTAGAAGAAAGAAGAGAATAATGGAGTTTTCGGTTTTTAGAAGAAAGAAGAGAATAATGGATTTTCGACTTTTAGAAGAAAGAAGAGAGTAATGGAGTTTTCGGCTTTTAGAAGAAAGAAGAGAATAATGGAGTTTTCGGCTTTTAGAAGAAAGAAGAGAGTAATGGAGTTTTTGGCTTTTAGAAGAAAGAAGAGAATAATAGAGTTTTCTGCTTTTAGAAGAAAGAAGAGAATAATGGAGTTTTCGGATTTTAGGAGAAAGAAGAGAAAAGAATAATGGGGTTTTCGGCTTTTAGAAGACAGAAGAGAATGATGGAGTTTTTGGCTTTTAGAAGAAAGAAGAGAATAATGGAGTTTTCGGCTTTTAGAAGAAAGAAAAGAATAATGGAGTTTTCGGCTTTTAGAAGAAAGAAGAGAAAGAAAAGGTGGAAACCCTAAATATTGCAAAATAAAGAAGAGAACCCTCCCTATTTATAGAACTTTCGGCTAACTCCTAGCCTTGTAGATAGCTCCTATCTTTTCTCCTTTTATCTTCCATATTATCAACTATAATATCTACATTATCTTATTCATATAAATCCTCCTATTTTTGAGCCTTGTTGCCATCCACTCCACCTAACCCAAATGCCGAAAATTAGCTAACTTAAATTAAAAGAATTGGGCTCCATGAAACTTAAATTTTGGGCCCCTATCTCCCTTGTTGTGGTGTCACCTCCTAATATTGGGCCACAAGCCCACTTTGGTATTTTAAACACAGATACTACCTTTTAAACCCTATAATGCCCAAATAGATAATTTTAATAAAGGCCTCTACCTAAGCCTGAGCCCAATTTGGACCCCTAACACTTAATTTAACTCATTACACATGTTCACCCATTAAACGCATAGGCCCAAAAATTCAGGATGTTACAAAAAGGGGCTAGAGTTCGAATCCCACCTATTGCAATTATTGAATTAATTTTTTTAGGAGGAATTGGAAACTCATTCAAATTCATTTGAATGAGTAATGGTGAAGAGATTGAGGTAATGGAGAGGAGATTGAGGTGATGAAGAGGAGATTGAGGAGGAAATTAAGGAGAAATAAGGGATAGAGATGAGAGGGAATGTTGGCCGAATTTTGGGAGGTGTATGGGGAAAGAAATTTGGTCAACTAAGATCTTTTTGGTGCAAGGGGTATACGGTTTTGGTAGGAGGAAAAGAGCCAAAATTCTCAAAATAGTTTTGCAAGTTTTGAGCATGAAGAGTTTTTCCTCTTAATAGCATTTTGTGCTTTTCTTTTCCAATCTTTTCCCTTACTTGCCGAAACACTAAAGCCATTTTTTTTGTTCATCTTTTCCTTAGTGTTAGCCGAAACTCTCTGACACTCTTTTTTCCATCTCCTCTTCTCTTTTCTCACCGTTTCTTCTATCTTTCTCTCTTTTCTTTAGCCGACAATATTTGGAGGCCGAATCTTCCCTGTTTCTTTCTCTCCAAATAGCCGAACCCTCTTAACCCTTTATCTCTTCTCCATTTTGGTGTGTTGGGCACTTTCTTCCCTGGTTGAATCGGGTAAGTAGATTCATTCTCTCCTTTCATCTTCTCTTCTCTATGACGTAATGTTGACCCTCATCATTCGGTTGTTTCATTTTATCTCTAAACCAAATCATCATCTCCTCCTACTCTCTCATCTCGTGTTCTCCTTTTTGTAGCGTTCTAGTGGGGTATCGAATCTCACATTTTTGTTGACTTCTCCGTAGCCATAAACCGAAACTGTGGAAGTCGGGTTCATCATCGATAAGGTAAGGAGTTTCTTCATGGTTCATTTCGATCTCTCTCATTGCTCGGTTATTCCACTAAAATGGATCGATAGTTATGTCTAATCGTTTATTTTTAGCGACTAAACAACTCGTTCTCCTCTGTTCTTTGGTCTTTTGGAAGTAGTGGTAAGTCGAAATCCTCTTCTTAGACAACTTCTTTCTCTCATCGTAAGATCGTTCTGACCGAGACTCTCTTAATGGAGGCAAGTGGTAGTCATATTCAGGGGAAACCGATAAGAAGGCATAAAAGGGGTGGACTTGCAGCCTCTGCTCCTAAGTTTCAGCGTGGGGCAGTTTCGGCAGTTTGGGATTTTCTACCGGGTTGTGGAAGGGAACCGACATCCGGTGAGAATAGGCAGATCGTGGTCGTTCATGGTAGTGAGGGTGATGACGATCAGGAGGGTTTAATTCTCTACATAATCAGGTGTGTAAACTCACACCGCAACTACTTATTTTCGTATACGATACCATGTTGGTAGAATTGAACCATCATTTTATTCCGAATGATTAATTATCTGGACTGTCGCATGAAACTGAATAACACACCAAAACGATGTTATCTCTGTAAATTTACCAAAATGCCCATAGTAGGCCGAATTACCAAAATGCATTAATGGGCCGTTTTATTGTAATAATTTGCTAGGTTAATGATTGATTTAAATTTGGATAATATGCTATGTATGTTGCATCTTTTCTTACGGCATGGGGTGGGAAAAATTGCATGGAGAACAGTGTAGCCTGGTGGCATAGCCACAATTCGTTTATTAATGTGCTTAACTATGATTTTAGTGGCTCGGCCACAAAAATACTATACGATAGCAGCTCGACTGCAAGTTGGTGTGAGCGACGGGGTGGGTTAACTTGATCCCCGCAGGTGTGATTGGTTGGTCGGGGGTGTGATGGATGGATAGGATGGGTTGCATTCATTTCATTTAATTATGGTTATGTTAATGGGCTTAGGTCCAAGATGATGCTATATTGGTTCGGGCTCAATGGTTGACGGTAAGGGGATTACATACTGGGTTCTTGTAACTCACCCCCCTTTTCTTTCTCCTCGCAGGTAATGCTCAGCAGTAGATTTGGAGCCATGGATGATTCAGTGGAGGCCATACTTTAGGAATGTTATTATCAAACCATAATAAATTTCTTTTCCGCTTTATTTCTTTCCTTTTACTATTTTGGATTTAAAGTTGTAATAAGGCCTCTGGGATTTTTAATTTACTTTATGTTTTCAACTTATATACTGCCTTTCACGAAATGTTAAAAACGGGGATTTTCTGAAATCATAAATATCAATTTTCTAAGAATGAACAACAAACGGATTTTATAATTAATGGATATATATATATGTACTAATAATTAAACTTAGATTTTCCTTCGAGCTACAATTATTATTTTCAAAAGTCACGATTTTAAAGTTCCTTATTTCGGTTTTCCGTAATACCAAACAACCTATTGGGATAAGAAGTTTTTAAATCAAACATTTTTAGACCAAACCTGTTTTCTTAATTATTCCTAAATATCACCAACTTTAAAGTAGTCAGAAGTTTATTTACACACTCTCTTCATGTGACATGCTAAATCCGGTCATAACGTATGGGCCGGATTTGGGGTTTTACATTTTATGGTATCAGAGCCCGGTTGCAAAACTTGGTTGTGGTTTGGGTTCAAAAATATTTTCCAAACTGTTTGAAATATTTATAAATACATGTCTTAGAATAAGTATGGCACCACGGGTATCCGGCACCAAGTCAGTAAGTCTTTGCTTTCATTTTATGATTTTTGTGGTATGACTGTAGTAAGAAAACTTCACATGACAGAAGTACGCTAAAACTTTTAGCTTTAGGAGCTGAAACTATAGAGATTGAGACTCTAGGATACGATTTGCGAAAACAACTTCTACACCTATACTTCATAAAACATTGTTTAATAAACATTGAATAACATAATGATCCATAAGATTCTTAATCAGATTAAGTCGACTTAGCAAACATGAGCGCTAGAGGACGTGGACGTGGTAGACGTGGCCGTGGTAGAGGCTGATGTGCTAGAGTTGGGTCTGAAGCATTGGGACATATGCTAGAAATGGACACACCTGTGTCACCGGTGACTGAAGCTAGGTTACATGATCGAATAGGAGGGGACAACGCTCTGTCCCAAGCGATGTTGCAGGTACTGGAAAGGGTTGCTGGGGCAAGAACTGGGTCGGCAGCTCATGGGTCGATATCTGAGCGACTTAGATCGAATGGGGCTGAAGTTTTTAAGGGTATCTCGAGTGTAGCCCCAAGTGTAGCGGAGTACTGGCTTGAGGCGGTGGAGCGGATTATGGACGATCTGGATTGTACAGCTAAGCAGAAACTGAAAGGGGTTGTGTATTACTGAGAGACGAGGCGTATCAGTGGTGGCTCACTGTTCGGGAAGGCACTCAGGCTGATCGTATTACCTGGGATTTCTTTAAGACAGCATTCTAGGGAAAATATGTCGGGGCTAGCTATGTGGATGCCTGAAGAAAGGAATTCTTGAATCTGGTCCAAGGAGGTAGATCTGTGGCAGCATATGAGGTGGAGTTTCTGCGTCTGAGTCGGTATGCTCGGGGAATAGTGCCGACTGATTATGAACGCTATGTGCGTTTTGAGGATGGGTTGCGTGATGAGTTACGGGTACTGATAGCCCCGCAGAAGGAGAGAAATTTTGCTACACTGGTAGAAAAAGCTAAGATTTCTGAAGAAGTAAAACACTCGGAACGACAAAATTGAGATAAGGATAGGGGCAGGAACAAAAGAGATTCTGGGTACTCGGGTTCTGCAAGAGAGTTTCAGAAAAGGCCCAGGAATGAGGGGCCAGTTCGAGTGGGTGTTTCAGCTGCTACCAATCAATTACAGCCTTGTGTGGATTGTGGGAAACTTCACTCGGGTGAGTGTTGGAAGAGAACTGGCAGTTGTTTCAGATGCGATCCAAGGACCATCGGTTTAGAGATTGCCCTCGAGAGCCTGTTCAGACTCAGATAGTTCGTCACAGATTTGCGCAGTCAGCAGGGGGCGCTCAGCAGCCGCCGAGAGGTAATGGCTAAGGTCGAGGTGGAAATGGTATAGGACGAGGTCAGGGTGCACCGGGTAGAGGTACTGGTAACAGGGGTAACACAGAGGCGAGACAGCCAAGATTGGTCTATGCGGTCAGACGTCGAGAGGATGGCGACGCACCGGACGTCATAATCAGTACGTTTTTCATATCAGATGTACCTTTTACCGCTTTGATAGACATTAGATCCACTCATTCGTATGTTTCATGTGCTGTGTCTGGAACTTTAGATATTAGATATGAGATTACTGCTAGAGAAACAACTGTGATTAGCCCTTTAGGACAGTCTGTGGTAGTGAATAAGTTGTTTAGAGATGTGCCCTTAGAAATTCAGGGGGTGGTATTTCTGGCAGATTTGATGGAACTACCGTTCGGCGAGTTCGATCTTATATTGGGCATGGACTGGTTGGTTAAGCATCGTGCGAATTTGGACTGTGCTGCGAAGCGGATGGTACTAAGAACTCCTGAGGATAAGGAAGTGATGATGATAGGTGAAAGAAGAAATTATTTGTCTAATGTGGTATTTGCTTTAAAGGCTGAAATGTTAGTACGAAAGGGGTGTGAAGCGTTCTTAGCCTTCATCAGTGCTTTGGGTGCCAAAGAGTTGTCGGTAGAGAGTGTTAGAACGGTGAAAGGGTTTTCAGACGTCTTTCCAGAGGAGCTTCCTGGATTGCCTCCGCATCGGGAGGTGGAATTTGGCATTGAGCTGTTGTCAGGAGCGGCTCCGGTGTCCATTTCCCCTTACAGAATGGCGCCGAAGGAGCTAGTGGAACTTAAAGCTCAGATCTAGGAGCTGATGGATCGTGGGTTTATTTGGTCAAGTGTGTTGCCATGGGGAGTGCCGGTTTTGTTTGTTAAGAAAAATGATGGGTCGATGCATATATGCATCGATTATAGATAATTGAACAAGTTGACGATTAAGAACAAATACCCGTTACCGAGGATTAATGACATGTTCGATCAGTTGCGAGGAGCTTCGGTCTTCTCGAACATAGATTTGAGATCGAGGTATCACCAGCTAAAGGTTAAGGAGGCGGATATTCATAAGACTGCGTTCCGAACTCGATATGGACATTACGAGTTCTTGGTGATGCCGTTCGGGTTGACAAATGTACCAGCTGCATTCATGGACATGATGAACCAGGTCTTCTAACCCTATCTAGACCGGTTTGTAGTGGTATTTATAGATGATATCTTGGTGTACTCAATGACTGAAGAGGAGTATGACTTACATCTACGGGTTGTGTTGCAGATATTAAGGGAGAAGCAACTGTATGCCAAATTTAAGTGTAAATTTTGGCTGAAGGAGGTAACCTTTTTGGGGCATGTTGTGTCTGCCGAGGGAATTAGAGTTGATCCCCGAAAGATCGAGGCTGTATTGGATTGGAAGGCCCCGAATTCAGTGTCAGAAATCCAAAGTTTTCTGGGTTTGGTTGGGTATTACAGGCGATTCGTTGAGGGGTTTTCATTGATTGCTGCACCCCTAACTAAGCTGTTGCGTAAGGGAGTACCATTTGTGTGGTCAGACAAGAAGCAGGAGAGCTTTGAGAAATTGAAGAAGATTCTGACAGAAGCGCCAGTATTGATTCAACCTGAGGCAGGTAAAGAGTTTATTATCTATTGTGATGCATCACACATAGGCTTGGGATGTGTGCTGATGTAAGAAGGGAAGGTGGTGGCTTATGCATCTCGTCAACTAAGACCGCATGAGGTAAACTATCCCACTCATGATTTGGAGTTAGCTGCGGTGGTGTTTGTACTGAAGATATGGAGACACTATCTGTATGGGGAGAAGTCGATTATTTACACCTACCATAAGAGTCTGAAGTATCTCCTTACCCAAAAGGAATTGAATTTAAGGTAACGGAGGTGATAGAATTGTTGAAAGATTATGATTGCTCAATCGAGTATCACCCAGGTAAAGCTAATGTAGTGGCGGATGCGTTGAGTCGTAAGGTGATATCGGATTTGAGAGCGATGTTTGCTCATCTTAGTCTCTATGAAGATGGTAGTCTGTTAGCTGAACTTCAAGTGAAGCCTGTGTGGGCAAGTCAGATTAGAGAGAAGCAGTTGTTGGATGAGATGTTGAGTTCTCGACTTCAACAAGTGGAAGGTGGTGAGATAGGGGACTTTGGATTAAACAGTAAATGAGTATTATGTTTCCGTGAAAGAGTTTGTATGCCGAGGGATTCTGAATTAAGATAAATGATTCTGCGTGAGGCGCATAGTAGCCCATACGTTATGCACCTCGGGGGAAACAAGATGTATCGAGACCTTCGTGAGTAGTATTGGTGGCCGAGGTTGAAACGGGAGGTTACTGGCTTCGTGAGCAAGTGCTTGACATGTCAGCAAGTGAAGGCAGAACATCAATTGCCTTCAGGTTTGCTACAACTGGTGAAAATCCCACTATGGAAATGGGAAAGGATAACAATGGATTTTGTTAATGGGTTACCCTTAACACCTACTAAGAAAGATTCAGTATGGGTTATAGTGGATCGACTAACGAAGTCTACTCACTTCCTACCTGTTCGTACAGATTATTCGTTGCAAAAGTTGGCCAAGTTGTATGTAGCAGAGATCGTGAGGTTGCATAGGGTACCAGTGTCTATCATATCAGACAGGGATCCTAGGTTTACATCACGGTTCTAGAAGGCTCTACATGAAGCTTTGGGTACAAGGTTAGATTTTAGTACTGCGTTCCATCCGCAGACTGATGGTCAGTCGGAAAGGGTAATCCAGATTCTAGAAGACATGTTAAGGGGCTGTGTGATCGACTTCAATGGTAGTTGGGAATATTTTCTACCATTGGCAGAGTTTGCATACAACAATAGTTATCAATCCAGCATCCAAATGGCACCCTACAAGGCGTTGTATGGCCGTAGGTATCGTACTCCTACCTGCTGGACAGAATTGGGAGAGCGACAGTTATTGGGTCCAGAGTTGATCTCAGAGACGAAGGAAAAAGTTAAGGTAATTCGGATTCGGTTAAAAGAAGCTTCGGATAGACAGAAATCGTATGCAGATCTGAAGCTTAAGGAGATTGAGTTTTCAGTGGGAGATCGGGTCTTTTTGAAGGTCTCAGCTTGGAAAAAGGTATTAAGATTTGGATGGAAGGGTAAGTTGAGCCCCAGGTTCATCGGGCCTTACCGAATATTGAAGCGTGTAGGGCCAGTGGCTTATCAGCTTGAGTTACCTCCGGAGTTAAGTCAGATTCATAATGTATTCCATGTCTCGATGCTAAGGCGTTATCGTTCGGATCCGTCCCATGTAGTGCCGGTAGAAGAAGTCAAGATAAGACCTGACTTGTCTTTTGAAGAAGAGCCAGTGCAGATTTTAGATCGGAATATTAAAGTGCTGAGAAGGAAATCGGTTCCATTGGTCAAAGTATTATGGCGTAATCACGGGTCAGAGGAAGCCACATGGGAGCCAGAAGAGACGATCCGGCAACAATACCCTCATCTCTTTTAATCAGGTAAATTTCGAGGCCGAAATTTCTTTAAGGGGGTAGAATTGTAGCATCCTGAAATTCAGGATTTTGTGTTCTGCGATATTCCATGCGTTAGGCTAGCTAATTGTGTTAGTTGTGTATGTTTGAGGGTCCCTAAGAAGGCCTGGGGTTGTGTTGGGCCTTGGTAGAATTTTTGTGTTTAGGCACTTAAAGGGGAGAAGGTAAGTGGCGTCAAGGCATAAGGGAATAAGTGGCGTCACATGAAGGAGCAAAAGGGGGTGGAGTTCGAATCCCACCTATTGCAACTATTGAATTAATTTTTTAGGAGGAATTGGAAACTCATTCAAATTCATTTGATTGAGTAATGGTGATGAGATTGAGGTAATGGAGAGGAGATTGAGGTGATGAAGAGGAGATTGAGGAGGAAATTAAGGAGAAAAAAAGCGATAGAGATGAGAGGGAATGTTGGCCGAATTTTGGGAGGTGTATGGGGAAAGAAATTTGGTCAACTAAGATCTTTTTGGTGTAAGGGGTATACGGTTTTGGTAGGAGGAAGAGCCAAAATTCTCAAAATAGTTTTGCAAGTTTTGAGCATGAAGAGTTTTTCCTCTTGTTAGCATTTTGTGCTTTTCTTTTCCAATCTTTTCCCTTACTTGCTGAAACACTAAAGCCTTTTTTTTTTTGTTAATATTTTCCTTAGAGTTAGCCGAAACTCTCTGACACTCCTTTTTCCATCTCCTCTTCTCTTTTCTCACCGTTTCTTCTATCTTTCTCTCTTTTCTTTAGTCGACAATATTTGGAGGCTGAATCTTCCTTGTTTCTTTCTCTCCAAATAGTCGAACCCTCTTAACCCTTTATCTCTTCTCCATTTTTTGCGTGTTGGGCACTTTCTTCCTTGGTTGAATCGGTAAGTAGATTCATTCTCTCCTCTCATCTTCTCTTCTCTATGACCGAATGTTGACCCTCATCATTCGGTTGTTTCATTTTATCTCTAAACCGAATCATCATCTCCTCCTACTCCTTCATCTTGTGTTCTCCTTTTTGTAGCGTTCTAGTGGGGTATCGAATCTCACATTTTTGTTGACTTATCCGTAGCCATAAACCAACACTGTGGAAGTCGGGTTCATCATCGATAAGGTAAGGAGTTTCTTCATGGTTCATTTTGATCTCTCTCATTGCTCGGTTATTTCGCTAAAACGGATCGATAGTTATGTCTAATCGTTTATTTTTAGCGACTAAACAACTCGTTCTCCTCTGCTCTTTGGTCTTTCGGAAGTAGTGGTAAGTCGAAATCCTCTTCTTAGACAACTACTTTCTCTCATCGTAAGATCATTCTGACTGAGACTCTCTTAATGGAGGCAAGTGGTAGTCATATTCAGGGGAAACCGATAAGAGGGCATAAAAGGGGTGGACTTGTAGCCTCTGCTCCCAAGTTCAAGCGTAGGGCAGTGTCGGCAGTTCGGGATTTTCCACCGGGTTATGGAAGGGAACCGACATCCGGTGAGAATAGGCAGATCGTGGTCGTTCGCGGTAGTGAGGGTGACGATGATCAGGAGGGTTTAATTCTCTACGTAATCAGGTGTGTAAACTCACACCGTAGCTGCTCAGTTTAGTATACACTACCATGTTGGTAGAATTGAACCATCATTTTATTTCGAATGATTAATGAACTGGACTGTCGCATGAAACCGAATAACACGCCTAAACAATGTTATCTCTATAAATTTACCAAAATGCCCATAGTGGTCGATTTACTAAAATGCCCTCGGTGGGCCGATTCATTAAAATGCCCATAGTGGGCCGAATTACCAAAATGCATTAATGGGCCGTTTTATTGTAATAATTTGTTGGGTTAATGATTGATTTATATTTGGATAATATGCTATGTATGTTGCATATTTTCTTACGGCATGGGGTGGGAAAAATTGCATGGAGAGCAGTGTAGCCTGGTGGCATAGCCACAATTCGTTTATTAATGTGCTTAACTATGATTTCGGTGGCTCGGCCACAAAAGTACTATACGATAGCAGCTCGACTGCAAGTTGGTGTGAGCGGCAGGGTGGGTTGACTTGATCCCCACAGGTGTGATTGGCTGGTCAGGGGTGTGATGGATGGATGGGATGGGTTGCATTCATTTCATTTAATTATGGTTATGTTAATGGGCTTAGGCCCAAGATGATGCTATATTGGTTCAGACTCAGTGGTTGACGGTAAGGGGATTACATACTGGGTTCTTGTAACTCACCCCCCTTTTCTTTCTCCTCGCAGGTAATGCTCAGCAATAGATTTGGAGCCATGGATGACTCTGTGGAGGCCATACTTTAGGAATGTTATTATCAAACCGTAGTAAATTTCTTTTCCGCTTTATTTCTTTACTTTTACTATTTTGGATTTAAAGTTGTAATAAGGCCTCTGGGATTTTTAATTTACTTTATGTTTTCAACTTATATACTGCCTTTCACAAAATGTTAAAAATGGGGATTTTCTGAAATCATAAATATCAATTTTCTAAGAATGAACAACAAATGGATTTTATAATTAATGGATATATATATGTGTGTACTGATAATTAAACTTAGATTTTCCTTCGAGCTACAATTATTATTTTCAAAAGTCACGATTTTAAAGTTCCTTATTTCGGTTTTCCGTAATACCAAACACCTATCGGGATAAGAATTTTTTAAATCAAACATTTTTAGACCAAACCTGTTTTCTTAATTATTCCTAAATATCACCAACTTTAAAGTAGTCAGAAGTTTATTTATGCACTCTCTTCATGTGACATGCCAAATCCGGTCATAACGTATGGGCCGGGTTTGGGGTGTTACAACATATTAGTCTTTTAATTGGTTTTCTTGTTTCCGATTAGACTAAGGACATGTTATAGGTTCGTCTACTAATACAACTTGTCTTTTTGTATTACGATCCAATCAGGGGCAAAGCCAGAACAATTTTTTTAGGGGGCCGGATAAAATTTTAATTTTTTATAGTTTATATCTTTATAATTTGTAAAGGATTAAATTGAATTTTTATAATTTTAGGGGTTTAAAGTGCAAATTTACCTTTACTAATTTAAAATTTTTTAAAAATTCTAAGGGCCTAAATAGTAATTTTACATTTTAGGGGGGACGGGGCCCATGCCAGCCCCCCTGCCTTCGCCCCTGGATCCAATCATGTAATATTGCTTAATATTAGTTAAACATTAGACAACCAGTGAGCAACATTTGCTTTCATTTTGCTTTGCGTGCAAAAACCATATAAAGACAATTATACAAAGTATATCAATGAATAATTTTATTAATCAATCTGTTCGAAAAAATTGTAATTGTATATTGACGAAAATACTACACTTAGGGTACCAGATCCAACAGTCTCCCACTTGCCCTAGTGAAGTAGATGACTCATGTTTTGCTTTCTTGTGCCCTCGATATGTTTCCCGAAAATAGCTCTAGTTAGTAGAGTTTTGGTAAAACAAATCCCCAGGGTTTGTCCTCATATGTGATTTTTTTACTACATCCACTATTCCGTCAAACACTGTCATCTCTCTTATGATACTTTATAGCAATTTGTTTTGTCTTGATGTGGTTTCTTTGAGCTTTAGCTACATCTACACTGTTACAAGGCCATGGCTTTTCCATACCTCATATTCGGCCCTCTATAGTGGAGTCAACATTACAGCTCTACTTTACACTTCTCTACACAATGGACCCACCGCCTAGGACAAAAACACTATCATATTTCTATTTCCTCAAATCTCGACAATTTTGGAAGTCATAATCAATATATCAGATAAGAGTAAGATATCCTCCAAAATACACAAGCATATAATCTCTTGTTCTCCGTAAATACTTGAGTACATACTTAACTGCTTGCCAGTGTCTTTGTCCTAGATTCGCCTGATATCGACTTACCAACCCCATTACAAAATATATATCTAGACGTGTGCAAAACATAGCATACATCAGACTTCCTACCACCAAAGCATAAGGAACCTTTCTCATGTTCTTTCTCTCTTCCGCTATCTTAGGACGGTCCTTCAAAGAGAGATGAAATCCCGATACGTAAGGTTGATTTCCCTTCTCTGAATCAGTCATTGCATAACACTCCAATATCTTGTCTATGTATGAAGCCTGAGATAGTGCTATCACTTTTTTCTTTCGATCCCTTAGGATTAGAATGCCTAGAACAAAATTAGCTTCTCCTAAGTCCTTCATGCTTAACCACAGTTTAACCGATGAAAATATCACTACATCATTCCTAATGAGTAGAATGTCATCGACATATAGAACGAGAAATACCACCTTTCCATCCCCTAAACGGTTATAAACACAAGGTTCATTTACATTTTGCCCAAATCCAAAATTCTTGACTGCTTGATCAAATCTTTGATTAAGCGAGATGCTTGCTTGAGTCTATATATGGATCTAAGTAGTTTCCAAACTTTATGCTCGTTTCCTTTAGCTATAAATATTTCATATCCTATGTCCTACAGACATAATCTTATTAGAAAAATGTCGATTACTTTACATCTATTTAATTCAAAGATGACATTGAGACTTTTATCACATAATTGACTAATACTTAATAGTTTATGCTTAAAACAGTTGACATACAAAACATTTTCAATAAAGATCAAAGAGTTTTTACTAATAGAGCCAATTGCTTCAATAAGTCCTTTGGATTTGTCATCAAATGTAACTTCTCCTCCACTTTTTGGCTTCAATTCAACAAAATTTCTCTTGTCACCGGTAATGTGCCTTGAGCATCCACTATCAAGGTACCACGAGTTTTTGCTTGAATTGTCTACCTTGAAGCAATGCTCTTTTTCCTAAAAACATAGAATTAATTTTTATTTTTGGTACCCAAATTTTTTGGGTCCTTAAGCATTAGTTTCTATGATTTTAATCCTTTTAGGTATACATTTGGAAAGGATATCCTTATCTTTAGTAGTAATGAGTCCTTTAGGTACCCATATACTTCTAACTAATTTTCCCTTAAAAGTTTTAAAAAGACCTCTATGTTTATAATGATTTAAGTTATTTTTAACAAACTTTTGTTTGGAATTTTTTCCTTTTTCAAACCTTGTTGGAAAAACTTTTTTAGAGTGAGCTTTTTCACTCTTAAGCAACTCAAGTTGCTTTTCATGATCTTCATGAACTTTTTAGAGTAAATTATGCAAGTCTAAATTCTTCTTCTCAAAATCATTAATAATTTCTTGCATTTTGTTTGCTTGCTCTTCAAGTTCATGATTAATTTTGGAACGCAAGTCATTTTCATTTTTTAATTTTTAAATATTTTTCTTATGCTTTGAAACCATGACTTAAACTTCCAAACCCAACTCATCATGAGCATCTTGTAACTCATCAAATGAATAAGTAATTAAACTAGACGAGTTAGAAGTGACCTTAAATTTAACCAATTTAATAATTATTATTTTCAATTCAATCCAATTTCATAATATGACAAAATTACCATTTTACCCCTAACAATAGACTTCTTTACAAATTGGTCCCTAGGCTCATAAAAATGAAATCCATGCAATTTCATCTATACACAAGCCTAGCTTACTTTCATATATACCTATATCAGCCCATAAAAATCATAATTTCACACATTTAACACATAGATTTCACATTTCTCATTTTACCCCTTAATTGAAAATTTTACTTAAAATCCCTTAACAAAAGTTGTTTATTTAACAACCAAGATTCATTTCCTTCCATTAAACTTCAAAAACAACCAAAATGCTCCCATGGAAAAACCCTAGACTTCCAATTATCTTGCAATTTAGCCCCCTAATTAGCTAGCTTAAGTTACAATGGTTCCTAAAATACAAAAATCAACAAAAACAAACACCAAAATGACTTACACACTAGAGGTTTATGTTGCTAAAAATTTTAAGCTTCCCAAGACTCTTTCTTGCTAAAACTTTCGGTGGTAGGAGGAAGAAGATGAAACTTGTTCTTTTCTTTCTTGCTGAAAATTTTGGATGATTTTCTATTGGATTTGTTGAATTCGATACTCCTAATCTCTTAATTTAATGTTTTATACTCAGGAGAGTTTAGGAAGTCCAAAAGAACGAGAAAAACGGGCCAAAAGGGGTAAAATGGGCCTACTCAGGTAATCACACGGCCTGGACCATCGACCACGGGCAGATCACACGGTCGTGGGTGGCGAGCAGAATTGACCACGGCCGAAGGAGTCTACCACGGGCGTGTCCCTGTCGTCCCTAGGTTTAATTCTATTCGGAAAAGGTTACTTGTGGGCTAAGAAAGGCATCTCAAAGCCTATATAAACACCCTAGGGGCAACCTAAAAGGGGAGGTTGATAGGATATTGAATAGACGCCGAGTAGAAGGAGAAAATACTCCAAGATAGCCGTCGAGAACAGCTTAGGAGAAGGATCTCCATCAAGGCTGAGGATTCCCCATCAAGTTCTTTAGAAGTTTTTAGGTTTTTCTTATGTTTTGTTGTTTTCCCTATTCTAATATGTTTCCCTCTTTTAGTATGAACTAAATCCCTTAAATACCTAAAGGGATGAAACCTAAGACGAATCTTATTATTATTTGATTTATGAGATAAATACTTGTGCTTATTCTTAATTGTGAGTTCTTATTCTTGTTTGATAATTCAGGTTATTGATTCAAGTCGAATGTGCTTATTCAGTGGAGCAAAAGTCCCTGTCTAAGAGTAGATCAACACAATTAAGCGGAGTTGATTGCAACCCTAGAAATAGGGCGACGAAAATCTGCCAGATTAGGGTCAAACCTAATAATGGAATCCATAGATCGAGTTAATGCGACAATAAGGGTTTTAATTAGAAAGAGATTTCAATTAATCAACCTAAAGTCAGTTGTTTTTAGTCTTGAAAGAGATATTAACATAATTCAGGGATTTCTACGGATTAAGCCAAGTAAATAAATCGTATGAATCAAAAGTAATAAGTGAAGTCTAGGTGGATCCTTCCTTTGGTATTGCCTATCTCATATAAAGTTGTCTAAAAGTATTTCTCAATTTACTCTCTGTCGCGTTCATAGTTAGTTAAATTAGTTAGTTAATTTTAGATTAAAAACAAATCCCCTTAATTATTAAGTTAGATAATAAAAAGATAGTTAATACTAGTACTCTTGGTCCTTGAGGATACGATATTCCGGACTCACCACAGCTATACTACTATTCGATAGGTGCGCTTGCATTTGTCAAAATAATAGTTAGTTTTGAGCTCCATCAAGTTTTTGGCGCCGTTGCCGGGGACTAAGATATTAGGAACACTAAATTTTTATTACTTTAGCCATTTTTATTTATTTGCAACTTGTTTTTATTTTTTATTTATTTTAAACTTTGCTAATTTTTCTTTATTTGCTTCTGGCAGGTAATTCTAGTTTATGACTAGAAGGAACCCGTCAGGATCCTTGATTTTTGACAGTGATATAGAAGGTACCATTCGCAGAAACCGCAGAGAAATAAGGCGAAGCTTACAATACATAGAAGAATAGCAAGAAGACAACACCAATATTACTGGAGAGATGGTCGATAATAATCCGCTACCTCCTGTGGTTACCGCAAATCCGATGAATCAAAACCCTGCTCCTCGTACTATGTATGATTATGCTAAACCTAATTTAATAGGAACTAAATCAAGTATTGTTAGACCTACTATTGCTGCAAACAATTTTGATCTGGAACCTAACACTATACAGATGATTCAACAGTTTATTCGGTTTGATGGTTTGCAGGATGAGGATCCAAACAATCACTTAGCAAATTTCCTAGAATTATGCGATACCTTCAAAATCAATGGCGTTTCTGATGATGGCATTCGCCTTCGTTTGTTTCCCTTCTCGTTGAGAAACAAAGCTAAACAGTGGCTGAATTCGTTACCACGAGGATCAATCACTACATGGGACCAAATGACCAAAAATTTTTTACTAAAATATTTTTCACCGGCTAAAACGGCTAAGTTGAGGAATGATATCTCTTCTTTTGTGCATATGGATTTAGAGACACTTTACGATGCATGGGAGAGATACAAGGATTTACTAAGAAGGTGCCCTCGCCATGGGTTACCCTTGTGGCTACAGGTGCAAACCTTTTACAATGGTGTGAACCCCTCAACTAGGCAGTTGATTGATTCAGCTGCCGGTGGAACCCTGAATAACAAGACCCCTGGAGTGGCTTATGAGTTTATAGAGGAGATGGCAGTGAATAACTATCAATGGCAAGTTACAAGGACAAGGCCAACAAAAGCCACCATTGTTTTCAACCTCGACGCAGTAACCATGCTATCAAATCAAGTAGAACTTCTAAGTAAGAAAATTGATGGTTTGTGTGGTTCTTCGCAGGTACGTCTAGTGATGCAGTGCGATACACATGGAGGAAGGATGAACAACACAAAATATCCACAATACAACCCTGGCATAGAAAGTGAACAAATGAACTATATGAGTAATAATTCTAGACCTCAAAATAACCCTTATAGTAACACTTACAATCCAGGTTGGAGAAACCACCCAAACTTCTCATGGGGTGGCCAAGGAAATCAGAGACAACAACCCCTCCCAGGCTTTCAACAGCAACCCTACCCACAAGAAAAAAAGCCGAACCTTGAGGAGATGCTAACAAAATTCATCGCGGTGTCAGAAACTCATTTCCAAAACACCGAAACAACATTTAAAAATCAACAGGCATCAATTCAGGGGCTCGAGAACCAACTAGGACAGCTTGCTAAGTGATCTCAGAATGACCACAAGGTAGCTTGCCAAGCAACACTGAAACTAATGCAGAGGAGCAACTTCAAGCCATAACTGCTCACGATAGGGAAGAGTTAGATGAACCAAAAGTGAGGCAAGAGAATGTGGTAGAGGAAGGTAAGGTTGAGGTAAGCTATGATAAACCAAAACCGGTAATTGCAGAGTACCAACCTCGTGTGCCATACCCCAATGCGATGAAGAAAGACCAAACAGATGAACAATTCGGTAAATTTCTTAAACTTCTAAAGAAATTGCATATTAACTTACCGTTTCTTGAAGCTATTTCGCATATGCTAAATTCAAGGAAATTTTTAAAAGAGCTTTTGACAAACAAACGGAGGTTAGACGATACGTCGCATGTAGAGCTAAATGCAGTGTGCTCAGCAATTTTACAAAATAAACTACCACGAAAGTTAAAAGACCCAGGGAGTTTTACAATTCCGTGCTTAATTGGTAGTTTATCTGTTGATAATGCTTTAGCTGATTTAGGGGCAAGCATCAATGTCATGCCTTATAAAATGTTTAAACAGCTAGGTCCTGGGAAACCCAAGCAAACTAGGATAAGCATTCAATTAGTTGATAAAATTATTAGAACTCCTATGGGTATAATAGAAGATGTACTAGTAAAAATTGATAAATTCATATTTTCAGTAGACTTTGTCATTTTGGACATGGATGAGGACAATAATATTCCTTTAATTTTAGGAAGATCCTTTTTAGCAACTGCTAAAACTAAAATTGATGTTGGTATAGGTGAACTCACACTTCGTGTAGGTGAGGAAACGATCACTCTTCAGGCTCTTGACTCGGCTAGGACATTGAGTAATAAAGGTGAAAACATAAATTCTATTAATGACCATTTGGTTCAACCTTCTTTTTAGGAAGCACCACGAAATTACACAATTGAGCCACATCCTAGACCTTGTGCCAAAAAAGAAATAACTCAAGAGGAACGACGGCTTCAGATCGATGAACTAGACGAGTGGAAGGCAAATTTCAAGGAGAAACTAGGAACACACGAAGCAAAACTGAAGCAACTCCATGACAAACTTAAAGATGGGACAAACCAATTTCAGATCGGGAATCAGGTATTGTTGGCTAAGACAGACCCTCGAATCGCCACTTCAGACCTTAATACAAACAAAGAGATCCCTTTCACGGTACTCAATGTCTTCCCATACGAAACAGTCGAGGTAACTAATCCTACATTCGGCACTTTTAAGGTAAACGTCACTCGACTCAAACTATATAGTGATCATAGAACTAATAGCAGGGGTGAGGAGTTTCAACTCCTCAAACCACCATGATTATGCGAATGAAGGGTACGTCTAGCTTAAGACTTTAAACGAGCGCTTCTCGGGAGGCAACCCGAGCACTAACCCCATTAATTTTCATATTTTTTTATTTTTAGCACCTAACTACAAACTAATCAAATTAATAAAGTGCAGATTTCCCTACCACACGGCCTTGTACACGGGCGTGGCCATGTGGACACCACGAGTAAGTACATCGGCATGGACAACAATTTTCCCAAAACACGGGCTACGATAAAATGCCATGGCCATGCGATACGGCCGTGGTCGACATTGAGAAAGTGACACGGGTGTGCGACACGCATGTGTCCCGAGACCGTGGTCGACACTGATTAATCAACATGGGCATGGAAACCCCTATACAGGAATGGGAGAAATGAATGAAGCACCACACGGCCGTGCGATACGGCCGTGTGACCTCACACGCCCATGGCACACGGGCGTGGGTAGCAACCAGGATTTTGATTCCTATTTAAAAACCCCCTTCTTCTCACCTTCTCCCCACCACACCCTTTCTTTTTCTATTATCGTTCCCCTTCCATTTTACTTTCCTCCTTTCCCTCATTCTTTCTTTACACCACCATTCCCATGTCGAAGAAGCGGAAGGACCCTAGCACAGTCTCCCCGTGCGAGACCAATCTACATAAGTTCATGATGGCCGCTTCATTAACTCGATAGGACAAGGACCTTTGAGTCCATTTATTTTTTCTTTTTCTTTTATTTCTATTTTTAAATTCAGTCCCTTTATCTTTCTTATCTTTAATTTATATTATTATATTTTGATTTCTTTAATTTAGGTTCAAAGGGCTATTAAGGAATGGCCACACCACGACCCTAGTATCCACCTCCACCTTCATCTATGCCCAACTTACTGTTTCTTTTACTTGACTCCATCCAAAATTCAGGAAGTTCACTTCTCTACCTATCTTATGATTTTATATATTGTAGATATCTATCTTTGTACATTGAGGACAATGTACATCTTAAGTGTGGGGAGGTGTCAACAATACTGAACTATATCTTGTTCTTAAGTAACTTTCTCATATTTACTATTAAAATGAAACTTCTATTGATTTATGATTTTCATTTATATGTTTCGGATTAAGTCATAGATAATTGTGCATTAATGGTTTAAACTTCAAGACATTAGAGAATCAAGCATGATAAAGTCTATTTTTAGAATTAAAATTTTATTAGGTTGTTTCCTTAATCTTAAATATTATTTTGAAGTTTGAAAATCTTAAATATTATTTTGAAGTTTGAAATCTACAAGGATGACATCAAAAACCATAATTTTTGTGAGATTTTGAGCCTTTTAGAGCATATATCTTTTCTTGCTCACTTTATTGATTATGAGTGTGTCAACATTGATTTGTTATTCTAGAACTTGCTTCGATTATACATATCGAGACCACATTTTTGATTTGATATACTGAGATGATAAAGGCACCTAGGTTTTAACCCACTTACTCCATAAAAAGCCTACCTCTATAATTAACCCCTAGTAAACCCCTTTTAGCCTAATAAACCGTTTCTTGACTCACCCACTAATATTAACCTAAAACAAAATTTTTACTTCCCGTAATCTTTTGACGTCCCTTTTTGTCGAGATTTGATTTGAGCAATTGCCTAACTATGTTCTTTATTTCCGTTGTTAAGTTCTTTCTCATTAATTGTATGTTTCAAAAAAAAAGTTGAAAGTATATTCATTATTAGTTTCATGTTTTATGAGCGTAAACAATTAAATTTACATATTTTGAAGAAGCTCTTGTTATTAATGTAATTATTCATCATTAGTTCATTGTTTCTAGTTAGGTAATTTGTCAATTCAATCTCGATTCTAAGCTTCTAATTCAGCCTATATCCACACCTTTAACCCCAGCCTCATTACAACCCTTTAAAGACCTTTTGATTTGTGTATCATCTCATTTTATAGTGGTGGAGATTTGATTTTCATGCAAGCCTATGGGATTAACTATTCATGTTTGACTTTTGAGTGCTTAATTTGAACCTTAAACACCTTGGGTGATTTGAGTGAATCTTTAGTGAGGATGTCAATTCTTGTCGGTTTTGAATTAGAGGTAATTATTTAGGTAAGGGGAAACACCTATATTTTCGTGCTATAAAAATTTATGACTTAGATTGTTTGAATCTTTATGACTCTTTTAGTTCAAATTATCAATGTATGAATCATCTATGAATTATGATGAAACATTATTGATAATAATTATGAATTAACGAAGATAATTTTAATTGTGAGTTGAGGATTTTACTTAAGGACAAGCAAAGGCTTAAGTGTGGGGATATTTGATAAACCATAATTTACACATATTTTAACCCCATGCTTGGCTTAATTTTGGATGATTTTCCATTGGATTTGTTGAATTCGATACTCCTAATCTCTTAATTTCATGTTTTATACTCAGGAGAGCTTAGGAAGTTGAAAAGAACAAGAAAAACGGGCCAAAAAGGGGAAAAATGGGCCTACTTAGGAAATCACACGGCCTGGACCATCGACCACAGGCAGATCACACGGTCGTGGATGGCGAGCAGAATCGACCACGGCCAAAGGAGTCCACCACGAGTGTGTCACATGGGCGTGTCCCTGCTGTCCCTAGGTTTAATTCTATTCGAAAAAGGTTACTTGTGGGTCAAGAAAGGCATCTCAAAGCCTATATAAACACCCTAGAGGGCAACCTAAAAGGGGAGGTCAACAGCACGTCGAATAGAAGCAGAGTAGAAAGAGAAAATACTCCAAGGCAGCCGTCGGGAATAGCTTAGGAGAAGGATCTCCATCAAGGCTGAGGATTCCCCATCAAGTTCTTTAGAAGTTTTTGGGTTTTTCTTATGTTTTGTTGTTTTCCCTATTCTAATATGTTTCCCTCTTTTAGTATGAACTAAATCCCTTAAATACCTAAGGGGATGAAACCTAAGATGAATCTTATTATTATCTGATTTATGAGATAAATACTTGTGCTTATTCTTAATTGTGAGTTCTTATTCTTGTTTGATAATTCAGGTTATCGATTCAAGTCGAATGTTCTTATTCAGTGGAGCAAAAGTCCCTGTCTAAGAGTAGATCAACACAATTAAGCGGAGTTGATTGCAACCCTAGAAATAGGGTGATGAAAATCTGTTGGATTAGGGTCAAACCTAATAAGGGAATCCATAGATCGAGTTAATGCGACAATAGGGGTTTTAATTAGAAAGAGATTTCAATTAATCAACCTAGAGTCAGTTGTTTTTAGTCTTGAAAGAGATATTAACATAATTCAGGGATTTATACGGATTAAGCCAAGTGAATAAATCGTATGAATCAAAAGTAATAAGTGAAGTCTAGGTGGATCCTTCCTTAGGTATTGCCTATATTATATAAAGTTGTCTAAAAGTATTTTCCCAATTTACTCTCTATCGCGTTCATAGTTAGTTAAATTAGTTAGTTAATTTTAGATTAAAAAAATCCTCTTAATTATTAGGCTAGATAAAAAAAGATAGTTAATACTAGTACTTTTGGTCCTTGAGGATACGATACTCCGGACTCACCAGAGCTATACTACTGTTCGATAGGTGCGCTTGCCTTTGTCGAAATAATAGTTAGTTTCGAGCTCCATCATTTTATCAACTTATTACCTAATATCAACCTACTTTGACCATTTCATGATTTTTTTACTCCATGTACATCCACTAACTCAATTAGTGGTCTAATTACTCAATAAGGACTTCTACTTTAAAGTTCTATAGCTATTTGACACATTTAGCTAATAGAACACAATTTTTGCACTTTATGCGATTTAGCCCTATTTCTAAAATTGAACATACTAACTATAAAATTTCTTAATGAAATTTTTATACCATAATTCTAACGTGCTGTAGACCACAAAATAATATTAAAATAAATCTTATGACTTCAGATTTGTGGTCCCGAAACCACTATTCCAATTTCACCGAAAACAGGTCGTTTCAACTCTCCACCCTTAGGAATTTTCGTCCTCGAAAATCTTACCGAAAAATAGGTTAGGGTACTATTTTCTCATGGGTTCCTCGGGTTCCCAAGTAGCCTCCTCAACCCCATGACGATGTCAAAGAACTTTTACTAGAGCTATTCTTTATACCTCAACTCTTTGATCTCTCGTGTTAAAATTCTGATCGATTCTTCATGATACGACATGTCGGTTGAATCTCAACCTCGGTTGTAGAAATTATGTGTGAAGGATCTGATCTGTACTGTTGTAACATAGATACATGGAATATGTTATTAATTTTTTCTAACTCTGACAGTAACTCAAGTCGATAAGCCACTGGCCCAATTCTCTCGGTAATCTCGTACGGTCTGATAAATCACGGACTCAACCTTCCTTTGCGACCAAAACGGAGAATTCTTTTCCAAGGCGATACCTTCAGAAACACCTTATCGCTGACATGAAATTCAATATGTTTACGCTTCAAATTCGCGTACGATTTTTGTCTACCAGAAGCGACTTTCAAATTTTCGTGAATCACTTTCACATTCTCTTCAGTTTCCCTGATCAAATCAACCCCGTGTATCTTTTTTCTCACTAAGCTCGGTCCAGTATAATGGAGTTCGGCATTTATGACCATATAAAGCTTCATACGGTGCCATCTTAATGTTCGATTGAAAGCTATTATCATACACAAATTCAACCATCGGTAAGTATTTTTCCCAATTACCTTGTAACTCTAGAACACAGCAACGTAACATATCCTTAAGAATTTGAATTACTCTCTCAGACTGACCATCGGTTTGGGGATGAAATGCTGTGCTAAAATGCAACTGAGTACCCAAAGCCTCTTGTAATTTCTTCCAAAATCGTGATGCAAATCATGGATCTCTATCTGAAATGATGGATACCGGTACTCCGTGCAACCTCACAACTTCAAAAATATACAACTTGGCTAATTTGTCCAGAGAGAAGTCTTTACACACTGGAATAAAATGTATGATCTTTGACAACTGATCAATAAATCTTGATACGAAATCCATCATAATTCTATCCCATTTCACTCCGGTATCATCACTGGTTGCAGTAGGCCCGAAGGTACTTGATGTTCAGCTTTAACTTGTTGGCAAATCAAGCATTTTGATACAAACTCTGAGATGTCACGTTTCATACCTGACCACCAATACATCTGTTTTAAATCACCATACATCTTATTACCACCCGGATGAATAGACAAGCTACCACTGTGAGCTTCGTGTAAAATTCTCTGTATGAGTTCAGGGTTCTTTCGCACGCAAACTCTACCTCGAAGCAATAAACAATCATCTGATCCTATTTGAAACTCTGAATCAGTAATCGACTTGCACTGTGTTCTTTTAGCTAGCAAATCTTTATCACATTTCTGAGCTTTATAAATTTGTTGTAAAAACGTTAGTTTAGCTCTTAACTCAACTAGAATTGAACCATCATCAGGCAAAGTTAACTGCGTAGTCATCACTAGTAAAGCGAATAACGATTTTCTACTCAAAGCATCCGTGACAACATTTGCTTTTCCCAGATGGTAATCAATCACTAGCTCATAATCCTTCAACAATTCGAGTCATCTTCGCTGTTGCAAATTCAACTCTTTCTAGGACATCAAATATTTCAAGCTTTTGTGGTTGGTAAATATGAGGCACTTCTCACCGAACAAGTGATGGCGACAAATTTTTAACACAAACACTATTGCGGCCAACTCCATATCGTGAGTCGGATAATTCTTCTCGTGCGTCTTTAATTGTCTGGAAGCATATGCTATCACTTTACCTTCTTGCATTAGAACACATCCTAAACCATTCAATGACGCATCACTGTAAATTACAAACTCTTTCCCCGACTCCGGTTGAACTAAAACTGGCGCTTCGGTTAACAGTGCTTTCAACTAATTGACATTTTGTTGACATTTCTCAGACCACTCAAACTGTACATCTTTCTGTAATAACCGAGTCAGTCGTGTAGCTATCATTGAGAAATGCTTAACAAATCTCCGATAATAGCCCGCTAATCCCAAGAAACTTCTGACCTCGAAAATATTTCTTGGTGGTTTCAAGTCAACAACCACTGAAACCTTGTTCAGATCAACTCGGATGCCATCTACCGATACAATGTGTCCCAAAAATCCAACTTCTTGGAGCCAAAACTCGCACTTGGTAAATTTAGCAAATAGTTGTTTATCTCGCTGAGTCTGTAATACGATTCTCACATGCTCGGTGTGCTCGGATTCATCTCTAGAATATATCAATATATCATTAATAAACACTACAACAAATCTATCCATATACAGTATAAAGATTCGATTCATCAAATCTATAAACACTGCAGGGGCGTTAGTTAAACCAAATGGCATAACAAGGAATTCATAATACCCATACCTAGTCCTAAATGCAGTTTCTGGTACATCTGAATCTTTAACCCGCAACTGATAATAACCGGATCACAAGTCAATCTTTGAAAATACTGTTGCTTCTTTCAACTGGTCGAACAAATCATCAATCCTCGGCAACGGATACTTATTCTTAATCGTAACCTTGTTAAGATGCCGATAGTCGATACATAATCTCATGGATCTATCTTTCTTCTTTACAAATAAAATCGGCGCACCCCAAGGTGAGAAACTCGGTCGCGCAAAACCTCTGTCCGTTAACTCTTACAACTGAGCTTTCAATTCTTTCAACTCTGTTGGAGCCATTCTGTACGGAGCTATCGATATCGGTGATGTTCCCGGTACAACTCAATAGCAAATTCAATTTCTCTGACTGGCAGTAACCCGGGTAATTCTTCTGGAAACACATCCAAGTATTCACAGGCCATTGGCACTGATTCAATCTTCGATTTAGACACTTCAGTAACCAGTACATACGCAAGATAAGCCTCACAACCCTTTTTCACATGCTTCTGTGCTAACATCGTCGATATTACAATAGGTGAAGCACTCAAATCATAAGATTCAATACGAAGAATTTCGCCATTATTACATTTCAACTCAATAAACTTTTGTCTACAATTCACAACCACATCATGTAAAGTCAACCAATCCATAACAAATATTACCTCAAACTCATCAAACGGTAACAGCATTAAGTCGGCCGTAAAACAGTAATCCTGAGTCATCAAAGGACAATTATTGCCAACTTTATCAGTTAGGACATACTAACCTAAAGGGTTTGATACCTTAACCACAAATTCAGTGGACTCTACAGGTAGACTCTTACTAGACACTAATTTTGCACATACATAAGAATGGGTTGACCCCGGATCAATAAAAGTAGTGACATCAGTATTATAAAGAGAAAAAGTACCGGTGATAACATCTGGTATTGACGCATCTTTACGAGCGCGAATGGCATAAGCTCTGGCTAGCGCTTGTGCCTCTGATCTCACTATAGTATCCCTCGTAGCACCTCGACTACCACTCATATTTCCCGTGCTTTATAGTGGTCTCCCTCTAGAAGCTGTATTGCTCGGCCTCACGGTTTGAGCTTTTTCTTTCTTGGACTTCTCAAGGCAATCTCTGAGGTAGTGGTCGAAGGAACCACACCTGAAACGTGCCCCGCTCTTTACCCGACACTCTCCATAATGTGGCCTGTTACAGTGTTTGTACTCGGGTTTAGCATTTCTAACACTACCCACGCTAACTAAAGAGGTAGCTTGGGGTTTAGAACTGCAGTAATTCGCACCTCTGTCTTGACTAAACTGTCCCGCAGAAATAGTAGGTCGATAGTGATGTTCTTTAGATTTCTTTGACGTCGATTGATGAGACTTCCCTGTAAATCTCTTTCTTGAATCCCGAGCTTCAAATTCGGCCTTTCTCTTTTCTTTGCTCAGCTCCTCGGCTTTGCAAGCTCTTTCAACTAAAACTACAAATTCTTTTAACTCCATTATCCCTGAAACACCCCAAACCCGGCCCACGAGCCTTGACCGGATCTGGTATGTCCCTCGATGTAAACCGGTTCAAAATTCTTTTGTTACTTAGGAAAACTTGTGTGTTTTGAAAGAAAGATTGGTTTGGGTTGGGCTTGAATTGTAAACAAGTCTATTTTATTAAAAATCCCTTACTTTAAGTGACAAACGTTTAGGGTTTATTTTAAAATAAATTTATTTAATTCATTAATTAATAATAGTTCGTAATCATAATAAATAAAAGTAAAAATAAAGAAATTAAACTATGGCCTTATTACATCAAATAATCCCAAAATTAAATTAAAGTACTTAATTAACATAAAAGTCCCAAATAGTAAAAATTTTCCTTGCTGTGCATGGCCACCTTTAAGCTCCTGCCGACCCGGTCCATTACTGCTCATCACCTGAAAAAAATATTCCCCAACGGGGTGAGTCAAACAGACTCAATGTGTAACCAACACTAAATCTAAACAAATTCAGGCATATCATTCATATCACATTCACATAACAAGTAAAGATAATGATGCAAACCTGAACCCAAACCTAGATGCCATCCGCTACACATCACCCGTACCAACCTGCACACCGTGGGGACTACTAAGTCAACCCTCCATCCGCTACACACCATCGAAGGCAGTCGCTGCAGTCGACGTGCTCATCGCCCTTATAAAATTCGTGGCATAGCCGCCAGATAAAATAATTGTGACAGGAGTCACCATATTCAGATATTGTGGTCTTAGGTCACCACATTCAGATATCGTGGTCTTAGGTCACCATATTCACTTCCCCTTTTCATAATATCCCGTATGCCCCCATATATCATACACATTATGCACTATCATGCCTTAATTCACATTCTTATCATATTCACATTCATGGAATAACAAATTTTATCATACTCATAGTAGGAGTAGGAAAACGTACCTGAGTACTGTGTACCATATCATGGTACTTTAACCATAGTTTCCACATTCGTATAACATACATACATATTTAAATATTGCCATAAAACTTATTAAGAGTTAGTGTGGGGTACACACCTGATTCGCTTAAGGTTTCCAATCCAAATCCCGAAAAGCTTGATCTAATGCCTTAGATCTTAGATCTCTACATTTAATCAATCATTTAATACTTAGTAAAGAGCCATTCGGCCATAAATCCAAATCCTAGTAGGATTAGTACACTAAAACTTACCTTGTTGCCGATTGACTTAAGAATCAAGTCCCGAAACTTTGTATCCTTCTTTCTTGAAATCGGCAATCACTAGATTACTTGAATAGATTAGTTTCAGCTTTTGAATAATTAATGAACACATATATTTACCAAACATGACCTTGGCCGAATGCTATAGACACTTACCTTGTGGATTTTAAATCTCGAAACTCACCGAATAACTAGGGAACATGCGGCCTATGGTGTACCTTCGGGAAAAAAACTTCTCCTTCCTTGTAGTCGACACTTAGTAAATCCCGAAAGATCTCTTCAAAGTTTCGGCAACAAGATATTAAGGGTATTAGAATCTTAATTTCGACAGACTTAAAAGAAATAGAATGAGAATCGAACCTAATCTTACCCTTACTGAAGAATTCGATGGAACTCTTGCTTGAACCCTTAGTAGTATTCTGCTATGGCCCTGATATGTAACACAATTTCGGCTTTTGAGAGGTAAAGAAGAAGAAAAGAAGAACTTTGGGAGAGGAAAAGAGTCACTAAGAAATTCGACAATGGTGGATTTAGGGAGAAGAAGTAGATTTCGGCTTGACAAAATAAAAAAAAAAAGAAAAGAGAAAGTTTACTAGAGACTTTCGGCAGAGACTTAGAAAGAATGAATAATGGCCTTATTTTCTCCTCTTTGCCGAAATTATCACCTAAGGAATCCCTTACTTGGCCATCACTCTTCTATTTTGATAGCTTTATCTCTTTAATTATCACCTAAAAGAAAATAAAAGATAATTCAGCAATTATCCTTGTACAAAAATAAAATTCCCTTATTTGCTCCCCAAGTGACTCGAACCCAGGCCCAATTGCACCTGCTCGTGGCGTCACTTACTGGGCTTTAAGTGGCATCTCCAAGCCACTTTTCCATGCCCATTTGTTCGTCAAATTTCTTCTTTTAATTTTCTTAAGGCCACCTTGCCTTAGCTTTCTCCTTTTAAGCTTTAAAACTTAACATTTCCTTACATTTCCAAGTTTCCAAAATTGTTCGTTTGCCTCCTTTAAACTTAACATTTCTAAATCATTTCCTTACATTTCCAAGTTTCCAAAAATGTTTACTTTCCTCTTTTGAAACTTAACATTCCTAAAGCATTTCCTTACATTTTCAAGTTTCCAAAAATGTTCGTAATACATTCATAACACATAAGACATGCCATTTCGTATAATTAAATCAACAATGCATAAGCCTATTTTCAGGATGTTACAGTTCTACCCCCTTAAAACAATTTCGTCCTCGAAATTACCTGACTGAAATAGGTGAGGGTATTGCTGTCGCATTGCCTCTTCTGGCTCCCACGAAGCTTCTTCCGATCCATGATTTCTCCATAGTACTTTGACTAAAGGCACTGATTTTCGTCGTAACACTTTCACATCTCGTTCTAGAATCTGTATCGGCTCTGCCTCGTAGGATAAATCTGGCCTTAGCTCCACCTCTTCAACTGGAACCACATGAGATGGATCCGAACGATAACGACGTAGCATGGATACATGGAATACGTCGTGCATCTGCTTCAACTCGGGTGTCAACTCCAACTGATATGCCACTGGTCCAACTCGCTTCAATACTCGATAAGGTCCTATAAACCTTGGGCTTAACTTCCCTTTCCGACCAAATCTCATCACCTTCTTCCAAGGCGACACTTTGAGAAACACTTGATCTCCCACATCAAATTCTATCTCTTTCCATTTGAGATCTGCATACGACTTTTGTCTATCAGAAGCTTCCTTCAACCGTGCACGAATTATCTCAACCTTCTCTTCAGATTCTGCCACTAACTCTGGACCCAAAACTCGACGTTCTCCTAACTCTGTCTACCACGTAGGAGTTCGACACTTCCGACCATACAACGCTTCATACAGTGCCATTCGAATACTGGCCTGGTAGCTGTTGTTGTAAGCAAACTCTGCTAGAGGTAAATATTCCTCCCAACTTCCTCTGAAATCCATTACACGACCCCTCAACATATCCTTTAACACTTGAATTACTCGATCAGATTGCCCGTCAGATTGTGGATGAAATGCCGTAGTGAAATCCAACTTAGTGCCTAAAGCCTGATGTAACGCTTTCCAAAATCGAGAAGTAAACCTTGGGTCCCTATCTGAGATAATTGACACCGGCACTCCATGCAACCTCACAATTTCCACCACATACAGCTTTGCCAACTTCTGTAGAGAATAGTCGACTCTCACTGGAATAAAGTGCGCGAACTTGGTCAAACGGTCCACTATTACCCATACCGAGTCCTTCTTAGTAGGCGTAAGGGGAAGCCTACTAACGAAGTCCATGGTAATTCTCTCCCACTTCCATTGTGGGATCTTAATCGGTTGAAGCAATCCTGACGGAACTTGGTGTTCAGCCTTAACTTGCTGACACGTCAGACATTTTCCCACGAATTCAGTAACTTCTCGTTTAAGATCAGGCCACCAAAACTGTTCCCTTAGATCTCTGTACAGCTTAGTGCCTCCGGGATGCATAGCATAAGGGCTACTATGCGCTTCCCGAAGAATCCTCTGTCTTAACTCTTCGTCCTTCGGCATACAGACCTTTCCCTTGAAGCACAATACTCCCTCATCAATAACACCATAATCCTCTAACTCTCTGTTCTGTACTTGTTGTAACTTAGCACTTAGATCCTCATCCACCAACTGACTTCTCTTGACCTCATTCAACCATATTGGTTTGACTTGCAATTCTGCCAACAGGCTTCCATCATCATACAAACTTAAGTGTGCGAACATCGCCCTTAAATCCGACACAACCTTCCGACTTAAGGCATCTGCTACCACATTCGCCTTGCCCGGGTGGTATTCTATCGAACAATCATAGTCCTTCAATAACTCCACCCACCTTCGCTGCCTCAAATTCAACTCCTTCTGAGTCAACAGATACTTAAGGCTCTTGTGGTCTGTGTAAATTACCGACTTTTCTCCATAAAGGTAGTGCCTCCACACCATCAAAGCAAAGACCACTACCGCCAATTCCAAGTCATAGGTTGGGTAGTTAACCTCATGCGGCCTTAACTGTCGAGACGCATAAACGACTACTTTTCCATCTTGCATTAGAACACACCCTAATCCCGTATGAGAAGCATCACAATACACCGTGAAATCCTTTCCCGCCTCCGGCTGAATCAAAACCGGAGCTTCAGTTAACACTTTCTTAAGCTTCTCAAAGCTCTCCTGCTGCTTATCCGTCCATACAAAGGGTACTTCCTTCCTCAATAACTTCGTCAAAGGTGCGGCTATCGACGAGAACCCTTCCACGAACCTTCTGCAGTAGCCTGTCAATCCCAAGAAACTGCAAACCTCAGCTACCGACTTAGGTGGTTTCCAATCTAACACCACTTCAATCTTCCTAGGATCCACCCTTATTCCCTCTGCAGACACCACATGCCCTAAGAACGCAACCTCCTTCAGCCAAAATTCACACTTGCTGAATTTGGCATAGAGCTTCTTCTCCCTTAACACTTGTAGCACAACTCGGAGATGCTCATCATACTCCTCTTCAGACTTGGAGTACACCAAGATATCGTCGATGAACACAACGACGAACCTATCCAAGTAGGGTTGAAAAACCCGGTTCATCATATCCATGAACGCAGCTGGGGCGTTCGTCAATCCAAACGGCATTACAACAAACTCGTAGTGGTCGTACCTTGTCCTAAAGGCTGTCTTACGGATATCCGCCTCCTTTACCTTCAACTGATGATATCCCGACCTTAAGTCTATCTTGGAGAATACCGCTGCCCCCTTCAGCTGATCGAACAAGTCGTCTATCCTTGGCAAGGGATACTTGTTCTTGATGGTCAGCTTATTCAACTGACGATAGTCTATGCACATTCGCATAGTTCCATCCTTCTTCTTCACGAACAAGACCGGTGCTCCCCACGGAGACACACTGGGTCGGATAAACCCACGATCCAGCAATTCTTGGATTTGAGCCTTGAGCTCAACCAACTCCTTTGGTGCCATTCGATACGGGGCAATTGACACAGGAGCTGTTCCCGGCAGCAAGTCAATTCCAAACTCCACCTCCCTATCTAGGGGTATTCCGGGAAATTCCTCTAGAAACACATCTTCAAAGTCCCTTACCGTTCTAACTCCACTAACTCCCCCTTCTTTCGCATCCACAACACTGACGAAGGCCAGAAATGCCTTGCACCCTTTTCTAACCATTTTTTCAGCCTTCAACGCCGAGACTACATTAGACAGGTAGTTTCTTCTTTCTCCTATCATGATGACCACCTCATCTTCCGGGGTCCTTAACTCCATTCACTTAGCTGCACAATCCAACACAGCTCGATGCTCTACTAACCAATCCATACCAAGTATAAGTTCAAACTCCCCAAAGGGTAGTTCCATCAAGTCAGCCCGAAAGTTCACTCCCTGAATCTCTAGAGGTACACTCCGAAAGATCTTATCCACCACTACAGTTTGGCCTAATGGGCTTACTACAGTCATTTGCCTATCAGAGAGTTTAGAGTCTAAGCCTAGTGTCTCGACTACACTACATACAACATAAGAATGGGTCGAGCCCACATCAATTAAGGCATAATAAGGCTTACCATAAATAAGGAACGTACCGGTTATAACGTCCGGCGTGTCTCCATCCTCTCTTCGGCGAACCGCATAAACCAAACCCGGCTGCCTTGCCTCAGTATTAGCAGCACCTCTGCCCTGTGTTCCGCGTCCTCTGCCAGCACCATTACCTCTGCCATTCGGACCACAACCTCGCTGAGGCTGCTGTCCACCCCTACCAGCCAGATTAGCATTCTGAACTGCTGGCCGACTCCCTTCTGGTTTCATAGGACAGTCCTTAATCATATGGTCCTTGGACCCACACCTAAAGCATCCTCCTGTCTTTTTCCAACATTCCCCTAAGTGCTTCTTCCCACACTGATCACAAGTACGATACTGCCCTTCTGTACCAGCTTGCTGACCTCGCGGCCCATCAACTCTAGGCCTCTTACTCCCAGATGATCCAGACGATCCAAAACCTCTTTTTGGCCTATTTCGGTCAATGTTCTGCCTGGAAGAATCCTTGATTCCCTCGGCTACCTTAGACTTTTCCAGTAATGCGACAAACTCCCGCTCCTGATGTGGGGCTATCAACAACCTCAGATCATCCCTTAGTCCGTCCTCAAACCGGACACATCGCTCATGTTCCGTTGCCACCACTCCTCGAGCATAACGGCTCAACCTCAGAAATTCAGCTTCATACTCTGCCACGGACTTGTTCCCTTGAACCAGCCCCAGAAAAGCCTTCCTTTGCTCATCAATGTAACGCGTGCCGACATACTTCTTCTGATATGCCTCCTTAACATATTCCCAGGTCAAATCCTCAGCTGTGGCTCCATCCCGAACTGTGAGCCACCACTGATACGCTTCATCGCGTAGCAGTGCCACCATTCCTTTCAGCTTCTCCTCAGGGGTCAGATCGAGCTCATCCATAATGCGTTCGGTTGCTTCCAACCAATATTCAGCCGTACTGGGTGCCACACCAGATACTCCTCGAAACATTTCAGCCCCATTGGCTCGGAGTCGCTCAGGTACAGATTTCCTAGTTCCCATACTTCCACCTGCTCCAGCCACCATTTCCAACACTCGCAACACAGCCTGCGACACAGCATCATCCCCCGTCTGAGCTTGCTGCTCAACACCAACAGCTGGGGGTGGTGGTGGCGGTGGTATCTCATTATCAGATCCTTGACCCGATCTAACGGGTTCCGATACGGTCATTCTTCCTCGACCACGTACACGGCGACCACGTCCTCTAGAACTCATTTCTAATGACTGCGCTTTAATCTAATTAAGAAATTTTATGAATTAGCCTTTATTCCACTGATTACCCGTGAAGAAGTTTTATGGAAAGAATTTAGGAGTGGTTCTTTCGTATTCATACATGCACACAGTCTTTACATTCATACATTCATCAATCAATTATGAACTTTCGTTCATCCAGAGAAATGTTGTAGTTTTCATTGTTGTTGTTTTTCCACTACCCAGGGGTATTTTCGTAATTTGCCCTACAGGGGTATTTTGGTAATTTCAAAAATTGCCAGAAGTCATTTCAAAATTTTCCAAACTCATGGGTACTTTGGAAGAAAGATTTCCCAAATCAAAGGTATGGTCAAAATTTCGGAAAATAGGGACATTTTGGTAATTTTGGTAAACCAGGGGTAATTTCGTAATTTTCTCAAATCGGGCATTTCGGGCTCTACAAAACTTGAGGGTTTTTTTTGAGGATTTGTTTTCCAAATCAGTGTTGTTGCAGAAATTTTTTGAAGTTCGGGGGTCATTCTGGAAATTTTGTAACTCGGGGGTATTTCGATAATTTGCAGGTTAGGGGCGATTTTAAATTTTTTTTTCCAATCGGGGTATTTTGGACTTTTGCAAAATAGAGGTTTGGGGATACTTTTACAAAGTAAGGAAATTTCATTGAAATCGAGGGTAATATGGTAATTTTCAAACCAAGGGCATTTTAGTAATTTTGTAAATAGGGGTATTTTAGTAATTTTCAAGAATATTTCAGAAAAATTTTATGGAATAGCTTTTATAAATCAAAAGGGTAATTAGTAATTTTAAAACTAGGGTTTCCATAAAAATACGGCTAGTCCCTTTCGGGTTTTAGTTAGGGGTTTAGCCCATGAATAAGTCCTCTTGGTTAGGGTGAACCGAAGCTACGCACCAGGTAGGATTCAAGTGGAGAGGAGGTGAGTCACGCGGACTGCTTAAATACCAATCTCCCACTGAATAACAATCCTAGACATGCGCACAATGGTTGCCACACCCTAACTCGGCGACTTAGTCACAGGTTTGTTTTATTAAGCATTTAAGTCTTATGTAATTGTTGGGGTAACTAGTCCTAGGGTTCCAAATACATATCATACTAATCTACGTGCCATTCCAGTTCTACCCTTCTACAGTTCATACTATAATTCACACAATGGTTAGGGGTACTTACCTGGTGGACTTCGGGTCGGAGACTTAGGTGCCATGCCAGAAAACCTGCTTTTCACAAAATTTTTCATAAAATTTCTTTTGGGCTTAATTTTGAAAACGTTTTGGGCCTTAAACCCAAGGCCGAGAGTTTAAAACTGGGCTCTGATACCAAACTGAAACACCCCAAACCCGGCCCATGAGCCTTGACCGGATCCGGTATGTCCCTCGATGTAAACCGGTTCAAAATTCTTTTGTTACTTAGGAAAACTTGTGTGTTTTGAAAGAAAGATTGGTTTGGGTTGGGCTTGAATTGAAAACAAGTCTATTTTATTAAAAATCCCTTACTTTAGGTGACAAAACGTTTAGGGTTTATTTTAAAATAAATTTATTTAATTCATTAATTAATAATAGTTCGTAATCATAATAAATAAAAGTAAAAATAAAGAAATTAAACTATGGCCTTATTACATCAAATAATCCCAAAATTAAATTAAAGTACTTAATTAACATAAAAGTCCCAAATAGTAAAAATTTTCCTTGCTGTGCATGGCCACCTTTAAGCTCCTGCCGACCCGGTCCATTACTGCTCATCACCTGAAAAAAATATTCCCCAACGGGGTGAGTCAAACAGACACAATGTGTAACCAACACTAAATCTAAACAAATTCAGGCATATCATTCATATCACATTCACATAACAAGTAAAGATAATGATGCAAACCCGAACCCAAACCTAGATGCCATCCGCTACACATCACTCGTACCAACCTGCACACCGTGGGGACTACTAAGTCAACCCTCCATCCGCTATACACCATCGAAGGCAGTCGCTGCAGTCGACGTGCTCATCGCCCTTATAAAATTCGTGGCATAGCCACCAGATAAAATAATTGTGACAGGAGTCACCATATTCAGATATTGTGGTCTTAGGTCACCACATTCAGATATCGTGGTCTTAGGTCACCACATTCACTTCCCCTTTTCATAATATCCCATATGCCCCCACATATCATACATATTATGCACTATCATGCCTTAATTCACATTCTTATCATATTCACATTCATGGCATAACAAATTTTATCATACTCATAGTAGGAGTAGGAAAACGTACCTGAGTACTGTGTACCATATCATGGTACTTTAACCATAGTTTCCACATTCGTATAACATACATACATATTTAAATATTGCCATAAAACTTATTAAGAGTTAGTGTGGGGTACACACCTGATTCGCTTAAGGTTTCCAATCCAAATCCCGAAAAGCTTGATCTAATGCCTTAGATCTTAGATCTCTACATTTAATCAATCATTTAATACTTAGTAAAGAGCCATTCGGCCATAAATCCAAATCCTAGTAGGATTAGTACACTAAAACTTACCTTGTTGCCGATTGACTTAAGAATCAAGTCCCGAAACTTTGTATCCTTCTTTCTTCAAATCGGCAATCACTAGATTACTTGAATAGATTAGTTTTGGCTTTTGAATAATTAATGAACACATATATTTACCAAACATGACCTTGGCCGAATGCTATAGACACTTACCTTGTGGATTTTAAATCCCAAAACTCACCGAATAACTAGGGAACATGCGGCCTATGGTGTACCTTCGGGAAAAGAACTTCTCCTTCCTTGTAGTCGACACTTAGTAAATCCCGAAAGATCTCTTCAAAGTTTCGACAACAAGATATTAAGGGTATTAGAATCTTAATTTCGACAGACTTAAAAGAAATAGAATGAGAATCGAACCTAATCTTACCCTTACTGAAGAATTCGATGGAACTCTTACTTGAACCCTTAGTAGTATTCGGCTATGGCCCTGATATGTAACACAATTTCGACTTTTGAGAGGTAAAGAAGAAGAAAAGAAGAACTTTGGGAGAGGAAAAGAGTCACTAAGAAATTCGGAAATGGTGGATTTAGGGAGAAGAAGTAGATTTCGGCTTGACAAAATAAAAAAAAAAAAGAAAAGAGAAAGTTTACTAGAGACTTTCGGCAGAGACTTAGAAAGAATGAATAATGGCCTTATTTTCTCCTCTTTGCCGAAATTATCACCTAAGGAATCCCTTACTTGGCCATCACTCTTCTATTTTGATAGCTTTATCTCTTTAATTATCACCTAAAAGAAAATAAAAGATAATTCAGCAATTATCCTTAACTTAGCCGAAATTTTAGGAAAATTTAAACTCTTCCCTTGAGTTCCTTAGTGCCGTCCACGTCTCTGCTCCTTGTACAAAAATAAAATTCCCTTATTTGCTCCCCAAGTGACTCGAACCCAGGCCCAATTGCACCTGCTCGTGGCGTCACTTACTGGGCTTTAAGTGGCATCTCCAAGCCACTTTTCCATGCCCATTTGTGCGTCAAATTTCTTCTTTTAATTTTCTTAAGGCCACCTTGCCTTAGCTTTCTCCTTTTAAGCTTTAAAACTTAACATTTCCTTACATTTCCAAGTTTCCAAAAATGTTCGTTTGCCTCCTTTAAACTTAACATTTCTAAATCATTTCCTTACATTTCCAAGTTTCCAAAAATGTTTACTTTCCTCTTTTGAAACTTAACATTCCTAAAGCATTTCCTTACATTTCCAAGTTTCCAAAAATGTTCGTAATACATTCATAACACATAAGACATGCCATTTCGTACAATTAAATCAACAATGCATTGGCCATTTTCAGGATGTTACAATCCCTACTAAAAGTTTGATGTCTTCATTCAACCCATCTTCAAACTGTTTGCACATAATTGCTTCCGTGGAGACGCACTCTCGGGCATGCTTGCTTAATTGGACGAACTCTCTTTCATACTCGGTTATGGTCATACAGCCCTGTTTCAACTCTAGAAATTCCTTGTGTTTTTGGTCAAGAAATTGTTGGCTTATATATATATATATATATATATATATTTTGAATTCAGTCTGAAAGAATTCCTATGTGATTCTATCTCTAGGCACTACAGATATTAGGGTATTCCACCACTGATAAGCTGAATCTCTCAGAAGTGACACAGCACATTTAACACATTCGGTTAGCATGCACGACAGCTAATCAAAAACCATGATAGTATTCTCTAGCCAAAACTCGGCTCTCTCAGGGTCATCATCAACTGTAGCCCTAAATTCTTTGGCCCCATACTTCTTAATTTTATCAACTGGTGGTTTGCTCGAACGTACTGCTTCTACAACTTGAAGAGCTACAGGGATAGGTTAGGGGTAAGGTGGAGGTAGAGGTTGCTGAGCATCTAGATTCGTCCGAACATACTCAGTGAACCATTCATTCATTATTTGGAAGAAGGTTGCCTTAGCCTCTCCTCCATGACTATTTGACACGGGTCTAGACCCAGACGACGTTGCCCCTCGAACTGAAGCCGGCGCGTTACTTTCAACATCATCAGAATCTGCTTGATTGGGATCCATCGCTATATGAAAAACATAATTTATATTGTCAAGAGATGTCACACTATCACAGGTTAAATAATGGCATGTATAGCTAGACGCGCACCCGCTACGTTAGTCCTAGAATCGACTAAATCGTAGCTTTGATACCAATAAATGTAACACCCCTAACCCGTATCCGGCGTCGAAATAGGGTTACAGAGCATTACCGGACCTATAACTTAATCATTCAAACATCTTATAAAAAAATTTCATTCAAATCAAAAACCATTCAAATTCATTCATATAGTCCCTAATACGAGTCCTCGAGGCCCCAAATAGACATTAGAAGTGGTTTGGGACTAAATAGAGCACTCAAGGAATTTTTATGAAAATGTGGAAAAATTTTCAATGTGCAGGGGTCACACGCCTGTGTGGATAGGGGACACGCCCGTGTGACTATGAACACGCCCGTGTTACAGGTCGTGTCCGACCCCTTGTAACACTCTGACTTGGGTCACAAGGGCAGACCACATGCCTATGTGCCAGGCCGTGTACCCTTCGAAATAGCCTCACATACCCGTGTGCCAGGCCGTGTGTTAGGCCGTGTGAAAACTAGAGGATATACTGACTTGTGCCACACAGCCAAGCCACACACCCGTGTGCTAGACCGTGTAGAGATAGTCAATTAATTACTAAATAGTATCAGCGGACACACTGCCGTGTCACCTAGCTGTGTGTCGCACACGGCTGAGACACATGCCCGTGTCTCTGCCCGTGTGGACAAAAATAGGCTATTTTCCAAGCCACTTTTCTCACCCAAAGTGGTGTCGCCCTATACAAATCAATATGTATGTAACCAAGACATAATAGGCATTTAACATCAACCAATGTCAAGTTTATATCATGTAATATCAACACATACAAGTATGGTTCTATAGACATTTCAATTATCCATTTAAACTCATGCCAAAGCTGACATCCGAATTTACTTAAAAGGTCAAACACATGTATGAAACATTGTATAACTTAGCATGTATACACATTCTCCATTTTCAACCATTTGGTACCTTATGTACCAATTCACAAAAAATGCATTCCCATAGTAAATACACATATCATATTATAAGGCCATTTACAATTATTTACATATCCAAAATATACCAAAATAAGCCAAATCACATGGCTAATTTAATAACTAAGACAACAAAAGACATATAGGTCACCTTAGCCAAAACACCTATACATGCCATTTAACCCAAAATGTAAAGTCTAAGTACCAAAATAGAGTTTGATAGTGCGACGCGATCTCCGATGATTTCCAAATCGAGCGAGCTTCCAAAATACTATAAAACATAAACAACTAAACTAAGTAAGCAATTAAGCTTAGTAACTTCGTAAATCAAAGAATAAAACTTACCATATAACTAAAATTTTAGGTAAATACTCAAACATAACTCAATTTGATTTGGCCAAAGCCTATCATTCAACCCATAATCAAGTTAGTCATATATTCTCATAAAACCAAAAATCATACAAGAATTCATTAATTTATCAAATTTCTTGTACATGTATTATCTATGCTATTTAATCATATATCAAATATCAACCCTTTCCATGCAAATACTTATACTTGACATATTGGACCTGTATAATCCCATAGTAAAACTATGCCCATTGAACCATCTAAAATATCGTAGGATACACGGGTGGTACACACGAAGTGTATTGAACTGTAAACCGTCAATTATTATACATGTATGCTCATAAGAGCGATAAACGGTAAGCTCATCCGAGCTAAATATCAGTAAGCTCCTCCGAGCTGATTTACGGTAAGCTCTTACGAGCTGAGAATCGGTAAGCTTATACGAGCTACAGTGAGTTCACAACAAATCTAGGATCTCAACCAAAATCGGTAACCCTAATGACATGACACGTCATTTGAATCTTACGAATTTCTATGGTTCAATTGGGGCTCGGTATTCTTAATACTATATCCATTATGTATTTCAATATTTACACACCAAAATTTCTAAATTTTACATACATGTAATTCAATTAAGGTATATAAATACACAATGTAATTATACGAACTTACCTCGAATTAATACGGAGTAAGTCGACCGTTCAATCCACTACTTTTTCCTTTCCTCGGTTTAGGTCTGAAAGTGGCTTTTCTTGATCTATATAATATCAATTTAACCAATTTAATAATTATTCTTTTCAATTCAATCCAATTTCATAATATGGAAAAATTACCATTTTGCCCTTAACAATTGACTTCTTTACAAATTGGTCCCTAGGCTCATAAAAATGAAATTTATGCAATTTCATCTATACACAAGCGTAACTGACTTTCATAGATACCTATATCAGCCCATAAACCTCATAATTTTACACATTTAACACATAAATTTCTCATTTCTCATTTTAGCCCTTAATTTAAAATTTTACTTAAATTTAACAACCAAGAATCATTTCCTTCCATTAAACTTCAAAAAAACCCAAAATGCTCTCATGGAAAAACCCTAAACTTCCCATTATCTTACAATTTAGCCCCCTAATTAGCTAGCTTAAGCTACAAGGGTTCCAAAAATACAAAAATCAACAAAAACAAACACCAAAATGACTTACATGCTAGAGGTTTATGTTGCTGAAAATTTTAAGCTTCCCAAGGCTTTTTCTTCCTAAAAATTTCGGTGGTAGGAGGAAGAAGATGAAGCTTGTTCTTTTCTTTTTATTATTTTATCAACCTATTACCTAATATCAACCTACTTTGACCATTTCATGATTTTTTTTTTACTCCATGTACATCCACTAACTCCATTAGTGGTCTAATTACTCAATAAGGACATCTACTTTAAAGTTCTATAGCTATTTGACACCTTTAGATAATAGAACACAATTTTCACACTTTATGCGATTTAGCCTTATTTCTAAAATTGAACATACTAACGATAAAATTTCTTAACAAAATATTTATACCATAATTCTAACTTGCTATAGACCACAAAATAATATTAAAATAAATTTTATGACTTCAAATTCGTGGTCCCGAAAGCACTATTCTAATTTCACTTAAAACTGGTTGTTACACCTATCTTCATTTGTGGTCGATTTAAGAACAACACCACCCTTTTTCTTCACAACATTTTCTTCTTCAACCCCTTCGTTAAGTCTTATCTCATGTGTAAGCAAAGAACCGATGATCTCATCTAAAGTTAATGTTTCTAAATTATTTACCTCTTCATTGTAGTCACTTTGGCTTCCCAAGATTTAGGTAAGTTTCGAAGCATCTTCCTTACCACCTCTTCATTTGGATAATTCTTCCCATAAGACTTTAGGGCATTGATGATAATGGTGATATGATCGAAATATTGGAAAAAATCTGGTTTGAACACAGTTTTGTTTCTTAGCGGAAAATAAAATTTTTGAAAACCGACCCGATTTGTGATATTTATAGTAATAAACCTTAGATCGAATTGTACATGTGTTTTTGGATAAGCGGATCCTTGATGTTTTACAGCTTTCAACCAAACGATCTTCTCTGCTATTCTCGTAACACGAACTCCTTTAAGTGTGGTCTTGAACCAATTAAACAAAAACATAGAACTAGAAAAAGTTTTCCTTTTGGGGTGAAAATGAAAAATTCTCTCTTTTATAATAGAAACTAGTAAAATTTTTATTCTGGAAAATATATTTATAAGATGAGAATAAATTCTCTTTATTTTTTGGTAGAATAACAATCTCTCAAAAGTTGTGTAAATAGCTCTGTTAGTGCCACCTATTTATAGTAAGAGAATGTAGAACCCTTGTTAAGTTGTAGTGGTTTATTTCAAATAGAAAAAAAAAAAACTTCCTACGTAGAGTAGGAGAGGGGTGGACGACACACCCTAGTATTCCTACTAGGGTTGTCGCCCATTTCATGTTATATGAGGGGTTTTGGGCCTCTCTCAAATCGGGTCCAATTGCAAGTACTTCCTGGGCTTTTTTGACCCAGTATTCTATAATATAATCCAACTCGATTCAATTTTTATATTTCTAAAAATAAACTTTTATATCTACACATTAAATAATTTCCTCACCACAATTTTATCCCGATAAAATTTTAACGATTTTACCTTTGATAAAATTTAGAACAATTTTATCCCTCGGTAAAATTTCAAGAAAATTCATTCTATATGTCTCAACTCAACATGTTCACTATGACTGGATGGTTTATTTTCATTTTTGGGCTTCAAAACAGTCCAAAAACATAAAGTCATTCTTCCATCATTTTTTATGTAATCCTATATAGGATTGCAAGTTTCCATTTTCATTTTCATTTCCATTTCCATTTCCATTTTTGGAAACTTACATTTATTTCCAAAAGATTCCATTTCTCCATTTCAAAGAAAATGATGATTATTAATGAATGTTTCACATTTCTCTTTTCCTATTCATTCTGTTCATTTTTATTCAAACACGCAATTCATTTATGGTTTCAATGAGCTAGCGGAGGGGCCGATTGGACATATACAATTAAGAGTCAAATGATTTATAATTAAGTTTCAGCTTTTCACCTATTAATTATAAACTTATTTAGTAACGAAGTCATTCCATTATATTATCATGACTGAGCTCTCCCCAGCGACATACCATTACGAAAGCAACTACTCAGTGCTCGTCCAATAAGTGTGTTACCCTCATAGGATATCCTTGATATCTTTGGGATAATATTCGTCCTCTCAATATGATCCTATTTTATCTCATGGTAACCGTTACATCTTCCTTCATGAAAAGTCAATCACTATTAAATAGTAATCAAGTCATACATCACAAAGACGGACAACTCGTGACCACATTTACTTTTCATCAATCATGTAGTGCCAATGAGAGGATATCATTTACCCATGTTTTGGGCTATGAATTCCACTATTGTGAATGACGCTACATACTGTAGAAGTCGTACACCCGATGCACCAAATTTTGGTTCCTTATCTATTTAAACTCAGACTTTTACTTACACCAAAGTGTACGAGTCACGCATACATAGTTCGCCATCCACCCAGGAATTACGTATGTCACACTATGAACGTCACAAGTGAATAAATTCATAAACGGATTCAAGACCTATGTTGCTTGGGTCCTGTCCAATGCACCATCAGTCTAGTCAGTCACATTTATGTCTCTATCTTCTAGGAGTCATCCGCTTCGATGCCCAAGACAAGGTATCTCCTCAATTGGACTTGATAAACAACATATTAGTCTTTCAATCGATTTGTTCATTTTTTAGACTAAGGACATATTTAGGTTCGTCTTCTAATACAAGTTGTCTTTCTATATTACGATCCGACCACATAATACTGCTTAGTATTAGTTAAACATTTAGACAATCAATGAGCAACATTTGCTTCTATTTTGCTTTGTGTGCAAAAATCAAGTGAGGAAAATAATACAAAGTATATTAATTTAATTTATGAAAAATTTCATTAATCAATCTGTTTGAAAAAATTACAAGTGTAGTTAGACGAAAATACTACACTTAAGACACCAAATCCAACATGAACATCGTTTTAATATCCTCTTCCGACTTCATCTTGAAGGTTTTTATAATTGAGAGTGAGAATTCAATTTTAGATTTCTTCACTTGACTTGTTCCTTCATGAGTGACCTCCAACTTGTCTCGACTTTCCTTGGCATTTGAGCATGACAACACTCTACTATACTTGTCCAGACCAAGTCCACAAAATAGAATGTGCATTGCTTTGGCATTAAGTTGAATGCTTCTCCTATCTTTCTCAAACCATTCCTTCTTGCTCTTTGGAACTAAGAGTTCTCCTTCTTTCTTGAGTGGTATGAAATGACCATCCATGATGATGTCCCACACGACAAGATCATTTGTTTAGATGAACAACATCATCCTTGTCTTCAAATAGGAATAGTTAGCATCACTGAACTATGGAGGCTTGGAGATAGATTGGATCGAGCTATTGATTGTTGAGCTTCCTCAAGGATCTCCTTTTTGGTTTTTAATCTGTGTAAAAGAGACTAGCTCTGATACCAATTGTTAGCTATATAAAATAACTCGAAATAGCCAAGAGGGGGTGAATTGGCCTTTTAAAATTTTGGTGGAAACACTGAAAATAAATGGATACAATGAACATAATGATGTATAGTGGTTCGGCCTCAATTGCTTACTCCACTACCTTAGCTTTCCACAACTAAGGATTTTCCCAAATTCACTAATTTGAAAACTTTTGAGGACAATGTTTAACCTTACAGACTCTCTTAAGGTTTCTACCCAAACCTTAAGACACAAATCCTCTCAAAGAAATATAAATAAGCAAATAAAGAAATAACCCTTATAAGATTAAAGTGTTTGCCAACTAAGCGCAATTACAAAGAAGAACGCTTAAGCTGATAAAATAACAATAAAACTCACAAGTGTATGTAAGAAAAGTATAGAAAAATTGAGTACAAAGTTTGTTTGATTGATCTTTTAGCTTGTATTATCATTCTTGTTGTTGTATGACCTTTGGAAGCTGGTATTTATACCCTCTAATTGATTTTCAACCGTTGTGGTTGTTGAGGAATTAAATAGAGTCATTGGGGATGAAAATAACATATCGTTAAATTCATCTACAACGAAAGGTATCGATACTTTTTCTATGAGTATTGATACTATTAGCATTTAATGTCTGATTTAATGACCGTTAAAGTTAGTTTATAATGATATCAAAGACATTTTATAGATACTTGGTAAAAGGTATCAATATTTTTTAAAAGGGTATCGATGCTTTTTGTGATTGTTTGAAAGATCATCAAGTCAGAATGCAAAAACGGCATCGATATTAAAGATGATATTGATAAAATACAATAGGTATCGATACTTTTTGAAAAGTATCGATACTTTTTACTTTTGTTCAATTTTTTTGTTTCAAGTCAGTAAGCAAGTTTGGTATCGATCTTGAAAAAGGTATTAACAAAAATTGTATGGGTATCGATATTGTTGGAAAAATATTGACACTTTTTGTAGAAAGCAGTTTTTCAATCTATTTAAAAATATTTCAATTGAGTTAAAAAAGTTTGAACCATTTTTGAACTTTGTCAAAAAAATTTCTAAGTGTTCTAAACATTTTCTAAAATATTTGAAAGTCTTGAAATTATTTTTATGCTTTGAACTTTATAATTTATTTGTTCAAAAATAAATTTTATTCAAACACATTTTTGTTTGTTATATCAAAACAATTTATCAAATAAAGCTAGTTTAGCAATTGGCATAAAAAATTAGTTCTCCAATGTTTATATATGCTATCAATTTGGTCCTAATTCCAAAAAATAAACAATTTAGCCCTTAGCTTACACATTCTATCAATTTAGTCCTAATTCTTAAAAAATAAAAATGGATAAAAATACATAAAAATTTAATTAAACCTTTATTTTTAAAATTCTCATTAAACTTTTTTTTGGAAATATTTAATTATACCCACAAAAATTTGTAGAACTTTTAATCCCAAAACTTAATGTAACATCCTAAATTAATGGGCCTATGCGTTTAGTGTGTAGATATGTTTAATGTGTTAATTTAACTGTTAGGGATCCAAATTGGGCTCAGGATGTGGTCAAGGCCTGGGTTAAATTTTTGTTTGGGCACTATAGGGTTTAAAAGGTGGTATCTGTGTTTAAAATATCAAAATGGGCTTGTGGCCCAGTGGTCAGTAGCGCCACATAGGGAGCAAGGAGGTGACGCCACACAAGGGAGTAAGGGGCCCAAATTCAAGTTTCTTGGAGCCCAATTCTTTTAAATTAAGTTAGCTAATATTGGAGCCCAATATGCACGAGGAATGGTGGCCATGGAACATGAACGTTGCGCCCGGTTCGAAGATGGTCTGAGGGATGATTTACGTGTTCTGATAGCCCCACGGCGGGAGAGGGAGTTTGATGTCCTAGTGGAAAAGGCTAAGATGGCCAAGGAAGTAAAGCAGACTGAGGAACTGAATCGGGATAGAGATAGGAGTGGGAATAAGAGGAATGTTGGACCGTCAAGGTCAGCAGGGCGTAATCAGAAGAGACTTAGGTCAGATGGGCCAAAACGGGAGGAGAGACCTGCTGCTACTAGTCAGACACAGAAGTGTGCTCGATGTGGCAAATTCCATACTGGTGAGTGTTGGGTAGGCACTGGAAAGTGTTTTAGGTGTGGATCTACGATCATCAAGTTAGGAACTGTCCGCAGCAACGGGCCAATAAAGGGCCCACAGGACAAGGAAATGCTCAGCCTGGCAGAAGAGGTCAGCAGTTACAAAGAGGCCGTGGTGCAGCCAGAGGTGGTAATGGTTTCGGTCGAGGCCGTGGAGCACCAGGCCAAGGGGCAGGAAACACTGAGGCGAGACAGCCGGGGTTGGTCTATGCTGTCAGACGTCGAGAGGAGGGTGACGCACCAGATGTCATAACTGGTACATTTTTAATTTTTGGATTGCCTTATACTGCACTGATTGACATTGGGTCGACGCATTCATATGTTGCTAGTAGGGTGTCTGAAACTTTAAGCGTAGATTCTGAGATTTCCTCTAAGGAAATGACTGTAGTTAGCCCATTGGGACATTCAGTGATGGTGAATAAGCTTTATCGGGAAGTACCTCTAGAAGTTCAGGGGATAGTCTTCCGAATGGATCTAATGGAATTATCGTTCGGAGAGTTTGATTTAATCTTAGGCATGGATTGGCTTGTGAAGTATCAAGCTAATCTAGATTGTGCAGCCAAGCGTATGGTGTTAAAAACCCCCGAGGGTGATGAAGTGTTGGTGATAGGAGAAAGGGGGAACTATCTGTCAAATGTGGTGACTGCCCTAAGAGCGGAAAGGATGGTGAGGAAAGGATGCAAGGCAGTATTAATGTTTGTTCAAGCTCTGGAAGCCAAGGAACTGACTGTTGGAGACGTTAGAACGGTGAAGGAATTTCTTGATTTTTTCCAGAAGAGCTTCCGGGATTACCCCCAGATCGGGAAGTGGATTTTGGTATCGATCTTCTTCCGGGAACAGCGTCGGTATCTATTGCTCCATATAGAATGACGCCGAAGGAGTTGGTGGAATTGAAAGCACACATTTAGGAGTTGCTGGATAGAGGGTTTATTTGACCAAGCGTGTCGCCTTGGAGAGCGCCGGTGTTATTCGTTAGGAAGAAAGATGGATCAATGCGTATGTGTATTGATTATCGCCAATTGAATAAGCTAACAATCAAGAACAAGTACCCATTGCCAAGGATCAATGACTTGTTCAATCAGTTGAAGGGGGCTTCAGTCTTTTCGAAGATAGATCTGAGGTTAGGGTACCATCAGCTTAAGGTCAAGGAGGCGGATATTCATAAGACGGCCTTTAGAACTTGCTATGGTCACTACGAATTCATGGTGATGCCTTTTGGATTGACCAACGCACCAGCAGCGTTCATGAACATGATGAACCGAGTGTTCCAACCCTACCTAGATCGGTGTGTCATGGTGTTTATAGATGATATCTTGGTTTATTCAAAGTCGGAGAAGGAGCATGATGCTCATCTGCGAATAGTTTTGCAGATTCTGAGGGAAAAGCAGTTGTATGCCAAATTTAATAAGTGTGAATTTTGGCTAAGGGAAGTTACGTTTCTAGGTCACGTTGTGTCGGCAGAGGGGATTAGGGTTGACCCTTAGAAAATTGAAGCGGTGTTGGATTGGAAGCCGCCTAAGTCGGTGGCAGAGATTCGGAGTTTTCTTGGGTTAGCCGGGTATTACAGAAGGTTTGCTGAAGGATTTTCTTTGATTGCAGCACCGTTGACTAAGTTGCTACGGAAAGGAGTTCCGTTTGTTTGGTCTGATAAGCAGCAGGAGAGTTTCGAGAAGTTAAAGAGGATTTTAAAGGAGGCTCCAGTATTGATTCAGCCGGAGGCGGGGAAGGAGTTCGTAATTTATTGTGATGCTTCACACATGGGATTAGGATGTGTTTTGATGCAAGATGGAAAGGTTGTCGCATATGCATCTTGGCAATTAAGACCGCACGAGTCAAATTATCCCACCCATGATTTGGAATTGGCGGCGGTAGTGTTTGCCTTGAAAATTTGGAGGCATTATTTGTACGGAGAGAAATCTGTCATTTACACAGATCATAAGAGCTTAAAATACCTTTTGACTCAGAAGGAGTTGAATCTAAGGCAGAGGTGGTGGATCGAGTTGTTAAAGGATTATGACTGCTCGATCGAGTATCACCCAGGTAAGGCTAATGTAGTGGGGGATGCTCTAAGCCGTAAAGTAGTCTCTGACTTAAGAGCAATGTTTGCTCACCTTAGTCTATACGAGGATGGGAGCTTATTAGCCGAACTTCAGGTGAAACCCTCTTGGGTCAGCCAGGTGAAGGAGAGGCAACAGACCGATGAGTTGCTAAAGGGGAAGCTGCAGCTAATCTTAAAGGATGGGCCAACGGAATTTAGTATGAATGAGGAAGGACTGTTATGTTTTCGAGGGAGAGTTTGCATGCCAAAAGATCCGGAGTTGAGGCGTAGGATCTTGTATGAAGCGCATGGTGGTGCATACGCTGTGCACCCTGGAGGAAGTAAGATGTTTCGGGATTTGCGAGATCAATTTTGTTGGCTGGGTTTGAAGCAAGAGGTAACTGAATTGGTGGGTAAGTGTTTGACCTGTCAACAGGTAAGGCGGAGCATTAGTTACCATCAGGGTTATTGCAGCCAGTGAAGATTCCACAATGGAAGTGGGAAAGAATCACCATGTACTTTGTTAGCGGGCTACCCCTCACGCCCACTAAGAAAGACTCAGTTTGGGTAATTGTAGATTGCATGACGAAGTCTGCTCACTTCATACCCGTACGTGTTGATTACTCCTTGCAAAAATTGACTAAGCTGTACATAGCGGAGGTGGTGAGGTTGCATGGAGTACCGGTATCGGTCATATCAGACAGGGACCCTAGGTTCACCTCACGATTTTGGAAGGCGGTGCATCAAGCGTTGGGTACGAGGTTGGATTTCAGTACAGCATTTCACCCTCAGACCGATGGACAGTCTGAGCGGGTAATTCAGGTTCTGGAGGACATGTTGAGAGGATGTGTCATTCATTTCAGAGGTAGTTGAGAAGTGTTCCTACTGTTAGCAGAGTTTGCTTACAACAATAGCTACCAGTCTAGTATTCAAATGGCGCCCTATGAAGCTTTTTACGGGCGGAAGTGTCGTACTCCTACATGTTGGACGGAATTAGGGGAACATCAGATTTTGGGTTCGGAGTTGGTGACCGAGATAGAAGAGAAGGTTGAGTTAATTCGGGCTCGACTAAAGGAAGCGTCGGACAGATAGAAGTCCTATGCTGATTTAAAGCGTAAGGACATAGAGTTTGCAGTGGATGACAAGGTATTTCTGAAGGTGTCGCCATGGAAGAAAGTACTGAGGTTTGGACGGAAGGGTAAATTGAGTCCCAGATTTATCGGACCATACCGGGTGTTGAAGAGAGTGGGACCAGTAGCCTATCAGCTTGAGTTACCTCCGGAGTTAAGGCAAATTCACGATGTATTTCATGTCTCTATGTTGAGACGATATCGTTCGAATCCATCTCATGTTGTGCCTGTGGAGGAAATCGAGGTAGGACCTAATCTATCCTTCGAAGAGGAACCGGTGGAAATTCTGGATCGTGATGTCAAAGTATTGCGAAGGAAAATGGTTCCGTTGGTTAAAGTGCTGTGGCAGAATCATGGCTCTGAGGAGGCTACGTGGGAACCAGAAGAAGCGATGCGGCGGCAATACCCTCATCTATTCTGATCAGGTAATTTTGAGGCCAAAATTTCTTTAAGGGGGTAGAACTGTAACATCCTGAATTAATGGGCCTATGCGTTTAGTGTGTGAATATGTTTAATGTGTTAATTTAACTGTTAGGGGTCCAAATTGGGCTCAGGATGTGGTCAAAGCCTTGGTTAAATTTTTGTTTGGGCACTATAGGGTTTAAAAGGTGGTATCTGTGTTTAAAATATCAAAATGGGCTTGTGGTCCAGTGGTCAGTAGAGCCACTTAGGGAGCAAGAAGGTGTCACTACACAAGGGAGTAAGGGCCCAAATTCAAGTTTCTTGGAGCCCAATTCTTTTAAATTAAGTTAGCTAATTTTTGGCATTAGGGTTAGGTGGAGTGGACGGCAACAAGGCTCAAAAATAGGAGGATTTATGTGAATGGGATAATGTAGATATTATAATTGATAATATGGAAGATAAAGGAGAAAAGATAGGAATTATCTGCAAGGCTAGGCTAAGTGATGTTCGAATTTCCATCTCTTGGAGAAGGGAAGAAATCAGTTTCAACATGCCAGAGGGGTGCCGAATTTTCCCTTATTATTTGTTTAGTTATTAGTTATCAGGAAGGGCACTTTTGGTTTTTGATAGGTAAGTGCCGAAATTCTCTATAAATAGGGTGAGATCTCTTCAATTCCGGCATTTGGAACCCTATTCTTTTCTCTCATTCTCTGTGCCGAAATTCTCAGTCTTTCTCTACAACTTCTGTTAATTTCTTCTAAAAGCCAAAAACGCCTAAGCCTCTTCTTGTTCATCTCTTTTTCAGACCTTTCTTAAAAGCCGAAACCTCTCACTTCACTCTCTTTTCCATTCTTTTCCTCTTGTGCCGATTTCTCCATAAAAGCCGGAATCTTTTGGAAGTTGCTGAAACTCTCTGTGTGGGGTAAGTAACGATTCTCCTCTACTCTTCTCTTTTTCTCGGGCTGGAAAGGAAAAGCCGAAAGACTAATGAATGGTTGATTCTTGTGTTTACTTGTAAAAAAGATCTCTTAGATCTGAAAGCCGAAAACTGTTAGTCTCTAAGGTTTATCACTCTTCAAGATTTCAAGGTAAGGATTTCAATTCTCCTTAAGATGATCAACCATTTTCTTGTCGTTAGTTGTGCCTTAATCTAATGTTTCGTTACCAGCCTCTGAACGACACCTTAGGCAGATAGCAACTGTGTCGACTACGGATAGCATCGACGTAGAAAGTTTTGTTCCAACGATAATCAGGTGTGTAGATCTCTAACACACTAGTTAACTGTAATATATATGTGTTATGGGCTAAAAAGCCGGAAAGTGGCTGTGTAGACAGTCGAATAAAAACCTAAAAAGGTTAGGCAAGGATGCCAGGTACGTAATCATAGAAATCTCTATGTGTATTGATATATGTATGAAAGCCTGTATGAAGTCTTTGTATGTGTGTATGCATGGGGTGGGATTATGATAATGAAGGGGAAGTGCATGATAGGTCACTTGGTGATCGGTGGTTAAACCACAAATTCAAATGTTAGGTCACATAGTGATCGGTGGCTATGTCACGTTTAATGATTCCTGATTAATAGGAATAGGCAGTACGGCTGTCGTTATGGTGTGTAGCGGATGGAGGGTTGATTGTAGAAATCCCCAAGGTGTGATGGTTGGTACGGGTTGGTGTGTAGAGGATGGAATTCTAGGATGGGTTGGGCTATTCATCATTCATTATTTTCATGTAATTATGATTGTTGCCTTTATGTATGGGCCAGGGCTCATAATGTGTTTGTGGGCCTTAGGTCAGTGTGTTCGAGATTTATACACTGAGTCTTGGTGACTCACCCTTTCATTTTTCTCTACTCTTTCAGATGAGCAGTAGATCGTGGACATGGGAGCCGAGACGGACTCGAGGGGCCATCAAGTTTTTATTTCTATAGATTAATTCCGGTTTTTTAGGTTTCTTTTTATTCAATTTTGGGAATATTTATGTAATAAGGCCCCATAGTTTATAATCACCTGAGTAGTTTTTAATATTTGCAGCTTATGAAATTATGTCAAAGGTTTATTTATACGAAATAATAATAATACAAGGTTTTATTTTCAAATGTCACCTATTTATTCAAATATTGTCTAATTAACTTACGATTTCTGAAACCAATAAAGCAAAAGTTTTCAATGTACAACCCGTAGCATACCAGATCTGGTCGAAATGTATGGGCCGGGTTTGGGGTGTTACACTTAATATCAATTTTGCCACTTTAAATTATGGCACACCCACTATGCGGGTAAAAAATTGAAATAAATATATTTATAAAAAAATTAGATAGAAAACAATGGAAGCTTTGGTTGAAATGTAAAGTTAAAATATTAAATACTAGTTGTTCAAATATAAAAATATTATAATATATTTATTACTTTGTAAAATGATTAGATATTTGGCAATTTCTTGACTGAGTTGGACTCAATTAAACTTAGTTTAGCCACTTCTAATTAGAGATGTTCGTGGATTAGGTCGAGCTAAGTTCTAGTCGAGCTTAAGCATGATGCTAACATTTTTATACTTGTCCAAGATTGACCCGACCCAAAATATGGGCTTAAAATGTTTGCCCAAGCTCGCCTTTTATTTATTAATAGCTAACTCAAGCCCATTGTAGGCCATCTCATATTGTATTTTAATTTTTTTTTGAAAATATTTATATTATTTTTAATTTAATAATTTATTTATTTATAATTTATATATAGAAATCTTAACATTTTTTAATGTTTACATTATAAAGTAGTATTTATTAGGGCCAATATCAAATTTATATATGATCTTTGGTCCAATGTGCAACTTGATATATGAATTTCGATTTGGTACAATTATACACATAGAACTTGAATTGTGGTTCATATTTATACATGAAACTTTAATTTTGATTCAATTGAACACATCTAAAGAAATGAATATATACATTTATTTTCATATTGGATTAATATAATTATTTGTGTATGCAATATATAAACATAATATGGTGCTAATTCGATAATGTTGTTAGTGATTTGTGAAAATTTAATCAAATTAAAATTTCATTTATAAAATCGCACCAATTCAAGTTTATGTTGTTGATAGATCAGGTTTGGAAAACGCAACGGAAAATAGGTTTAAGAGAATATCAGAATTTTAATTTTTTTCCAAAAACAAGAACTTGGTTGTATTATCTAAAGTAATAAACACTTAATTAAAATTGCACATTTATGATTCGTCTAAGATGAACGCTTCAACCGAGTAGTCTTCTTCGCTATCCTCAAGCTCACATCTGTTGAGTGTGGGCTCGTTTTAAATTAGAAATTTATTTCACAAAACTACCAGTGGAAAAATTTTGTAATTTCTCTAAACTGTTGGGGTCAAGTTGTAAATAACAAGAATATTTCTAGAAATTTTATGAAATAATTTCTTTAGAGATTTTTCTCTCTACAACTTTTCTTGAATTCAAGTGTATGAGAATAATAACCCATACTCTCTTTATATAGGGAGAGTTTAGAAAGAGTTCAACTAGGATCAGAATTAATCACATTAATATTAAATTAATAAAATATTATCTAGATAAACATTAAATTAAATTTAATATCTAGATAAATATTAAATTAAATTAAATATCTTATACTAATATTAAATTAATAAAATACTATCTAGATAAATATTAAATTAAATTTAATATCTCATATTAATATCTAGATAAGTATTAAATTAAATTCATTAAAACAATATTATCTTTGGAAAAGTTAATTTCAACTCAAGTTATTCGGTAGAGTTTCAATAGTCTAAGTTTTTCACTACTTTACCACCGAAGAATCACCGCCGCCGACCATCCGCCGATCACCGGATTGCCTTCGTGCATTGCGTTGCTATTGTCAGCACGACTCCCTCGAATCGTAGTTGTTTTGCTCAAATGGGCCTAGCCGGTTCAACTACTACCGGTTTGGTCCGAGTCAGTGACTGCCTCACTAGTCTGGTCCAACCACCGATTGGACCGTTGGCCCTATTTTACACATAAGGCACGGTTTAACCAGTTTTGGGTTTGGTCTTGGGTTTTTGATTTTTGGGATTCAATTCCTGATCTTGAGTCCAATTTTCAAGTTCAATTACCCATTGGACCAATTGTCTGACTTGAAATTAATTTTCAAAGTTATCATATTTATTTTAATTAATTTGATTAATTTAATTTTACTTGATCAAAATTAATTTTCCAAAAAATCAGTGAGATTTTTCAAATTAAATTTTCAAAAAAATAATAATAATCAAATTCTCTAGTTGAACAAATTCTCACGACCACCTAATTTAATTCCAAATTTAATAAATTAACTCAATTAAATTATTTCCAAATTTGTAGAATTTTATTCTAATTCAAATGCAGTTCGACCGAACTTTTGTTGAGCTAGTAGAGGGCTAATTTGACATATACAATTAGGCTCGAGTTGTTGGGAAATGTGCCCATATTATAGTAAACATGTATCTGTTTTCTATGTATTTGAACGATTAATAAATAAATTTCACATTTCACTGTTATGTCATTTGTATTTCTTTCGTTCATATTTTGCATGCATAGTGAAATTGTGACAAACGAATATTAGCTCATAAATTATCTAAGTTCAAACTGATGATAAGTGGCATTGTAAGAACGTTTACATAATGAGAAAGACAACTTACTTCAGTAGATAATCTAAACGAGTCTGTAATCTCGTTGTCGTAACCATTTTTTGAAAAACAGGAATCGACTTTTAAAAATAGGGAGTCGCCACCGATCTTTTATTCGAGGTGTGATCGGATCACCTTGTTTTAATAAAAAAACATGTTAGTTTATTAAAACGGAGCTTTTGTTCTACGAGTGTTCGAGAAAACGGGTTCGGACGTCGGTTACGTGCGAGGAAGGATTAGCACCCTCGCAACGCCCAAAATTGGTACCAAATTGATTGATCAATGTCCCCATGCTAAAAACTTGAAAATATTTAGGGTAAAAAGAATTAAAAGAATGGGTTAATTGAATCGGGATTGAATCTCAAAATTAACTCGTTTCAAAAGAATAAGATTGTCATACCCAGCATGTTAGGATATGACGCCTTTATACGCTGACGTCGAGATCATCTTTGATCTTCAAATCGCGTGAAGAAGGGTATTTGAATATTTAGTCGAACAGAAAAATCAACACCCAGCACGTTAGGATGTGATCTTTCGAACTTCTAAACACACGAATATTGCCTTATTTCCTAAAGGAATGTTTTAAAGATATTGATTTTTTGCGAAAGGATATTTTTATTTTAAACGACAATTACATGCCAATATTCATATTCTATAAATTGTTGAACAAAATTATTTAAAAGCAATTATGATGTGTTATCATTTAAAATAGGCAGTAAAACGATAATAACACAAAATATGTTAGGTGATAATTCATGTACTAAAATAATTGTAAATACATGATGAAGCATAAACAAATATAATTAACAACAAACAGATGAACCTATTTAACGCATGCTTTGATAATAGATAAAAAGACACATACATGATAGAGCCAATATAAACATAATATATAGTGATTTTAAATAAATATATAAAATTACATATGAAAACAATATAAATAGAATATATTATATAACGCAAATAAATTCTAGCCACAAGTAATATACGATTTGAAATATATAATATATAAAAATATCTAATGAAAATAATTCTTAGCTAAATAAAAGTAACAAATAATAATGATAGAAATAGACATATATTTATACTGTTAGTGTACTAGTATATAGATAATAATATGGACCATTTAAAATAATACAAAATTATAAAAATAAAATTAAAAGGATAAAAATAAAATAAACAATAAAAGAGGGGTCAAATAACAATTAAAAAGGGACTGAAAGGATTAAAGTAAGACACGCGTTAAATGACAGGGGCTAAAGTTGAAATTATACCAAATTTTAAAACGGAGTCGTTTTGATTTAAACCGTTAAAGACTTGTAAGATCGAATTGAGATGAAATGCGAGTTTTGGGGCCAAATTAAAAATAAAAAGAATTTGAAACAAACGGGGTTGAAAATAATAAAAACACGGAGGGGCTGGGATAGCAATTAGACCGCTTGATGAAAAGTGTGGATCCTCTTTAATGGGTCGGGTCAACGCGCGGGCCTAAGGAGGTTAAACGGCACCGTTTCGAGGCCACCTAGTCAAGCCAAAAACGTCGTCGTTCCCGATGCTTATAAAAGGGAAAATTTTGTAAAAAAAAGGTTATATCCTGCTATGTTACAACAAAAAGGGGAGGGTGGTTTTTCTGTTTCCTCTGCTAGGGTTTCGTCCCTAACCCCAAATGCGGCCAGGTCCGCCGCGAAGCTACCGAGAGCGGTGCTCAGACCAAGTAAAAAAATTTCATTTTTTTCTCTTTTATATATATCCCTGTAGCGTATATAAAAATATTTGTATGTACGTGAAAGCGATTTGAAGAGAGAAACATAAAGCAAACTAAGGAAGAAGCCGAATCAACCTTGTAATTTTTGCTTGATTTCTGATTGTTTTCTTTTAGTTCGTAAAAACGGGGAGGGAACCCTTGCTACAAGATTTACTTTGATTTTGTTATGATCGGATTTACAAAGACTTTTGCTTTTGGTTTTTGTATTTTTTGGTAATGCGTCGGGGGGGAGGGAAGAGAAGAATACGAAACATTTCCCCCTTTCTTTTATAACCGATTTGCAGGTTTCTTTTTTGCTTTGTTCTCTGTCGCTTCCTCTTTCTCCGTTTGCAGGGGATAGGCGATGGTGGTGACGGTGGAGACCGAGGCGCCTAGGGAAGCTGCAGGCGTCAGGGGCGTTGAAGGGGCAGAGGCGTGCGAGATCGAGGTGCCTGGGGGTGCTCGAAGCGTCAGGGACGTGGGCACGGGGCACGACGCGCGTGGGGAGCTGGGGCGTCACGCGGGTGAAGCTGGGGCGACGCGCATGTAGGGACGCGCGGCGGCACTGGAAGGGGGCCCTAGGGTTTCCGAAAGTCTTGGGCTTATTTCGGTTGGGCTAGTTGGGTTGTCGGGCTTCTGGGCTGGAGTTGGTTTCGGGCCTATTTTCATTCGGGCTCCAGAGTTATTTTGTAAAAGGACATTGGACTTTATTAATTTTTGGTTTTTTTATTTGCTGGAGTGGGTCTGACGGGTTTTGTGATTGGGCTTCATTGGTTGTGTATTTGGACTACAACTATTGGGTTTATTTGTTTGGCTTTGTTTGGGCTGATTCAATTTGGGCTAGATTTTGGGACTGTTCAGACACTTTAATGGATTTTCATAATAATACTATTTTGGTTTTTTTTTTAATTTGGGTTTTGTTTTGGCTAAATGGGCCCGGGCAAAATTTGGTTATTACAACTGCCCCTCTTTGCTCATTGTCGTGAAATGAGAATAGAGCAAAGACAATAGAAGAACCAATTTTGCCCGGTCTTGGTCGAACCTCGACTTATTGGTCTTCGTCTTCCCCAAACATCTTCAAACTCTACTGTAACTTGTTGCTTCGATCCGTTCTGCTATTTCTAAGAGATATGACCTGTAGCTTCAATTCGCTTTTCCTCATGACTTCGGGACACGAAGAGATTTGTATCTTTGATCTACTCGTTGCTCCACTAGGACTTTGATGAAACCCGAACTTTTCAGACTGCTTCTTTATTCTCGCAATATGGGTTGATTTTTGAACAGAAATTTAAAGACGGAAATTAAAAAATACCTCAGCGTGCGTAACCCGAAGTCCAACTCACCTCTCGCAATATGAGTTGATTTTTGAAGGGAAATTTAAAGACAGAAATTAAAAATTCTTCAGCGTGCGTAACCCGAGGCCCAACTCATCTCTGAGTTGATTTTAACAGGAATTGAAAAATAGAAATCAAAATACCTCAGCGTGCGTAACCCAAGGCCCAACTCACTTCTCGTATTATGAGTTGATTTTAACAGAAATTGAAAAACAGAAATTAAAATACCTCAGCGTGCGTAACCCGAGGCCCAACTCATCTCTGAGCTGATTTTAACAGGAATTGAAAAACAAAAATTAAAATACCTCAGGGTGCATAACCCAAGGCCCAACTCACTTCTCGTATTATGAGTTGATTTTAACAGAAATTGAAAAACAGAAATTAAAATACCTCAGCGTGCGTAACCCGAAGTCCAACTCACCTCTCGCAATATGAGTTGATTTTTGAAGGGAAATTTAAAGACAGAAATTAAAAATACCTCAGAGTGCGTAACCCGAGGCCCAACTCATCTCTGAGTTGATTTTAACAGGAATTGAAAAACAGAAATTAAAATACCTTAGCGTGCGTAACCCAAGGCCCAACTCATTTCTCGTATTATGAGTTGATTTTAACAGAAATTGAAAAATAGAAATTAAAATACCTCAGCGTGCGTAACCCGAGGCCCAACTCATCTCTGAGCTGATTTTAACAGAAATTGAAAAACAGAAATTAAAATACCTCAGCGTGCGTAACCCAAGGCCCACCTCACTTCTCGTATTATGAGTTGATTTTAACAGAAATTGAAAAACAGAAATTAAAATACCTCAGCATGCGTAACCCGAGGCCCAACTCACTTCTCGTATTATGAGTTGATTTTAAAAGAAATTGAAAAACAGAAATTAAAATACCTCAGCGTGCGTAACCCGAGGCCCAACTCATCTCTGAACTGATTTTAACAAGAATTGAAAAACAGAAATTAAAAATACCTCGGCGTGCGTAACCCATGGCCCAACTCACTTCTTGTATTATGAGTTGATTTTAACAGAAATTAAAAAACAGAAATTAAAATTTTTCAGCGTGCGTAACCCGAGGCCCAACTTATCTCTAAGCTGATTTTAACAGGAATTGAAAAACAGAAATTAAAATACCTCAACGTGTGTGACCTGAGGCCCAACTCACTTCTCGTATTATGAATTGATTTTAACAGAAATTGAAAAACAGAAATTAAACGTATCATCTGGTGGAACTCGGATATCTCCTTTCTCCTTGGTTCGGTACAGCTATCGTCAGAACTTCTTGCTTTACTGGTGTACCTGTATGTGTCATGTGCGATGTTATCATGAAATGCACGTTTTTGTCCTAAATGCTTTTATGTCTACATGATTAAGCAATATGCCCTAGATTTGTTGGCCCTGTATCTCTTTTCGTCACGACTTTTAGGATGACCTGTATTCGTTGCTTAAATCTTTGATCCTCCTTTTAGGTTTTGTACCCGTCCTCGAGTTTTACGAGTAATCTGCATTTCTCGTTTATCACTCTCTTGCCTCCTGTTGAACTTTGTTCTTGCTTTGAGGCTCTTGTACTTACCAAATTCTCATCCAGGTAATACTTAACATTCCTTTTATTTAAAGTATGTCATTTCACTATTTAGCATTTAAATGAACCAGACATGAGATGCATGAAAATGGGAAAGTAGGTACGAAAGAAATACCTCACATTCATATTTATTTCCGAAAGCAATAAGCAAAGAAAATTGACAAGGAATAGTTCAATAAAGAAAGCATTATAAAGAAAGGAAAGCAAGTTCAATCGTCACAAATGCTCTAGATATTCAACGCATGAATTTCTCCAAGTTTCTTGATCCTAGATCTTTTCGAGCACAGCTTCTTGTGTAGAAGATTTTAAGTTTCCGAGACTGCTTCAAACATTAATATCTCGCCCTTTGACCTTCTGCATAAGTCATCTTTTCTCTTTGAGCCCAAATCGGCTTCCTTAGGACGCCCTTTCGGGTTTTCATCCTAAACCTTTTTGTTTATCAAGACGCCCTTTCCGGGTTTTCATCTTGATCCTTTTTTTTTAGGCATAGTACTTCTTTACTGCATCTGAGTTCACTGGATTTGGTACCTCTTTTCCATCCATCTCAGCGAGAATCAGAGCTCCACCCGAGAAGGCCTTCTTTACGACATATGGTCCTTCCCAATTCGGTGCCCATTTTCCTCGAAAGTCTTTTTGTATAGGGAGAATCTTCCTCAACACGAGTTCTCCTTCACGAAATTCCCTTGGTCGCACCTTCTTGTCATGGGCTGTGATCATTCTCTTCTGGTATATCTGTCCGTGACAGATTGCTTTCAAGCGTTTTTCTTCGATCAGATTCAGTTGGTCATATCGAGCTTGAACCCATTCAGATTCTTCTAGTTTTGACTCCATTAAGATTCTTAAATAGGGGATTTCCACTTCGATGGGTAGTACAGCTTCCATTCCATAGATCAGAGAGAAAGGAGTTGCCCTTGTAGAGGTTCGCACGCATGTGCGATACGCATATAGGGCAAACGGTAGTTTCTCGTGCCAGTCTTTATATGTCTCGGTCATTTTCCCAATAATCCTCTTAATATTTTTGTTAGCAGCTTCTACTGCTCTGTTCATCTTCAGACGATAAGGCGAGGAATTATGATGCTTTATTTGAAATTGCTCGCACACTTCTTTCATCATCTTGTTGTTCAGATTCAAGGCGTTATCCGAAATGATTCTCTCAAGCAAACCTTATCGACATATGATCTCCTTTTTTAAGAACTTGCAAACCGCGGTCTTTGTCACATTAGCAAACGAAGCGGCTTCTACCCATTTTGTGAAGTAATCTATGACTACGAAAATAAGTCAATGTCCGTTAGAAGCTTTTGGGGAAATTGGCCCTATAACATCCATGCCCCACATAGAGAAAGGCCACGGAGAAGTCATGATATGAAGGGGTGAAGGTGTTGCATGAATTTTATCGTCGTAAATTTGACATTTGTGACACTTTCGCGCGTAATTAACGCAATCGCTTTCCATCGTCAACCAGTAATAACCGAGTCTCATGATCTTCCTAGCCATAGTGAAACCATTGGCATGCGTTCCACAAATTCCTTCATGGACCTCCTCAAGTACCTTCCTGGCTTCAATATCATCCACGCATCTCAGGAGCACTTGATCTTTTCCTCTTTTGTACAGGATGTCCCCATCAAGAACAAATCCCACAGCCATTCTTCTGATTGTTCTTTTGTCGTTCTCATTTGCTTGTTCGGGATACCTTTGATTTTTGACATATTCTAAGCTATCGTGGAACCATGGCTATCCATCTGCCTCTTTTTCAATGCTAAAACAATGCGCAGGGGCCTGGAGAGGCATTATTTCTGTTTCCCGGTTTGTTTTGAACATTGAAGCCAAAGTGGCTAAGGCATCAGCCAATTGGTTTTCTTCTCGTGGGAAGTAATTAAAAGTTACTTCTTCAAACTCTTTGATCAGCTCTGCCACGAGATCACGATATTTGACCAATTTCGAATCTCTCACTTCCTAATCTCCACGGATTTGGTAAATCACCAGTGCTGAGTATCCGTATACCTCTAAGGTTTTGATGTCTCGTTCAATAGCTGCACGAAGTCCCATGATGCAAGCCTCGTATTCCGCTATGTTATTAGTACAGAAGAAATTTAATTTGGCAGTGAATGGGTAATGATTCCCTCCTGGTGACACTAAGACTGCTCCGACCCTATGCCCCAATGTATTTAAGGCGCCATCAAAGCTCATCTTCCATGATTTCTCTTTTGACGACTCACATTCTCTTTCTGTGATGCACATTAAGTCTTCATCAGGGAAATCAAATCTCAATGGCTCGTATTCCTCAGTTGTTCGAGTTGCTAAGAAGTCAGCTATTGCACTTCCTTTTACCAACTTTTGATTCACGTAAATGATGTCGTACTCTGACAGTAGGATCTGCCATCGTGCCATTCTTCCTGAGAGTGCAGGTGATTCCATCATGTACTTTATTGGGTCCAATTTTGAAATTAACCACGTCGTATGATACAGCATATATTGTCTGAGCCTTCGAACCACCCAAACCAAAGCACAACAGAATTTTTCAATTGACGGATACTTCGCTTCACACCCCGTGAATTTCTTACTGAGGTAGTAAATCGCCTTTTCTTTTTTGCCGGACTCATCATGTTGCCCCAGTACACAACCCATGGAATTTTCGAACACAGTCAGATACAATATTAACGGTCTCCCGGGAGTTGGCGATACTAGCACCGGGGGATTGGACAAATATTGTTTTATCTTGTCGAAAGCCACTTGGCACTCCTCGTTCCATTCTCCAGGATTGTGCTTTCGAAGGAGCCGAAAAATTGGGTCGCACCGGTTGGTAAGTTTAGCGATAAATCGAGCGATGTAGTTCAACCTCCTTAAGAATCCTCTGACTGCTTTTTGTGTGTGTGGAGGCGGTAGTTTCCGTATGGCTTTTATCTTGTCTGGGTCAACCTCGATACCTCTCTCGCTGACGAAGAAGCCTAGTAATTTTCTGGAGGTAGCCCCGAAGGTACACTTGGCTAGGTTAAGCTTCAGCTAGAATTTTCTCAGTCTTTCAAACAACTTCCTGAGGTTCCCAACATGCTCTCTTTCCCCTCGAGATTTGGCAATCATATCGTCGACATAGACTTCTATTTCTTTGTGCATCATGTCATGGAACAACATCACCATTGCCCTCTGATATGTTGCCCCGGCATTCTTTAATCCGAATGGCATTACTTTGTAGCAGAACGTCCCCCACATCGTTACGAATGTAGTCTTCTCCATATCCTCGGGAGCCATCTTTATCTAATTATAACCCGAGAATCCATCCATGAAAGAAAATAATGAATGTTCTGCTGTGTTATCTACTAATGTATCGATGTGTGGCAAGGGAAAATTATCTTTTGGGCTTGCTCGATTCAGATCGTGATAATCTACGCACATTCTCACCTTACCGTCCTTCTTCGGTACTGGGACTATATTAGCCACCCATTCTGGGTATTTAGAGACTTGTAAGAAGCCAGCATCAAATTGCTTTCTTACTTCTTCTTTTATCTTTAACAACATTTCAGGCCTCATACGTCTTAGCTTCTATTGAATGGGTTTGCACTCTGGTTTCAGTGGGAGTCTATGGACCACCACATCCTCGTTCAAACATGGCATGTCCTGATACGACCACGCAAATACATCTTTGTACTCATGAAGCAAGGCGATCAAATCATGTTTGGTGTGATCTGAAATGGAGGTCCCAATCTTCACTTCTTGCCTCTCTTCATCGTTTCCCAAGTTCACCGCTTCAACAGATTCTTTATGGGGTAAAATCTGTTTATCTTCTTATTCTATCATTCTCAGTAAGTCAGGGGATGAGACATAATCCTCAGCATTTTCCTCAGCTTCGAATTCTCCTAAACAAATAGCCTGCTCGAAATCGATTTTAGGACTTGTAACGGGATTGTTCACATCTTCAATATCTGAGCACCTGAAAGGTAAATGGAAAAGAAACTATAGAGGAGCATCGAGGTACTGGAACCTACAAACGTGATACTAGGGCATGATATGAGATATATATAAAGACAGGCTATGAGAAGAGGGAATAAATATGAAGCCCATGAGAATGAGAGACCATGACAAAATGCATCTTCATTAATGTTCATTTAAAAGCTAAATAGCCAACATAAACTCTTATAATAGATTCCCCCACAACTTAAGGGCATACAAGAAGTGAGCATTGAGCATTACTTTGGGGAAGACTTAGAAACTACGAGAAGGTCCACGGCAGTCTAGTTATTCAAAACAAATCCAGGGGGGTTAGTGCGTATCATTGAAATGTCTTCCACTGCATCATCCACTTTGTCAATGACGTTTATGCTGAAGTTCTGAAGGCCCTTTTCAATTGATAACAACGTGTTTCATGAATTATGGCTCTCCCGGTATATCATTCCTGCAGATGTAAATGTTTTCGACAAGGGCGGATACATTATGGGCTCCCATTCCACTTCCCGACCTGAGGCTCTTGCAATCCTCCTTTCTTGCTCTTTCTGTAACTGTTTCCTTCTTTGTCAAACGTCAGGCTTGAATCCTAAACCGCATCGAGCCTTGTGGTGTACTGGCTTTAGTGCTCTGACCGTTCCTTGCTGGTATTTTCCCAACCCTTTCTTCGCTCGGGCTCCTTTTCCCACAGTCAGCTTGATTCCCATCTTGGTATTCTTCGATAACTTGGGTGCGGGAATCTTATTTCCTTCAATAACAAATGTAGCATTGATAAATTCGAAGGAGCGGAATGAGCATTCTACTGCATCTTTATTTGCTTCAATGTAGGGCGCGTCAGTAGAGACAGACGCAACAATGTCTTCTTCGCCATCGACCGTGATCAAACGGTTATCCATGACAAACTTGACCTTTTGATAGAGAGACGAAGGAACTGCCCCGGCGGAATAGATCCAAGGCCTCCCTAAGAGGCAGTTATACGAAGGTGGGATGTCCATGACCTGGAACTCAATATCGTATGTACATGGGCCTACTTCTAGAGGAATCTCGATCTTTCCCATGACCTCTCGTCGTGTCCCATCAAACGCCCTTACCGCAGAATGACAAGGCCTTAGGTAAGACATATCAACCGGCATCCTGGATAGTGTAGTCAAAGGCATGACATTGAGTGCAGACCCGTTATCAATAAGCACTTTCGATATTATATAGCCTTTGCAACCGGTCGTGATGTGCAATACTTTTACAGAACCCCTACCATTTGGTGGTATTTCGTCATCGCTGAAAGAGATGAAATTATCCGCATTCAAGTTGTTCACCCACCTGTCAAGCTGTTCAACGGGTATGTTACTCGGCACATACGCTTGGTTTAACACTCTCAGTAAAGCATTTCGATGTGGTTCTGAGCTCAACAGTAGAGATAACACTGAGATTTTCGCCGGTTGTTTGTTCAACTGTTCCACGATGTTATATTCACTATGCTTGATAAACTTTAAAAATTCATGAGCTTCATCCTCATTCACAGGTCTTTCAATTTCTGGTTCCGATTGTATTTCAACATCCACCTCAGCCTCATACATCGGTGTCTTTCCTTTCTGGTTCGAGTTAATGGTTTTTTTCTTTGGTTCAGCCACTTCTGGAGAATAGCACCTCCCGCTGCGGGTAAAGTGTCCTACTCTGCTAATATCTCCAATAAGGACCTTTTGCTTTTCAACTTTGGGTGCAACAATGTTAACATCGTATTTCCATGGCACTGCCTTATCGTCCTTGTAAGGGAAAGGGGAGGGCACTTTAATCACCACTGTCGGTTTGACTTCCTTCTTCTTGGCCTCATAATAAATCACCAGAGGCCGATCGGCACTATAACGAATGACTGATGGTTGGTTATCAGAGGCACATATTTTCCTTTCCTCGGGCTCATCCATTTTATCAAAGATCTCGACTTCCTTGTTGTTCATCATGTCTTGGAGTAGTTTCCTGAATTCTTCACAAGACTGGATGTCATGCCCTTCGATACCATGAAAGATACAAAAACTTTGACCTTCCGTACTTTGTTCTTCGAAACTTCTGTTGGAATAACAAAACGACCCATTTTCCATCATCACCTCCCAGACCTTCCGCAGAGGCATTTTTATTTCAGAAACATAGCTTTTAGCTCACCGCATATCTTCTCTTGTCACTGCACTTACGTTCCCCTCGGTATGGTTAGGGAGCGGGCTTCTGGCCACATTACCAGTACCGTCAAATCGTAAAATCCCTGCATCAATGAGATCCTGAACCCTCCTTTTGAAGGCTATACAATTTTCCGTGGAGTGCCCTTGGTTTCCCCCATGATACATGCAACTAGTATTGGGATTCGTACCATTTCGGGTATGGCGGTTTCAATGGCGCCATATAATGCGGGGATATTAATTGTTTTTCCAACAATTTTGGGCACAGTTCTCCGTACGACATGGGAATAGGGGTGAGTCGAGGTTTTTCAGGATTGGGTCTCATCGGTCTTTGTTCGTGTTTGGGTTGGCTTGGAGCAGGCGTGTTATTAGGTGGGAACATGGTGAATGGTCTTTGGTTATCAGTGGCATAGACGGGGTAAGGATGAGGTGTTTGATAGAAAGAGTTTTGAGGAGGAAAATAGAAGTTCGGAGGTGGGCGAAATTAAGGTTGTGGTTGGGTTGGGTATGGGTTAGAAGCATAGCAGCTTCCAGTCCCTACCATGTGAGTTTCAGGCTCTTTTTTCTTCATGGGTACTGGTCTTTTCGAACTCTCAGGACCTTCCATCTTTCCACTCTTGATGCCATTTTCAATGAGCTCCTCAGACATTACGATATCGGCAAAGTCCTGTGCGGCGTTTCCCACCAGTTTGTCGTAAAATGGCGCTTTCAAGGTGTTGATAAAGAGGACTGTTATCTCACTTTTAGTCAGTGGGGGCTCTATTTGTGTCGAGACGTCCCTCCACCTTTGAGCGTATTGTCTAAACGTCTCTGCTGGCTTCTTTTCCATCATCTGCAATGTTAGTCGATCGGGCGCCATATCAGAGACATGCTTGTACTGTTCGCAAAATGCAGATGCTAGGTCCTTCCATGATTGGATCCTCTCTCTGCTGAGTTAATTATACCATCGGAGGGCTTATCCGATCAAGCTATCTTGAAAACAATGTATTAACAATTTGTCTTCATTCACATAACCCGCCATCTTCCGACAAAACATGATAAGATGCGCCTTTGGGCATCTCGTTACATTGTATTTTTCAAAATCTGGCGCTTTGAATTTCGGGGCTAGGACCAGATCAGGTACTAAACTGAGCTCTTTGGCGCTCAGTGCAGAGAAGACTCCAGTACCCTCTACCGCTTTGAGTCTTTCTTCTAGACTCTTATACTTGTCCTCGGCATCATGTTTCTTCATTCTCAGCTTGGCTATTTCTACTGGATCATCCAAATCTGGAACTATTGGATTAGCGGAATTATCTTCGGAGTTCGACGCAAACATACCTTGCCCTAGATGAGCAGGTGGTGCGAGTCGTTGCTCTAGGCCTACCAGTTCCCCTTGAGGGTATCCTCTTTGCGTTGCAGGGATGTGGGGTGGAGTGAATCCCAGGAGATAAAGCGGGTCTTGATTAACTCTTGAATGGGGTTCTGTAACATCAGGACTTTGCACGGGCCCTTTTCCTTTGACCAGAGTTGATATCATCTCCATCATTTTGGTCATTTGATCCTTCTGCTCGAGCGGTTCCTCTCGGGACCTTGCCATCAGATCCCTTGCTTCTTGCTGCGACTTGGCTAACTGTTCTTGCAACTCTCTCTAGATTTTTTCCATTCTTTCGATCCTCTCATTGAGTTCGGCGTCCATAGCTCTAGTTCTTAGACGTGTCCTATAGGGATGATGTGATTCCAGATTCGTAGTGTCGCAACTGCGGATTATACGATTTTAGCCTTAGTGAATGATTAAGATGATATGATACTAATGTATGCAATGCAATGCAAATGTATGGTATGAATGCAAAAAAGGTGTCAACTATGATTCAATTCCCCATAGAAAACTTTCTTAAAAAATAAAGCTCTTTACATAAGATAGATTACAAGAACAGCCTTGCTCTAACGCCTAAGGCTTTAATCTTCGTCAGTAGGGAAGCTAATTCTCATCCACGATCTGACCGTGTCTCGAACTGTACGCTCAATGTGTCAGCTTGTATAGCTAGAGTCTGTAAATGCTCGGCTATCTCTCGTATCTAGGTTATAGCTTCCCCATGAGGTAATCTCTATCTTTGACTTGATTCTGGGAATGGTACAGCTCCATTTCTCTTCGTTCTTCGTTCTCTTTTAGATATCCAATATGATTCTGACAGTTCTGCAGCTCCATTTCTAACTCTTCGGTTTTCTTCTCCATTTCTTCGACTCTACTCGAACTTACCTTTAATTCTCTTACTGAGTTACGGTTTCGATAATAGTCAAGGGACCTTTCCAACTCCGCCACTCTAGTCTTCAATTCATTTCTTCTGTTTTGGCCTTCTGACACTTGCTTTTCTAGGATCTCCTTCTGAGCCTTCATTTCTTGAAATTTCCTTTCCCATTGCTCGGTCTTAGCTCTCTCCTCTTGTAACACTTGTCGCCATTGACTCGAAGTCTTTCCTAGTCCCGCAGTTCTCATGGAGAGACGCATCTTCTTGTAGTCCCCCTTTAGGCTATCCAACTCTTCTTCGGCTTTGCTCTTCCCTTTTTTTATCTTTTCTGCTTCTGATTTCTGTATCTCTATATCCAACTTCAAAAGCATCTTCTCTTCCTCCAACTGCTCAATTTTCTTCTCAAGCTCTGAACTTCGCTTTACAAAATCTTGCTTTATAATTTCTAATTTCGTTGATATCATTTGCAAATGTTCCTCTATAGATTGAGCATTATCTGAACTTGGTCTCGGGATATTGTCGTTGATTCTTTTGTTTAGCCACACTTTATACTCAGAAGTTGTCGTTTCGCCCAACGTCAACCTCTTCATCCGATAGGTTTGCTTCCAAGCATTTGCAATTTCCTTAATCTTCTTCTTATAACCCTCTCCTGTATAAGAGAATTCGCTTCGATCCAACCCATGCGTTGCTGGTACGAACTGTCTAGACTGGTATTGTCTTGCTGCTAGCAAAGGGGCATACCCGATGACTCCCCAAATTCCGGGTAGAGGGACCTAATTAAAGTCTCCACATCTGTAAAGGATCTCTCCAGGCACCATCCATGGAGCTCTCCACTCAATGTCTCCCTCCTGAAGATTCTGAAGAATTGTCCTCCATCCTTCTTCCGTTATGTCTTCTCGTCTTGACACGGCTACTTCCTCTTTTATCGGTGAATAATCCTTATAAAAGGGTCGACAAGAGACTTTATCCATCTTCCAAAAATGCCCATAAAACCATACCATTAATAGCTCTGCGCATCCGATAAACCTTCCTTCTCCCGCTCTTCTGCATGCATTTAACGATCTAAAAGTCTCTGCAAGAATTGTTGGGACAGGTGTAACTTGTTTATCCAATCGGTCGAACAAATCCACCACTGCTTCATCTATGTGTCTTAGGGCTTTTGGGAAGATGACTAGTCCGTAGAGGCTTAAGGCGAAAATATCAACCTTCCTCCTCACATCAGGGTGCGTCAAAATCAGATCCCTTAAATTTACCCAAGGAATACATCTCCCTTCACCTTTCTGTTGAATCTTGGTCGAGATCCACTGTTCACTCATTCCCATAATTTTCATCAACTTCTTCGCCAAAAGAGGGACATAGGTAGGCCTAATGTAAACCTTGTCAACTTGCATCTCGGGAATACGAAGTAAAGTGGTGTATTCTTCTATTGTTGGCACCAAATCCACTTTCCCAAAAGTGAAGCAACTGTATCCGGAATTCCAAAACTGGACCATAGCCTGAAACAGGTGTTTATCTATCTTAACATCCAATAAGTGAGAGATATCACCATAACGGCGGCAGAACATCTGTTTAGCTTCATCTTCCCAATGGGTCCAGATATCCCGCAACTCTTGAAGCTCATTTTGTGTCACGCTAACGCGGGTGAAGTCCCTCAGCTCTGACGTATGACCTTCAACTAAGCTATCTCCTTTTTCTAACTGCAACTTTTCTGACCATGTACACACTGCCGCATTGTCCTCTACTTTATCAAGAAAGTCGTTTTCCATAGCAAACTTCCTATCTCAGCAACCGAATAGAAATTGACACCTCTACTACATGGAATGTTATGCAAATCAAACAAATCAACACGAGTTAGTATTGCATAATCAAAACAAGCAAAATATCGTTAAACGCTTATCTGGGTAACTATTTGACACTCTGCCTAGGGTAGGCTCTAGGGCTTCTATATGGGGTTCGGTTCTACAGATGGATACCTGAACCAGCAGATTCCTCGATCCTCACCCATTATAGGCTCATACGGACTGAGTTCGGTTCAGGGGGATACATTTCCCTACGGCCATGCGGAGGTGAAAACCTCACGAAGCACATAGGTACGGATGTATCCCGGAAGCAATCCACTAGCCCATGCGGAGGTGAAAACCTCACGAAGGCTTAGTTTCTTACTCCACTTAAAGGTGTAACCACAACGGTCATGTAATGCAAATGCAAGTATTATGAGACTCGACACTATAGCACAAGCAAATACATAAAAAAGACACATGACTTTTCAAAACAAATTTCCAAATTTTCAATCAAAAGGACAAAAATCAATCAATATATGGCCTAACTCTCGAAGGTCCCCAGCGGAGTCGCCATGCTGTCGTAACCATTTTTTGAAAAACGGGAATCGACTTTTAAAAATAGGGAGTCGCCACCGATCTTTTATTCGAGGTGTGGTCGGATCACCTTGTTTTAATAAAAAAACATTTTAGTTTATTAAAACAGAGCTTTTGGTCTACGAGTGTTCGAGAAAATGGGTTCGGGCGTAGGTTACGTGCGAGGAAGGATTAGCACCCTCGCAACACCCAAAATTGGTACCAAATTGATTGATCAATGTCCCCATGCTGAATGTAATACCCTAGAATTAGGGGTTATGCATTTGGTGCATAATTCATGAGTTAGTAGGCTCAGAATATGGTTGAGTGTGTTTTAGGGGTTTTGAGAACTCTAGGGTGTAGTAGAAGGCCTTAAGAAATTATTGGATTTTAAGTGAAATAGGGGAAGCTAGGCTAAGGAGGCCTTAAGGGAATTTGTAAGGGATTTATGATATAAGAAAGGCCTTGGTAAAGTGGCTGCAAGGCGCCACTTAGAGCCTTGGTGAATGACGCCTCAAGCAAGGGAGAAGGGAGAAGGTTCGAGCAACGTGGGAAGCAAATGAACATTTGTTTTTGCGTTAAGAAAAAGGAGAAGGTTGGACGGCATATGGACTTTAAAGGATGGGATAAAGGCTTGGTTAATCCTTTTAAATTTCGGCTAAGAGTAGGATATATGTGGATTTATTTTGTTTATTTTATTTTATAGGTGATAAGAAGATAATTGAGGTTTTATTTAGTTTAAACAAGTAGATAGGAGATAAGTGAGGAGATAGATTGTTGAATTATTTTTTTATTTATTTTGAATAGGTGATATAGAGATAATATAGGAGATTATCAAGGGGTTTGATAAGAGAAAGGATTAAGTGGCCGGCCAAGGGACTCATTGGGTGGTAAATTTCGGTCATGTAGGGGAGGCATAAGTGCCGAAATTTGTTGTTCATCTTTTAGACTTTTTGCCGAAAAGTTTAGTCAAGAAAATTCATTCTTTTTCCTCTCCTTTCTTCTTTTATTTTGCTAAGGCCGAAGCTCTGTCTTCATACACCATTGTCGAATTCTCCTAAGTCTCCTCTCTTCATCTTTTCTTCTCCAAACCTTAAAGAAACACCATTAGCCGAAATCTCTCTTACATTTTCCCCTATTGCCGAAACTGCTTCAACTCCATACTTGTTCATTTGATAGCTGAGTATACATCACCATTTGGAAAGCCTAGCCGAATCTCAAGGTGACTATTTTCTCTTCTTCTGCCGCAAGTCTTAAAAGCAAGAATCTACTCTCTCTTGATCTCCTCAAGCAATTGGTGGTAAGTGCCCCTATTAGCAATCGGTTTCATTTTCTTTCTCTTGGTATGCCGAAATCAAGGGTAGGCCTTGATTTCTAGGAATGGTCGAATAGGCTTAAGGCCTTATTAATGTGTTTCTTTTGTGTCGACGTTAGGGACCGTTAAAGGAGTCTTGCAGGCTTCGACTACTCAAGGTACGTGGTTGTTAGTATTCGGCCAAGGGCCATTTTCCTAGATCTATGTATGAGCCGATTCTAACATTTGCTAGATAGGGATTTCGACAACTCCCAAGGCCAGAGGTGGTTTTACTCAGGGATTTCGACAGCTTCATAGTTAAGTGGTAATTTGGGATTTCGGTAAGTAGAGAAGGTGACTTGTGATATTTGGCCATAAGGCCATTTTGTCTATTAATGATGACCGATTGTGTACTATGGTTCTTAGGAGCAAATCGACAAGAACAAGTGGTGTTTCGGGATCTAAATAAGCTAGGTAAATAATTCATGGTCTTCGGTCTTGGGCCATATTTTGGTTATTAGTGTTGACCGACTTTGACTTTGGCTTATAGGGCAAATCGACTGTGGTTAAGCAAAGCCTTCGGGATTCAAGATCGTTTCGGTAAGGAACATTTAGTAAGATTCGATATATAGATTATGACTTGGCTGATTAACCGGTTAATTCTGATTAAGTACCATTGATGAAGGCGAATACCAGTCAAGGAGGACAAGGGGTAGTCCCTATTCCGAAGTTTAAGAGAAGAGCAGTCTCTGCGGTACGGGATTGGCCACCGGGGTGTGGGCCAGCGTCAGAGCAGAAAAGTAGGCAGATAGCCATAGTGTCACTTAGTGATAGCATCGGGATCAAAAGCGTAGTTCTTCAAGTTATCAGGTGTGTAGTTAGCCTACCGTTTTCCGGGTATTTGTTATGTATGCGATATTCGTATGTGTTATGTATGTGCTAACTAGTGCAGTGGAAATTGTGATATGGATACCCTCATGGGGTATGTCGATAATCCGGTAAGTACCAAATCTGATAGAATGTGATCGTTAATATGAATATGTGATGATTTGCTTGATGAACATGCTCATGCATCATTATGTTATGTCACTATTTTATGCTGCATGTGCATGGGTAGGATATGAATATGAAAGAAGGACAGGGTGTACTTCGAGTACGTGGTTGATATCGGCTTTGTGCCATATCGTGGTTATTGATGGCTTTGTGCTCATCGTGGTTTTGATGTTCGCTACGAGCTACATCGTGGATTGGCACTGACTGAGGTCGCGTTGTGGATTATTTGCGATTAAGTTCGCGTGGACGGCTTTAATTGCCAAAATGGATGTGTAGCAGTTGGAGGGCGATTTAGTAATCCCCTGGTGTGTGGTGGCTGGGTACGGGGGTGTGTAGAGGATGGACCCTAGGCTGGGTGGGTGCATGTTGCATGAACTTATTATCTGACGTATGAATTAATGTGAAATGGGCCAAGCCCAATATGATATGTGGATTAATGTGAAATGGGCCAAGCCCAGTATGTGAAGTGGATAAATGTGGTAATGGGCCAAGCCCAGTATGTGGAAACATGTGGTTAATTACATTATTATACGAAATATGGTATGAATATGGGCCAAGGCCAAACAAGTGAAATCATGTGAATAAGTGCATTGGTATCTGATATGTGATGTGGTAATGGGCCAAGCCCAATAAGTGATGCCATGTGAATTGATTGCCTTATGATCTGAACTGTGGTTAAATGTGTTTGTGGGTTAAGCTTATGTGGGTGGAATTCAGTGGACTAATTGCACACTGAGTCTGTTAGACTCACCCAATTTTTATCAACCTTACAGGTGATGCATATAGCTCGGACCGGGTTGGAGTGGATACGAGGTGGCCCATGCAGAAGAAGATGTTTCTACTTATTTTATTAAATTTATATTTTCAGTATGTTAAGTATCCATTTATTGTAATAAGGGCCTTATAGTATTTGCTACTATTTTGATTATGTTTTCAGTTGGGATTGTCGATTACTTTAATATTTGGAAATGATTTTATTCTTAACAATTTACATTCTAAAATATTTATATACCAAAGTTTTAATCCGGGAATTTGTAACAACTCGACTTATTTCAGAATTTTAAAATGCACAGGATTTTGCAAACCACCACAGATTTTTATGTTTTTACTTTAAGTCAAAATCTTTTCAAATGTTTTCCGCAGTGGCATTTCTGAATTCGGTCGTGGCTCATGGGCCGGGTTTGGGGGTGTTACACTGAAAACTTGAAAATATTTAGGGTAAAAAGAATTAAAAGAATGGGTTAATTGAATCGGGATTGAATCTCAAAATTAACTCGTTTCAAAAGAATAAGATTGTCATACCCAGCACGTTAGGATATGACGCCTTTATACTCTGACGTCAAGATCATCTTTGATCTTCAAATCGCGTGAAGAAGGGTATTTGAATATTTAGTCGAACAGAAAAATCAACACCCAGCATGTTAGGATGTGATCTTTCAAACTTCTAAACACACGAATATTGCCTTATTTCCTAAAGGAATGTTTTAAAGATATTGATTTTTTGCGAAAGGATATTTTTATTTTAAACGACAATTACATGCCAATATTCATATTCTATAAATTGTTGAACAAAATTATTTAAAAGCAATTATGATGTGTTATCATTTAAAATAGGCAGTAAAACGATAATAACACAAAATATGTTAGGTGATAATTCATGTACTAAAATAATTGTAAATACATGATGAAGCATAAACAAATATAATTAACAACAAACAGATGAACCTATTTAACGCATGCTTTGATAATAGATAAAAAGACACATACATGATAGAGCCAATATAAACATAATATATAGTGATTTTAAATAAATATATAAAATTACATATGAAAACAATATAAATAGAATATATTATATAACGCAAATAAATTTTAGCCACAAGTAATATACGATATAACATTGTATAATATACGATTTGAAAATATATAATATATAAAAATATCTAATGAAAATAATTCTTAGCTAAATAAAAGTAACAAATAATAATGATAGAAATAGACATATATTTATACTGTTAGTGTACTAGTATATAGATAATAATATGGACCGTTTAAAATAATACAAAATTATAAAAATAAAATAAAAAGGATAAAAATAAAATAAACAATAAAAGAGGGGGTCAAATAACAATTAAAAAGGGACTGAAAGGATTAAAGTAAGACGCGCGTTAAATGACAGGGGCTAAAGTTGAAATTATACCAAATTTTAAAACGGAGTCGTTTTGATTTAAACCGTTAAAGACTTGTAAGATCGAATTGAGATGAAATGCGAGTTTTGGGGCCAAATTAAAAATAAAAAGAATTTGAAACAAACGGGGTTGAAAATAATAAAAACACGGAGGGGCTGGGATAGCAATTAGACCGCTTGATGAAAACGCGCGGATCCCCTTTAATGGGTCGGGTCAACGCGCGACCTAAGGAGGTTAAACGGCATCGTTTCGAGGCCACCTAGTCAAGCCTAAAACGTCGTCGTTCCCGATGCTTATAAAAGGGAAAATTTTGTAAAAAAAAAGGTTATATCCTGCTATGTTACAACAAAAAGGGGAGGGTGGTTTTTCTGTTTCCTCTGCTAGGGTTTCGTCCTTAACCCCAAATGCGGCCAGGTCCGCCGCGAAGCTACCGAGAGCGGTGCTCAGACCAGGTAAAACATTTCATTTATTTTTCTCTTTTATATATATCCCTGTAGCGTATATAAAAATATTTGTATGTACGTGAAAGCGATTTGAAGAGAGAAACATAAAGCAAACTAAGGAAGAAGCCGAATCAACCTTGTAATTTTTGCTTGATTTCTGATTGTTTTCTTTTAGTTCGTAAAAACGAGGAGGGAACCCTTGCTATAAGATTTACTTTGATTTTGTTATGATCGGATTTACAAAGACTTTTGCTTTTGGTTTTTGTATTTTTTGGTAATGCGTCGGGGGGGAGGGAAGAGAAGAATACGAAACGTTTCCCCCTTTCTTTTATAACCGATTTGCAGGTTTCTTTTTTGCTTTGTTCTCTGTCGCTTCCTCTTTCTCCGTTTGCAGGGGATGGGCGATGGTGGTGACGGTGGAGACCGAGGCGCCTAGGGAAGCTGCAGGCGTCAGGGGCGTTGAAGGGGCAGAGGCGTGCGAGACTGAGGTGCCTGGGGGTGCTCGAAGCGTCAGGGGCGTGGGCATAGGGCACGACGCGCGTGGGGAGCTGGGGAGTCACGCGGGTGAAGCTAGGGCGACGCGCGTGTAGGGGACGCGCGGCGGCGCTGGAAGGGGACCCTAGGGTTTCCGAAAGTCTTGGGCCTATTTCGGTTGGGCTAGTTGGGTTGTCGGGCTTCTGGGCTGGAGTTGGTTTCGGGCCTATTTTCATTAAGGCTCCAGAATTATTTTGTAAAAGGACATTGGACTTTATTAATTTTTGGTTTTTTTATTTGCTGGAGTGGGTCTGACGGGTTTTGTGATTGGGCTTCATTGGTTGTGTATTTGGACTGCAACTATTGGGTTTATTTGTTTGGCTTTGTTTGGGCTGATTCAATTTGGGCTAGATTTTGGGACTGTTCAGACACTTTAATGGATTTTCATAATAATACTATTTTGGTTTTTTTTTTTAATTTGGGTTTTGTTTTGGCTAAATGGGCCCGGGCAAAATTTGGTTATTACACTCGTAAAAGAATCAAAGTGAGCATTTGATTCAAATACTTAAAAAGATTATTATGTCGCCTACAATTCCAATTGAAGAGATGACTAGTCTTGGCTATCGGAGTTGTTGATTCCATGGGTAGAGACATAGATGTATTCATTGGCAGAATGATACATTGGATTGGGCTCAAGATGAACTAATTATGAATCTATTTGTGAATTAATTCACTTGTGACATTCATGGTATGAGTTACCTAAATCTTGTCACTAACCATGCGTATATAACTCATCTGATTTGATATAAATGGAGGCTTATGCTCTAAAGATGATCGAGCTGATAGTCGGTATGTTGGGTACATGACTTGTGTATAAAGGTGTTCAAACTTTGGTTAAAACCAAATTAACCGACCGAACCGATCTAATTCAGATAATCGGACGGTTAATTGATCTAGTTCGGTTAAAGGTTTTTTGGAATTTTGGTTAACGGTTAATTCAGTTCAAAATCGGGTAATTAGCCGAACTTAATAAATAATATTATATATTATATGTATTAGGCTATTACTAGTTCGGTTAATTCGATCAAATGAACATTATAAATTTATTTATTTATATGTTTTATACTTGTTTTAACAAAAACAAAACATATAAATTTCGGTTAATTCAGTCGGTCGAATTAACTGAAATATTTTGGTTCGGTTATTTTTTTTGAAAAAATTTAGGTTCGGTTAACGGTTAAAGGATTAAAAAGTTCGATTAATACTAGTTCAATTCGGTTAACCATTTGAACACCCCTACTTGTGTATGGCATGACTTTACTAACAACAGGGGAATTCATAGCTCAATTAAAGAGTTAACGATATCCTCTCATTGGTATTGTGTGGATTGATAAATATGGAATGTGGCATCGGGTTGCTTGTTCTCAAACGAGCAATTTATCACAGTCATTTGTTGACAATGGTCATATTAATCATTAAGAAGACACAATGGTGATAATGAGATAAAATATGATATATATAGAATATATGGGCACATTTCCCAACACATGTATGACATTGCACATTGCAGAAATGTTTATATATAGTTTTGATATTTATCCTTACTTATTACTATCGATTTAATTTTTATGTGTTGTAAATTACATGATATATAAAAATAATATAATATAATATATTGTAAACTTAAAAAAATGGGTCAAATCGGGTTGAGCTCGGGCCTTGAATGTTCAAGCTCGAATCTAGCCTATATTTGCCCAAGCCCATTTTTGGGCATAACATTTTTACCTAAAACCTCCCAAAATTTTTGTAGGCCTTCAGGCTCGGGCGGGTAGCCTAAGCCATTAAGATGTCTACTTCCAATATACTAGTTTCAAATGTCACGTACATTGCATGTGATTTACGTACTTATTTTTTTAATTTATTAAATAATAATATTTTACAATTTTAAAATATATATTACTAACTAAGGATTTGTTTAATTTATAATAAAATCCTATTAGTTTTGATAAATAATTGAGAGAATAAATAAAGTGTTTTAAAAATAATGAAAATAAAGAACTAGAAATAATCTATAGTAAAATATTAAGTAATTAGATAAAATAATGTTGAGTTAATACATACTACTATTGAAATTAATATAAAACTTTGAACTAAAATAAAAAACTATAATATTAAATTGAAATAATAAAAAAATAGACATAATATTATATTATCTCATAATCAATTAAAATAATCTTTTATATCTTTCTAGTGTCATTATTGTTCGAATATGATTTAATATTGTCTCTTTGAAGAACCATTGGTTTAATGCTCTATTTAAAAAAAAATATATCTTTAGCTTATTAATGCTAACAATCTTCATTTTTTTACCGTAATTTTTCTTAGATGCTATTTGATTGAATGTGCCTAACCATTGGATACTATATTTGTAGAGCTAAACTTAAGTTTTAATTGATATATAACTCTAAATTAATTAAGAAATATTTAATAGATAATTTTTTTCTCTATTTTATGCTTATAATTTTATTCAAATTAAAATTTAATTTTACGTCAATCTTTTTTTTTAATTGAGCTACCATATTACTTTACATAATAAACCTAAATTAAATTATAATTAAATTTAAATGTCAATTAATAAATCTAAATTTAATTATAATAATATTTAGATGTGAATACAATTTGTAAATATCACTACTACTTTACGTTTAGATGTAAATTAATAATTTTAAATTAAAATATAATTATATTCAAATATCAATAAAATTTGTAATTATAATATAATATAATATATAGAGGAGGGATCTACTTACATTTGTGTAATATCTTTCTGTAACTTTTTATTCCATTAATATTTTAATAATCTAACCTTCATATTCCATGCTCAATTCATATAGATTATATATGTCAAGTTTGACATAAATTTAAAAAAAAGGTAACTATTCGTTTTATGTAAATAACTTTCAATCGTTAAATATATATTGATATAGACAATATTTTAGATAGATATGATAGAGATATCGGATCAATTAAAAAAATTACATGCATGACAAAGCAAATATCTTAATAAGTTCAATGTTAGGATCGTTAAAATATTAATAGTATAAAAAGTTATGAAATGGTGTAAAGCGACTTAAGTTTTACACCAGTATAAGTGGATTCCTCCCCTAATATATATGTAGAAGGCCCAAATTGCCCGGGGCCCATTTCGTTACACCTAAAACCTTAGACCATTAAAGAATCAACCCAACACTAAACCAATTTCAGCCAATTAAAACCACAACCCATTAAACCCAAAACAGACCTAAAGGCTAAACCCAACAACTAGCCCAATACCCAAATAAACCCAAAAAAAATAACCCTAGCCCAAATTATAGAAGCCCAAAACAGAAAAAAACAAAGAGTAACCCCCAAACCCTAGGTGCGGCTTCTTGCCCAGCATTCTGACGCCGCCAGCAGTCTTGTCCACCGCCAAGCAGCACCGCCACCTGCTCCACCGCCACTTGCCTGCAAACAATAAAAATGAAATGACAGAAAGCATGTAAAAATGGCTATATAAGCCATACTAAACCGATTGTAAATGGGGGGTCTTCTTCTTCTTTTTTACGAACCACGAACATCAGAGATCAGAAATAAAAAAAGCAAAAAAATCAAAAGGTTGATTTCGTTTTATTTTTCTATTACTATTTACTGTCATATTTTTATTTTATTTCGAAATCTTTCACAAACAAAAATAAAAAGAGAAGTGCAAAGAAAACGGACCTGAATCTTGAGGCGCATCGTCGGAACCTTCTTTCTGTCATTGTGGCCGAACCAAGGACAGAGGGGGTTTTCTATCCTTTCTCTTCTCTCGCGTTTTGAGGCTTCTAAAAAGGGGCTAAAAGGCCTGGGCTCGGGCATCGCCGGCCACCGATATGGTGGTGGCACGGTGGTGCGACAAATCGGCCAAAAAGGAGGCTCAATCGTCGGGCGAAAAGGGTGAGGGAAGAGATGAGGAGAAGAAAGGTTTTTGGAAATGGCTGCTGATTTTTAAGAAAATTTTAGGGTTAAAAATATGATATTTTGAGAAATATTAGGCTTTATATACATTTAGCAAAACGACGCCGTTTGGTTAACAAGCTTACTGCGCATATTCCTTAAAAGGAATATTTGCACGATCGGTCCCCATCTTTTTGCGGCGCTATTGGATCAAGTCCCATTTTGTGTTTTCTTTTTTTGCGATTTTGTCCTGTTATTTCCGTTTCATTGCAATTCAATCCGCGCCTGGGCCATTTGAAACGTCACGCGTTTAGGGACTGGGTTATTTACCCATTTGGTCCTCAAGAGTTTATGCGCGTGGTGTTGTGGTCCTTATTCGCCCTTTTTTTTATTGCAATTCCTGCCCCTGACTTTTATTCTGTTTTCAATACAGTCCATTAATTATTTTCATTTAATTATTCGTTTATTGAGTTTACTAATTATTCTCCTTTTTTAATTAATATTTAATATTCTATCTTTTAAATTGTTTATTTCCCTTTAAATGTTATTTATTTTCCTTAATGGTTTTTTACATTATTATTACTATTGTTATTTATTTATTTATTTTTATTTTTGTTTTGTTACCACTATTATTATTATTACTTTTACTCTTATTATTTTTATTATTCTTGTTAAAACTACTGTCGTTATTATTATTATCATTTTATATGCTATTTTATTAGTGTTGTCTTACTATTATTGTTTTTATTATCATTTTATTATTATTATTAGTTTTATTATTTCATTATTATTATTTGTTCTTTACTATTAGTATACTTATTATCATTTCTATTATTGTTTTCACTATTATTATTATTATTATATTTCCTTTTCGTATTTATACTTATAATTATTATTATTATTATTTTATTATTTCCTTATTTTACTTTTTATTATCTTCATTTTTGACTCGTTCATTTTTATTCTATTTCATTTTCGTTCTTTATATTATCATTCGTACTAAATGCATTTATTTCCATTTTGCTATGCATATTCGTATTGTAATTTGTTTTTACATTTCATTATAACTTGTCACATTAACCTTTATTTGATACATCAGGTTTTAAAATGATCGATATTCTATATTTAGAAGTTTGAGGAATCGTGCTCAATCGTGCTGGGTTTCGATTTCCCGCTCGTCTAAATGACTAAATATCCTTCTAAGATTTTGACCGTGTTTTCTCAAATAAGGCAATATTTCATGTTTGAAAATTCGAGGAATCGTGCCCAATTGTGCTGGGTTTCGGCTTTTTGATTTGGCCAAATAGTGAAATACCCTTTTAAAATTGCAATGCATGATTTTTGAAAATCATTATATGATCTTGGTATCGAAGGTTGAAACATCGTGTCCTAAAGTGCTGGATGTGGTATTTCATCTTTTCGGAACAAGAGAATTTCGATATCCAACTCGAATTACCCAAACATTTTCTAAAGGATTCGTATTTTAAAATCTTTTCAAATTTTCGACATTAAGACATTAATTAATCAATTAGGTACCAATTTTGGGCGTATCGAGGGTGCTAACCCTTCCTCGTACGTAACCGACTCCGGAATCCATTTTTTGAGTTTCGTAGACTGAAATCGTTATTTTGATAAATCAAACTATTTATTAAAAACAACCGTTTTACGAGGTGACCCGATCACACCTCATCAAAAAGGATTGGTGGCGACTCCCAAGTTTTTCGTTTTCATTTTCAAAAAATCCAAGTCGACCCCCGTTGTTTCCAAAAAAAATGGTTTTGACAATATATATATATATATATATTATCTACATATAAATATAAGGTTTAAATATGTCAAAGGTCCATGTACTCTTTTAAAATTTTAAATTTAGTTCCTATACTTTAATTTTGAGACATTGATTCCCTATACCTTTTTTCTTTAAAAATCTGAGTCCCTTCATCTAATCTTGCCATTAAAGCTAATAATGCCAAAGGTAAAATAATTTTTTTAGACCTTCATATTTACAATTTTTTGTCAATTTGGTTCTTACCCTTTAAAAATACATAAAAAATATATTTTCATATTATAAATAAAAATAGAAAAATTTTAAAAATATATTTAAAAACAAAAAAACGAAGAATTAAAAAAATCTCTAAATTCAAAAAATAAAAATGATTTTAAAATATTAAAAAATTTAAAATTCAATGTTATCTAAATTGGATCAGATTGGCGAGTTGTATCAATTGGATCGAGAATCGATTGGAGTATTGTCCGGTGAGCGGTAAAAAATCCGTTGATCCGCAAACCAATATAGATTGGTTGAACCGAGCTAAAAAATTGGTTGAATTGATAGTTCAATCAATTTCAAATTGGTTTAACCAATTAGTTTCCATAACAACCGGCTAGACTGGTTCAAAGCAAATAAATTATTAAAAATAAAAAATAAAAATATTGAAAAATTATAAAAATCGGTTCAACTACTAGTTCAATTGGTTTTTTTTTTTATCTCAGTTCAATTAGTTTATACTAGTTCGTGGGTTAACTGATTTTTAAAATTTTTAAACTTTTTTAGTCTCAACATTTACAATTTTTTTGTTAGTTTGGTCCATACCCTTTAAAAGTATGTATTTTTTAAGTTTTTTAAAATTATTATTATTTTTATATTTTAAACATAAAAAAATAATTTAAAAATAAAAAAAATTAAAAACTCTTTAAAAATAAAAAAATAGTTTTAAAAATATAAAAGATTCCAATATTCAATGTTATCTAAACCGAACGAGATTGATTGGATTAGGAATAAACTAGGGTATTGATTCGGTGAGAGGTAAAAATTGGACGACTCGTGAATTAGTACGAACTGGTTGAACTAAGCTAAAAAACTAGTTGAATTGGCAGTTGAACCCATTTTTATAATTTATTTTCTTTAAATCGGTTGAACCGATTATTCTGGAAATCAATTGGTTAGATCAGTTTTTTAGCTTGATTCAACTGATCTATACTGGTTCGCATGTCAACTAAATTTTTATTTCTCACTGGACCAATACCCCAACTAGTTTGACTGGCCAATCGTGTTCAATTCAGATAATATTTTTTTATGTAGTTTTAAAGTGTAAGAATTAAATTGACAGAAATATAATTGTTGAAAGTTAAATAAATTAATTTACTTTTAACATCATTAACTTTAACAGGAAAATTAATAAATTTTTTTAAAATCAAAGTAAAGAGACTTAAATCTAAAAATTAGATTGAAATATAACAACTAAATTCTAATTTTTTAAAAACAACAAAGTAGCTTTAATATATTTAAATCTAGACATAGCAAGTATAGATTCATGAAACACAAACAAGGGCAAATCAGTAAAAGTCAAGCGGGAGAGTCTCACGGCTGAACCATATATTTTATCAGCATCAAATCAATCAAACAACCCCCCCCCCCCCCCCCAAACAACAAAACTGACACCCAAATCTCCTCTTCCCTATATTAATAATTTTCTCGAGAAAATTCCCGCATTTTCTGCAAAAAGAAAAACCTCCCCGTCCTTTGAGAAACCCTAGATGTCTACGTCAAGCCAAACTCAGTTCCGTTATACCCAGACACCATCGAAGGTCCTGCATCTCCGTAATCTCCCATGGGAGTGTACGGAAGAGGAACTCGTTGAGCTTTGTAAACCCTTTGGGAAGATCGTTAACACTAAGTGCAATGTCGGCGCCAATCGGAACCAAGCTTTTGTTGAATTTGTAAGCTTCTAAATCCATCAACGGTTCTTTCTTTTCTTCTTTTTGCTTTATAATTTATGGATTGCTTTGCGTTGGGCGTTGGTCAAAATAAAAAAAAAAAGGTTAATATGTGCTACGGTAAGGGCAATCGACTACTGATTGTTAATTTTCTAGTGTAAATTTCAATGTGTATCTTAGAATTGTAAGCTTATGAGTTCCTTTTTGTGAGACTTTCTTTTTGGCATGTTAAAAATCTGATTTTATTTTTGCTTTTTTATTTTCTATGTAAATTTGATTGGTTAATTGCAGAACTGCAAAGTTTTATTTGTTTATTTTTATTTGGTGGTGGATTGGGGTTGGGGGGAACTGATGGTTTCGTTTCATCTTGATGGATTAAGATTAATTGTTTTGTTGGGTCGAGTGTAATCTATCGCGGGCTTATGGGAAAAATGTGAATTTTTGGCTTCTATTCTTCTTTTATTAGTGAAAATTTTGATGGTTTAATTCAAATAGTGAATTTAGATAATATTTGAAGGTGAGCAGTGACTGTATTCTGTTAATCAATGATGTTACTTGTATTTTCAGGTAGACTTAAATCAGGCTATTTCGATGGTATCATACTATGCTTCGTCTTCGGAGCCAGCACAGGTTCGTGGAAAAACGGTATATATTCAATATTCAAACAGACATGAGATTGTCAACAACAAAAGTCCTGGAGATACCCCAGGAAATGTTTTGCTGGTTACCATTGAGGGTGTGGAAGCTAATGATGTGACCATTGAGACAATTCACTTGGTAAGTACTTATTACCGGTGTGTGTCTGTGTCTTCAATTAAATGCTATCTATTGTTGCATCTCTATTATATTGCTACTTAAGGAAAGATTGTCTAAGATTTTTAAAGCTTCTTTATGCTTAAGCTCCAGAATAGGGAACATGTTTGTACGATTAAATGAGGACATCTTGTATTTCTATTTCTAAATGTGGCCTACTTTAGTAGGTCAAAATCTTGTGAAACCTTTATGGACTTCTGAAGTTAAACATAGCATATGTTGTGGAGTACCACTTTTACCTACCCCCGTGTTATTTCTTATGTGACTGACGAGGGATACTTGATGTTCTTAAACCCTTTTCTTTTAAGGAATATGATTTTCAATTAGAGAGTTCAGGGCCATTTCTTGTAGATCTCAAATGAACAAACTGTTATCTTTTAATGTTCTTTTACATATAGAGATAGCAGCTTTTGATTGAAATCAGTTGAATCACAGACGGTTATACCCCTTATTTAGATTCCTTTGTTGGAGACAGTTTGGAAATATTGTCATGTACGTCATACTCCTTTCTCTAAGGGTCTATCTTGAGGCATGTATGCACAGGTGTCATTCTGCACTTATTCTCGTCCATTTGGATTTGCTAACAAAGATTTTTCTCATAATACCAATGTTTGTGATGGTTTTTAATGTTCTTTCTTTTTCTTTTCTATTTATGTTTGTGATATATGATTGTTTCTGATTTTATTTTGTTTTAGGTATTTTCTGCATTTGGTTTTGTGCATAAAATTGCTACTTTTGAAAAGGCTGCGGGATTCCAGGTGAGATGCTACATTTAGATTTTTAAGCCTTCAGAGATTGCATGTCTTTCAATACCACACTCATTTTTATGACAAATTTTGGTAGGCATTAATCCAATTCACTGATGCTGAAACTGCATCTTCAGCAAGGAATGCCTTGGACGGTAGAAGTATTCCCAGGTATGACTGCTTGTCTCTTCCTTCCAAACATGCCCATTTATTTTCCCCTTTCTCTAGCATCACTTAAGTCTATCCTTCATATTGATCATACATATATGGTTTGGGAACTGAATAACATTGTCCATTGTGTTGTAATGTTTTATCACGATATTTTGAATGTAGGTACTTGCTTCCAGATCATGTTACTTCTTGTCACCTTCGAATTTCGTATTCTGCACACACTGATCTGAATATCAAGTTTCAGTCTCATCGGAGCAGGTAAAAATGGACCTATAAATATCAAGTTATGTGCTTATTGAAATTCATCAATGTTTGGTCATGTTCATTCCTGAAATCTCAAGTAATGTGCCTCCTAAAATTTTCTTTGGGCATCTGATATATTGCTAATTAATGTGTGTGCTTTTTGTCGTTTAGGGTGTTAGTGAAGCCTGGTAGTCAGCACACAGATGTGTTGTCATGGGCGCTTAGTAATTTTCTTAATCTTTTGAACATGGTTCCATGCATATGCAAATCTCAGTATAGTTGGAAGTTATTTACATGTTGATTGTGGGATTACCACTTTGTTGGTACCATGAGTGGTGGTCACCCCTTTTTCTGCTTTTATACAAAGATGTTTTTAGTGATGGACTAGAATATTTGAGTGTATCCTCTAACGTGCTAGTACATTTAATATCAATCTGATTTTGTATTTCAATATTGTTTTGTCAAGCTTGTTTAGTGTTTCCTGTTGGGCACGTTGTATTTGGAGTATATACTTCCACCAACAGTTTTATGTTTGCAAACTATTTAATGAATTAGCTAGTATTTTATAGTATTTTGAAGTCATCTATCATGAGGGCGAGGATATTGTAAATTGACATGGGAAGCTACTTGATTGTGGGGAAAGGGCAATATGTAATTAAATTTAATTCTGTTGGATTTAATACTCATTGTTTTCATTTGAGTGGCACTTCAAAAAAATGTGATTGTCCTAAATTCTCTTGGTACATTTACGGAATTTTTCATCACTTCCACGGAAACATTGACCAAAATGAAGATGTTAGCATCCATAGAGTTGGTTTTAACTAAGCTAGTCTTTAACCGGAATACCTATGAAAGCTTTTGAGTTGCTCTCTCATATAATTTAAATCAACTGGATACTCTTATTTGCTTGATCTGCTATACAAGAAGCTGCTGGATTTGAGCCCACAATCTTGTCTTCTATTATATCCATTTGCAATTGCATCACTTCATTACCCTTAAATGCTTTCTATCTTGACCATACAAAAATTTCTATTTGACATTGGTCTTTGCATTTGTACTCTATGTAATGAGTATTTTCTGATTTTGTTTGCTCATTTATGTAGGGATTATACCAATCCATACCTTCCTGTCAATCCAACTGCGATGGAGGGACTCATGCAGGTAGTTGTAGCCCTGTCATCTCAAACATTTGAGTTAGTTTTTTAATATTGGGAATCACTAATATTTTGTAATCTCCAGCCTGTAGTTGGTCCTGATGGAAAAAAGCAAGAACCTCAGAGTAATGTGCTACTTGCTTCAATTGAAAATATGCAGTATGCTGTGACAGTTGATGTTCTTCACTCGGTAAGACATTCTGTTACTTCATTGACTGGAAATGCAGGTTTATTGTTTCAAAATTTTCACTTATTTTTGTACTGGTTATTTGTTGAAGGTATTCTCTGCATTTGGCACTGTCCAAAAGATTGCTATATTTGAGAAGAATGGCGGAACACAGGCACTAATTCAATATCCAGGTATGCTTTTGTCATATGATTTTTATTTTTATTTTTTTATGTATGTTTTTGACAGTATTTTCAAGGTGTGCACTTAAGCACTAAGGTGCTTAGGCTTAGTCCCAGATGACAAAAGTGCCTTAAACCATTTTAGGCATAGCACATCTGGTTTGGCTTACGCTTGGTGCACCTAGACTACCTCTTATATAAGGTGATGGGCTCAAAGAAAAACTAAGGATTAGGTTTCCTACTGTCTTTGGTCCCTTTATCTATTTCCAAGTGCCCCCCCCCCCCCCGGTTCGCAGCTGCTCTTCCTAAATGTTTGAAACTAAGACTCTGATAGAAATGCGTGCGGATCAGATCGAAAAGTTTCCAAGTTGCGGATTTGACCTAGGGCTATAGACCAAATCAAAGGAAACTTGTGTGCAACAACCTGAAATGCACAATAAACCAAGTAGAATAAAATTCGGCAGCAAATAACAATGAATAAGAACGAATAAACTGAATTCTATGAAGCATCTTGAATGAATAGCAATCGGTTCTTGAAGGAGATCTGTTCCTGATGGATTCTTGATAACTAATTAAAGAAACTGAGCAGATTTGAAAGAAAGAAAATAAAGATGGAAGGTGGTTAATGGCCGAATATAGAAGATGGAATAGATGGATAACGCCCTAAGAAGCCTTTGAATAAAAAAGATTCAACAAATTTGACCCCATCTGTTCATGTATCAGACCCACAAGTTGAATCTCAACTCTCAAGGTCTATGAGTCTGAGGCGTCCCTGGGGGACTGTCGGACATATTTTCTTACAACCTGCAAATTATTATTGCAATGCATGTTCTATTTCTTTGGATTTGGATATTTGATAGGCTTTACTGATGTAGAATTTGTTACATTCAGATGTCACGACTGCAGCTGTCGCCAAAGAATCCTTAGAGGGACACTGCATATATGAGGGTGGCTATTGTAAGCTTCATCTATCATACTCTCGTCATACTGATCTCAATGTAAAGGTATAAATATGTGCTTTTGAGTTAATGTTCATGAGAAAAAGGAAAGAAGAAAAATAAATTAAAGACGTCATTAGAAGATAAGGGGGATCCACTGATCGAAAAAAGATATGAACCCTAATATGTATGCTTCTTGACACTTGATTATGACCCTTACCTGCTAAATTAGTTTTATTATTTGTCTTGACAGATGCGCTGCATGTGATTCTGACTAGTTTCACTTTTTGCCACAGGCTTACAGTGATAAAAGTAGAGATTACACAATCTCAGACCTAAGTTTGCTTGCGACACAAGGTCCAGGTATGCATGCCACTCCAAATGCTTGGCAGAATCCTCAGAATGCTCCATTATACCCTGGGACTGACTATGCAGCTTCAGCAGCAATGCAAGCTCAACCCTCTGCTGGACAAGTTCCTGCTTGGGATCCAAGTTTACAGGCTAGACCATCATACGGATCAGTGCCTGGGACTGTTCCTGGTCAAGCATATCAAGCGTCTGCTGTCCCTACATACATGAATGCTGCGCCACCTGCTGGTTCATCACCCCTTTCCCAACCTGGTGCGACTTCCATGAGAATGCCACCTCCAGGTGGTGCACCACTGCTAGGTCAGCCTCCTTATTATGGTCAATGATTCCTTTCCCGAGTTTTAAATGAATTGAAATTGACTCTTGGTGCGCAATCTCTGACCCTTAATGATTTAAGTTAAATTATTTGTTGGTTTGGAAGTGTTTTTGTTTTCCTCAATCCATCTCCATCATTGATGTAAAAGGAGCTTAAATTCAAAATGATTCGGTAGAAATCTATGTGCAAGACATGCTTTTATATTCTCCTGCAGCCATTTTTTGCCTTCAGATCTCTTTCTAATTTGTTTGAATTTTGAAAGATAATGGTCCCTCCAAGTGCAGCCATTAGACTCTTATTTCCCCTGCGTGTGCTGCCTTTTTAAGGTTTTACAAATCTGGTGACACCAGTTCTTGTTAGAACAATTACATGTCTGCTGGTAAACAGATAAATAGACTGGAGTTGGTGTTTCGAGTTTGACAGCCTCTTCATTGCCCTTGCATGCTAAGAGAATGTCATGTCAGAAGTAAAATGAAAGATAATTAGTTTTTCTAAGGGATTAAACTTAAAATTACATATTCAATGTGTAATTTGATATATGAATTTTGTTTTAGTGTAATTATATAGATGAAATTTTGAAATTTTGATTGCGGTTTAAATGTATATATAAAAATTTGATTTTAATTTAATTATATATATTTAAGGAAAATATATATTATTTTCATATTAGATAAATAAAATTATTTGTGCATGTAATATGGAAACGTGAAATGGTGTTATTAATAGTGATTTGTGTAAATTGAGTCAAGTAAGAAATTTATATATAACATGATACATTTGATTAAAGTTAATGTATAGTTTTGAGATTTATTTATTTTTTTAAATAAAAGGAATTATGTAAATTTTGTTTATTTGAAAATTTAATAATAATTTTTGAAGTTTAAATTATAATAAAGGATTAATTGACAAATTACACCTTAAGTTTTTTTTTTTTGTTTGAAGTGGTAGTTAAAATATTTTAAGTTACCCGAAGCAAAAAAAACTCATTGATGGTGCCACATTAGCACTTATTTTCTAATTTTCTAATATATAATATTAAAAAATAAAAATATTTTCCCTCTCCCCACCTTCACCGTCCTTCACGACTCCCTCTGGCCTCTGCCACCACCACTCTTCCTTCCCTCTCCTCTACCGTCCCGGCTACCCCTCACCCCGATCCTCTGGGTCCATATGTAAGCACTGCAATGCGAGAGCAGCTGCAGCCTGTGCTCCTTTCTTAAGAGTACTGTCCCCCCAACCTCGTGTCCATTAACCTTAGCATTTTCCTGTTGTCACTTAGGAAGGCTTTTGCACACTTCACTAGTGTTTCTTCCCACAAACCAGCTTGGTCATCATCCATTACCCGTCGTCCCGAAAGTAAATCTAATAGTACAACACCAAAGTTATACACGTAACTCTTTGGGGTCACGCGACCTGCAAGGTTTAATCTAGTCCGTTAGTCGGATCGATACTCCTCACTCGAAAACCATATACTAAACAAACAAGTTCAAGAAAACAAAGATCACATCAATGATTATATCAATGCACCAAGATGATGGTGTTTCCCTATACTAGTTCAAGGACACTAGAGGGTCGGGTTGGGGGGGGGGGGGAGGAGTGGAGCGCCCTGGTGGAGGGAGGGAAATATTTTTTATTTTTTAATATTAATATAATTATTGTCAACTAATATAATATAAATATAAAATCAAAAAATAAATGTTGATATTACACAATATAACTGATCAATGGATTTTCTCAAGGGTGTTAAGATTTGGGGTGAAATTATTTAAATACCATTTCTGACAAAAAAAAAAACTTAAATATCAAGTTAGAAAATGTGGTATATTTTAAGGCTTAATTCACAAATTAAGTCTTTAATAAATTTTATTTTTATTTAGCGAACCTATTTAACTTCTTTAAAAAAATAAACTTATTTTTAATTTTAAAACTGAAAATAAAAGTAAAAAAAAATTTAATGTTTTTGAGAAGTAAAATTTGAGAAAAGTATGCTACATGGTCTGGTTCACCCTGTTGAATTCACTGTCCATTCTACAATGTCAAACATGTGGAAAATTTGAGTTCTTTTGAGGTTGATGTTTGACATAAAAATTATAGTGTAATTTTATCATGTCTGAATTCACATAACAACCAATTTAGGCTCTTTTCTTCTGTCTTCACCTTACTGATCAACTACCCCAGACATTTAAGACCTTTTAACTCTAGTCAATTATGAAATCTTATCTTCAATGTCTCAACATCACTGATTTAGTTTTCGATTCTTCATAATCTAAACATAAATTTAAATGAGATTTGATTCCTATACAATGAGTAGTTAACTTCTAATCTTTAATTTTGTGATTATTTTCTTAAAATTTTTTTATGTGATGTTAGTAATTTTTGAACAATTTTCTCATTTAGTAAAACACAAATTTTATTAATTTTAACATTTTTCAATTGTATTATTATTAACAAAAGTTAATTTATTAACAACAGACACATGGTTTAATCTATTTATTAGTTAAATAATATTTATTTTAAGCGAAAACAAATTAATGCATTTATCATAAAATTAATATATAAGTAAATTAAAAATAACTTTTAAGTATAATCAGTATTTAAATTAATTTTCTGTAAAAAAACATTTAAATTAAATTTTAGTATTTAAAATAAATATAAAATTAATAAATTTTATTATTTTGTAATTAGAAAAAATATTATATAAAAAGGTAATTTTGTTTCCAAGATTAATTTTAACTTTCAAATTACACGAGATAGTTTATTATTTTCCAATAATAATTATTATTAACAAGAGTATTTATTATTATAAACATGTAATTTAATCTAGTTATTCTAAAATAATATCTATTAAATTTAAAATAAATTAATAAACCTATTTGAAAAATAATAATAATTAAATTGAAAATAAGTTTTAAGTATTTAATTTGATAGTATTCAAAATAAATTTAAAATTAAATAATTTGTATAATTTTGTAGTTAGAAAAATATTATATAAAAATAATTATGAAAAGTAGATAATTTTATTTCAAAGATATATTTTAAATTTTAAATTAAATCATAAAGTTATATTTACACTTTTATTTAAAGAATTCACATTCTTATATTTAATAAAAAGTAACATTCACCCCAAAATGAAATGAACAATCTCGTAGTTCTTGGTTTGGAAATATTTTATTAAATACTCCATTTTATGTTTCCATTGAATAATTTTTAGGTAAATTTATTATTTAGTAATTTTACATCTAGAACATATCACTTTATGTCTTATTTATGTCAATTCATATTCATTAACATATCATTTTATTTCAATTTAGTTTGTGAAAATATTTTGTTAAATACTCCATTTTATGTTCCCATTGAATAATTTTTAGGTAAATTCATTATTCAGTAATTTCACATCTAGAAGTTATCACTTTATGTCTTATTTATGTCAATTCATATTCATTAACATATCATCTTATTACAATTTAGTAACTTTTCCCTTAGTAAATTTAATAAAGTACACTCGAATACTTAAGATTCCAATCGGATACCTAAACACATATTGCACTAAGAGCACATCCATCCGAACACCATGAAAAATGGGCCCAAAATGCACTTATGTGTTATGCCACAACACATATTTTTCAATCTTCACACGAAATATTATCTTCCAACAAAAGCGCGCACACGAATCCTAACTATTCTAATAAGGGCTAGTTTGGCAATGCTTTTGAAAAGTGCTTTTGAAAAGTGTTGTGGAAAAGTACTTTTCAGAAGTCCTTTTGAAAAGTTTGCTTTAAAATTTAAGTGTTTAGCATTGCTGTCTAAAAGTGCTTTTGAGAAATAAAATGTCCATTTTAGACATGTTATTATCAAGTAACAAATATACATTTAAATAAAATTTAAATTAGTTAATATTATTATATTTTAGTAAGAATATAAAAAAATTACTATAACTTGTTAATATTTAATATATGAAATATAAATTTTAAATATTTTTAAGTAATAAATATTAATTACTTATAAATTTAATTAGAATATATAAACTACATTTTAAATATTTAAATATAACCATTAAATATTTGTAATTAATATTTTAAAAATTATTTTTTATTTTTAATTAATGAATTTAACACATTTGTAATTAAGCACCACGAAAAAAAAGGGAAAATACTATGTTATTAGAGGGGTGAAAAAGTAATTAAGCACTAAAAGTGCTTTTGAGAGAGGAAAAGCTAAAAATTTTAGCTTCTCCTTTTCAAAAGTGCTTTCCAAAAGCATTTCTGAAAAGCTAAAAATTTCAGCCAAAAGCAGCTTGTTCTGCACAGCTTTTCTTTCAAAAGTGCTTTTGGAGCTAGAAGTGCTTTTGAAAAGCAATGAAGAACTGGCCCTAAATCTACTAGAGCATTTCACTTTATTAATCACTTCCACAATATGAGTGACACGTATAATTAGCAATGTCTCGTATATCATCTCATATATATATATATATATATATATATATAAAATCACGTGATTACACGTACCAATTCATAACACTTCTCATATGTCACTTTACACATTTAACATGTTCATTGAAACATTAATTATCACTTTACATCCATTACACATAGTCACTAATCAATTCATTGAATCATTTCCCCTACATTTTCATTCATTTACATGTTTAGAATTTCATTCAATGGCTATCTCACAACAATCTTTATAACAATCAATTGTTAACTTTTACCATTATTCCACTTCGTTGGATCGTATTATCACATTTTATTAAATCCCAACAATTATTCACCTCTCATCTTATCATCACTCTTTCCATAATACCTTGGACATATTATTATACTTTCTAAATTCATTTTCACTTAGGATTAATAAAATCCATTTATCAACAACACTAACATTTTATTATTCATGTTAACGTTTAAAACATAGTTTCAATATTTTACCATTTATATTTCATTTCCACTATTAATTGTGAAATGACTCGACTTTTGACGATGTTGGAAAATGCAATTTCAAAACTTCGTTTTTATAATCCGAGCCCGTAAGTATAAAATATAAAGATTAACAAAGTTGATATAAAAATATATTGAAGATCGATTAAGTGATTTAACCGAGAAAATTGTTAATTAAAACTCAGGGACTAAATTATAAAAGTCAAATTGCTATTGAGTCTTAACTTAAAAAATGCTTGGGGAGCTAGATAGCAATTATGTAAAAGAACAAAATGATTATTAAACCATTGTTCTTTTAAAATTATTTGGAAATAATGATGAATGAAACTTAGTGTAACATCCCTAACCCCTCTCCGTCGTCGGATTAGGGTCACGGGCATTACTAACGAATCAAACAATCAATCAATCATAATCAACATGTAAGCTAACCAATAACATTATAATATATAGGGGCAGGTCACGACAATCTAATACTTTCATGCTAGAGTCTTATACATTCGAATAATAAACTATGCTATGCATTTCTAAACTTGGTCTTCCACTGTATACACTCTTACCACTATTTAACATTGCTAAACTTGGTCTTCCATTGTCTACACTCTTATCACTAATTATCCCTTCCTGAATGCTAGAAGTTGGTTACACACAAGGCTATTCCAATTATTAGCATCAGAGTATAGGTCAATACTCCGACTATTTATTTTCTCTATCTTCGATGATGTTAGTAGAATGCACTAATTATATGTTTACTAATCCATTCCAATTCAGAGTAAAAGTTACTCTCACAGCCCCTATTTCAAGTCTATGGGACCCCAAAAATTGTTTAAAAATAGGCAAGGACTAATTCGGAACAATTTTGGAAGTTTAGGGTCATTTTCAAAAATTCCTAAAAACAGGGGACACACAGCCGTGTCATTGCCCGTGTAATTCACTGACTTTGGTCACACGCCCGTGTGAGTTACCCGTGTGTGACACACGGTCGTGTGCTAGGCCGTGTGCACCTAAAAGTACCTTAAATATCAAGTTTACCATTTCCTACTTTCTTGGACACTAAGCAACTCAATCACCAATCATTTAACCTACTCAAAACACGATTAAACATGCCCAAACTATACCAAATTTATCACCTAATATGCCAAACCAGTGTACACTCATTGGTACCATATTTTATATTTTCAAATACACCAACAAGGCATTAATCATTCAAGACTTCCATCCATATCAAATTTACCAATATAGAACTAATCTTTAGCTATTTAAGCTATTAAGCTTTAAAAAAAAAAACCCAAGCATTAGGCTAACATACCAACATAGCCTCAACCACAACTGTCGAAACCATTTTTAAAAAGTTTTGAAAAAACGGGGATCGACTTTAAAAAATGGAAATGGAGTCGCCACCAATCCCTTTTTACTTAGGTGTGATTGGATCACCTTGTAAAACATTTTATTTCAAAACATTGATTTTGGTCCAAGAAATACAAGAAAACGGGTTCGGGAGTGGGTTACGTTATGAGGAAGGGTTAGCACCCTCATAGCGCCCAAAAAATTGGTACCTAATCGATAAAATCGTGTTCGAATGTTGAAAATTTGAAAAATTTTAAAATATGATCCTTTTTATTAGAAAGAAAACCGAGGCTTACCTATCTCAAAGAAATAAAATATCATACCCAGTAAGTTAGGATATAAAATTTCATGGCTTTGAAACTAAGCTCATCTCTGTTTAGAAAATTCTTATCTCGAGACACAAAACATCATATCCAGTAAGTTAGGATACAACGTTTTGGATTCTCGAGAATAAGTTTTGAATTGAAGTTTGTAAGTTAAAAAAAAAAAGGATACTTGATACTTTAAGTTCCACGAGAAAAATTAAAACCCAGTAAGTTAGGGTATAATCCCCAAATATCACGTATCGCTATATTTAAAAAGTCTTTAAATAAAATGCGTCAATTTATCAAAATATGTTTTTACAAAATGATTTGAATAAGATATTATAACATACATACTTAATAGCAATTCAACATAAATACCAATTATATTAACAATAAATAATTAAAGAATAATATAACATGAATAAATAAATAAAGAGTTATATTAAGCAATAACAAACAATTAAAGAAAAATAAATGTCTCCACTTCGAAGGTATTTTTCTCCCCTTTTATTTTTTAACACTATTTTATATGTAAAATATGCATAAAATAACACGAAAAAGAACGGAAATCACCTCTGTAACTGGGTTTTGGTATTTTATTTCTATGTTTTTTTAATATTTTTTTACTAGTGTTGTATTGTATATATCGTGTGTTTTATAGACTTGTTTGGGGTTTTTATAACCCCAAAATAAAGAAAAAAAAGGAAATACATATCCCCTGTTTTGTTTGCCTTGTTTGCTGCTTGTACTTCTTTCCTTTTTTGCAAGTAGAAGGAGAGGATCTCGCGGCAGAGGCTGTCCGTGCGTTGATGTCCGAGTGGCTCGCGCAGATTGCGGCGCAATGGGTGTCGAGGCTGCTAGGGGGTGCTTGTGGCGCAGTGGAAACCTAGGGTTTCCTGCTTCCGCAAGTTACTTGGGCCATTTGGGCCAGTTTAGCTTTGGGTCTATTGGGTCTGGGTCTGGGTCTAGGTCTGAAGGTGTAACGGGTTCTGTTAGTTGGTCTAGTTGGGTAGTCTGTTTAGGTGTTGGGTTTAGTCTTAGTATCTGGGCCATTAAATTTGGGCTTTGTAAAAAAGACTGTAAAATGGACATTTGGTATATATTTTTTTATTCTTATTTTCTTTTGTTTTGGTTTTCACGGGCCCGGTCAAAATAGGCTGACTACAGCTGCCCCTCTTTGCTCATTGTCGTGTAACGAGAATAGAGCAAAGACTATAGAAGTCCAATTTTGCCCGGTCTTTGCCGAGCCTCAACTTTTTGGTCCTTGCCTTTTCCACTGCAACTTCAACGGTATTGGAAATTCGTCTTGATTTCAATTAATCTGATGGCTTCAATCTGCTTCCTACAACTTCAGGAATGTTAGATCTACTATTTTTCGATCTGCTTCACTAATATAACTACACTTTATAACAATATCGACAAAAAAAACTTTCTAGGTGCATGCCATTACAAAATAAGAGATCACCACACTTGAGCTCGGGATTGTTAGTAATTAAAATGCAATATGCAACCAGTAAACTATGTTCATGTGTTTCAATTCAATAATATAATTTTGCTCATTCCTTATTCACATCTACTAAGATTTTCGCATGTTCAAACATATATTATTTACATATTACAACTCATGCAATAACATGATTTATCTCTTTGTTCAATACTTGAATTCTTTTCATGTTCCACATCCCATTTCATCATTTCATATCTCATTTCTCATAATTCAATTCATATTCATAACAATATACTATTTCATATTTCATTTCTCATCATTGCCATTTCAATATTTTCTCATCTCATTTCCATTTCTCAACCATGTCATTTTGATATCGAACACATAAATTTTATCGTATGTTTTCCCTATTAACACGACTCAGACTCGGACGGATACACGGATCTAACCAACACACCAGTTTGGCACCAGTGCCTCATTCGATAAATCTGAAGTAATAACTGCACCGAGCGCTATATAAAATGACACCCAGTGTCTTATCGGTTAAATCGAAGCAAATTGGCACCCAGTGCCTCATCGACTTAAGGTCGAAGTAATCCTTGAAATCTTCCTATCCTATGGCATGCCTTATTATTGTGTAACGAGAATAGAGCAAAGACTTTAAAAGGTCCAATTTTGCCCGGTCTTTACCAAGCCTCGACTTCTTGGTCCTTGCCTTTTCCACTGCAACTTCAATGGTATTGGAAATTCATCTTGATTTCAATTAATCTGATGGCTTCAATCTGCTTCCTACAACTTCAGGAATGTCAGATCTCCTATTTTTCGATCTGCTCCACTGCAAACTCAGGGAGATAAGATCTAATGTTTTTGATCTGCTTCCTGCAACTTCAGGAATGCCAAATCTGCTATCTTCAGTCTGCTCCACTGCAACTCAGGGAGACAAGGCTGAAAGTGTCCTTGATCTGTTTCCTGCAACTTCAAGAAGATGAGATCTTCTGTCTTCAGTCTACTCCGCTGCAACTTCAGGAAGATAAGGCTGAAAGTGCCTTTGATCTACTTCTTGCAACTTCAAGGAGACAAAAATCTGCTATCTTCAGTCTACTTCGCTACAAATTCAGGGAGATAAGGCTGAAAGTGTCTTCGATCTGCTTCCTACAACTTCAGAAAGATGAGATCTGCTGTCTTCAGTCTACTCCGCTACAACTTTAGGGAGACAAGGCTGAAAGTGTCTTTGATCTACTTCCTGCAACTTCAGGAAGATGAGATCTTTTGTCTTCGATTTGCTCTACTGTAACTTCAGGGAAACAAAATCTGCTATCTTCAGTCTACTCCGCTGCTACTTCAGGGAGATAAGACTAGAAGTGTCTTTGATCTGCTTCTTGCAACTTCAGGAAGATGAGATCTTTTGTCTTCAGTCTACTCCGCTGCAACTTCAGGGAGATAAGACTGAAAGTGTCTTTGATCTGCTTCCCTGTTACCTCAGGAAGATAAGATTTATCAAATCTGATCTGCTCCACTACTGTTTAGGGAGATAAGATCTGCAAATTCACCGATATTGCTATACTGTCCCCTGAGGGACATGTCCTGTAGACTCGGTTCTATATGCTTATGTTAAATGACCAGGATGTTATGATCAGAATGAATCAAATGCTTTTAGCCACATGTGTTATGAATGACATGAATGCAACATGTTATGAAAATGATTCCTTTTTAAACGTTTAATGATTAGGATGCAATGATCGGAATGAATCAAATGCTCCTAATGAAATTTACTATGATGCAAAAATGTTATGAGTATGATTCCTACTCTAGGTGCCATCACTCATTTCTTCTTCATTCTTGTTCATCAATCATGTTCTGCTCAACAAGCTTGCCCCAATGTAATTTCAGAGTCAACTCCGCTTGGATCTTGAGAACACAAGGCTTGTACCATCCTACCACAATGGGAATTGAAACTTTTTCAATCCGTCCCATCTGCAATTTTCAAGGTATAGGGTTTATTTCGAATTCAACCCATTCCACCACAATTCAGGGTTTCTTAGTTCTCACACCATTCCCTGAATGTTTTGACCTGATCATATCAACTCATTGTTTTGTCCAATTATCATTTGGACAAAGAATTCAGAGAAATGGTCTCTAATTAGACTTTTCTTTCTCAAATATTTCCAATCTATGAACATGGAAATTCTAAACAATTGTCCTGTTTCGGTTCCTTATTTTATCTAGAAATTTCCAAAGTAATATGTAGAACTTCTTTTTGTGAAATTATTAGTTCATCAATCATTATTTCAATGCAACACATTTATGAATAATGGGTAACAAATAAATTGATCTCAAGGATAGTCAAAGTTAAATAAATTATCCAAAATACAAAGAAAATTAACTGGGAACATATCTTTGAAAAGAAAAAGAATCCAAAGATAGTAAAATGAATAGGACAAAGATCAGATGCCCTAGATATCGTAGATTGAGCTTCTATATACAAACTTCATGAAGACTGCTTTGAGCTTAACATGTGTTTAGAAGATACAAAGTACTTTGCTGATGCCCCGATATGCAACATACTTCATTTTTGTTGATTCAGGTATAGCAAGATGACTACGTGTCTATTCAGAATTTGAGCCGCCCTTTTCGGGTTTTCAACTCAAAACCCCTTTGGTCTCAAGGTGCCCTTTGCGGTTTTCACCTTAGCCTCTCCTTTTTTTTTTAGAAACTCAAAGCGCCCTTTGCGAGTTTTCACTTTGGCCTCTTCTTCTCTCTAAGCAAAATACTTCTTTACTGAATCCGAGTTTACAGGATTGGGTAAGCTTTTCCTATCCATTTCGGTCAAGATCAGTGCTCCTCCAGAGAAAGCCTTCTTCACCACATATGGTCCCCCAATTCGGCATCCATTTTCCTCTGAAATCCATTTGTATGGGAAGAATCTTTTTCATTACAGGGTCCCCCTCATGAAATTCTCTTGGGCGAACTTTTTTATCGTAGGCTCGCACCATTTGTTTTTGATACATTTGTCCGTGACGAATAGCCCTTAGCCTCTTTTCTTCAATTAAATTCAACTGATCATACTGAGCCTGGATCCATTCAGCCTCGTTCAACTTTATTTCTGACAAAACTCGAAGAGAGGGTATTTCCACTTCAATAGGTAGAACTGCCTCCATCCCATAGACCAACGAAAAAGGCGTTGCCCCAGTAGAGGTTCTAACGGATGTCCGATAAGCATAGAGTGCAAACTGTAGTTTCTCATGCCAATCCTTATAAGTCTCAGTCATCTTCCCCACTATCTTCTTGATGTTTTTGTTAGTCGCTTCCACTGCCCCATTCATTTTTGGACTATACGGAGACAAGTTGTGGTGCTTGATCCCAAATTGACTACAAATTTTTGCAATCGTGCTGTTGTTAAAATTCAGTGCGTTGTCTGGTATGATCCTCTTGGGCATTCCATATCAACAAATGATCTCCTTCTTCAAGAATCGACTAACTACTGACTTAGTGACGCTAGCATATGAAGTAGCCTCTACCCATTTCGTGAAGTAATCAATTACCACAAAAATGAATCGATGCCCATTTAAAGCTTTTGGTGAGATCGGTCCAATAACATCCATACCCCACATGGAAAATGGCCATGGGGAAGTCATGACGTGCAAAGGTGACGGAGGCACATGAATTTTATCTCCGTAAATCTGGCATTTATGACATCTCTTAGCATAGTTGATACAATCACCTTCCATGGTGGACCAATAATATCCAAATCTCATTATATGTCTGGCCATTGTGAATCCATTAGTGTGTGTTCCACAAACGCCCTCATGAACCTCTTCTAGGATTTTCCTAGCTTCAACTTCATCAACACACCTCAATAGTACTTGATCTTTTCTCTTTTTGTACAAGATATCCCCGTCTAAAACATAGTCAGAGGCCAATCTTCTTAATTTCCTTTTCTCATTCTCAGTTGTGTGCTCCGAGTATTCACGATTTTTTACATATCGCAATACATCATTATACCAAGGGTGGTAATCTTTTTCCTCTTCTTCCAGATTATAAAAATAAGTTGGAACTTCGGAAATACTCATCTGAATCGGTCTCATATCCTTTGGTCTGTTTACTTTGATCATAGAAGCCAGGGTCGCCAAAGCATCAGCCATCTGGTTTTCGTCACGTAGGAGATAATTAAAAGTAATGTCATCGAACTCCTCAATCAATCCTAGAACTATTTTTTGGTAGTCAATTAGTTTGGGATCTCTTGTCTCCCACTCTCGAATATACTTCTAATACTCTGATCTTACACTCTACAGCTGCTCGAATTCCCATGATGCATGCTTCATACTCTGCCATGTTATTCGTGCAATCAAAATCCAATCTGCATGTAAATGGATAATAATCACCACTAGGGGATACCAAGATTGCCCCAATTCCATTTCCCACAGCATTTGACGCTTCATCAAAGTTTAGCTTCCACGGACATTCTTCAGTATTTGCCACATACATTAGCTCTTCATTGGGGAAATCAAAGCTTAAAGGTTCATAATCCTCTAAAGCTCTGCTAGCCAGAAATTCTGCTACTGCGCTTCCTTTTATAGCCTTTTGGTTCACATAGACTATATCGAATTCAGACAACAAAATCTGCCACCTTGCCATTCTTCCATTCAAGGCTGTTGACTCCATCATATACTTTAGCGGATCAATCTTTGAAATCAACTAGGTTGTATGATATAGCATGTACTGCCTCAACCTCCGAGTTGTCCAAATCAATGCGCAACACAATTTCTCGATCGACGAATATCTCATTTCACAATCAGTGAACTTTTTACTGAGATAGTATATCGCCCTTTCTTTTCTTCCTGACTTATCGTGTTGACCAAGCACACATCCCATGGAGTTATTGAATACTGACAAATACATTATCAATGGTTTATTTGGATTAGGCGGAGATAGTACTGGTGCATTTGACAAATATTGTTTGACTTTGTCAAAAGCTCTCTGGCATTCATCGTCCCATACACCTTGGTTGTGTTTCTTGAGAAGACAAAATATGGGATCACATTTCTCAGTTAATTGTGAAATAAACTGAGCAATGTAATTGAACCTTCCAAGAAAGCCTTGAACTTCCTTCTGAGTGCGTGGTGATGGCAATTCTTGTATAACTTTGACCTTATTTGAGTCAACTTCAATTCCTCTCTGGCTGACCACGAAACCCAGTAACTTCCCTGACCGAGCTCCGAAAGTACACTTCGCCGGGTTGAGTTTTAATTGAAATTTTCTCAATCTCAAAAACAACTTCTTCAAAATTTCAATGTGTTCCTTTTCTCTTCGAGATTTGGCAATCATGTCATCAACATATACTTCAATCTTGATACGAACCCGGTTCCATGAATTGAATCCGAGTTGTAAGATTACCCGATCGTTAAACAAGAAGGTTTCGTTCGGATTCGGAAAGGTTTAGAAAATTCAGTTTTAAGAGGGATGTAGACAAGGAAGGGCTCGATAGAAGGATGGCTTTCGGATTAAAGTACTCGGTTATGAAATAAATGGATAAGTCGGATTATGGATAATCGAAAAACTTAAGGTCAAGAATGAACCAAACTTTGGATGAAGGTTGACCCGAGACTTATAAGACTTTAAGTTAATTCGAAAAGGAATTATGAGACCTCGACCCACTATCTAGAGAGATAGGAACCTCGGTATAAAATTTTGAATGCCACACGATAACGTGATAAGTTCGGTTAAGCAAAGAAACTATTGACGCCACTACCTAGATAGATAAGTCAACAAATCTTTGGACGAAATTTGAGAGAAAATTTTTCAACAAATTCAAGGGTAATACATTCCAATTTCAAAAAGAAAAGTCTGACTTACAAATGAAAATAGCAAAATATTTATAGGCCTGTGCCTGCCGAATTCTTCAAAGAAATACAAAGGTACATGCTCCTAATTGTAAAATTTAATCCCCCACTACTCTTTATTTGCCGTCCACCACGGTTCCCCCCATCACCATTATGTAATTCATGCATGCTCAACCCATTATGGCTTTCTAAATGCCGTCCTTGCTTCAATCCATTATGGTCTTCCATTACTTTAAAGAAATTCCAAGAATGTTGATGACTTTTAAAAATCCCATGCTTTGTTATCCAACCTCCCACTAATTTTTTTATTATTTTATTCTATTTCCACTTGCAGTCTAAGCCTCATGCTTCCACAAACTTGTTTAATTCTTAATTTCCACCATGTGGCCATAAACATCAAAGCCTTCCCTCCATGCCGTCCATTTACCTCAAGTGCCATCCAACTCAATTCCAATTTATTTTGCTTGGCCATTCAACATGAATTATGAAACCATGCTTTGATTTATTTATTCCATTTTGTGCCCATATTTCTCATGTTTTTATCCCATGTTTATTCCATGCATCAGTGTGCCCTTCTCCTTTATGTACATTAATTCGATCTTGCTTGCTGTCCATATATATGAGTAATTCGACTAGCAACATAATTAAAAACCTGCATATTTATTCAAAATTAATTCTACTTAAAACATGAAATAAAATGTGACAAATTAATTTAGGCTTAGATAAATTAAATCCAATCACTAAATTAATTATTTTAGACACATTTAATTTATTAGGACGCATTAACGTGCTGTAGAAAGAAAAAAAATAAAATGATGCAATTTATTTAAAACATTAAATTAAAAAGCAATGTAGCTCATTGATCTAAGTTTGAGCTAGCTGAACGTGAAGGATATTGCATGGCTTGCTCGGTTCATCGTTCCCAAAATGTTCAGCCATGGCATTACTCCAAATTTTGCTTATGAGAATCGTCACTTCCTCCTTAAGCCTTTTAGCACGAGCACGAGTGATAGGCCCCTTTGGTAGCTCCAAGGGATCTTCGGTAGTTTTAGTAGGTGCCCGAGCCACGGTCGTATCAAATCTCTTTGTGCATCATGTCGTGGAACAATGTTACCATGGCCCTTTGATATGTTGCCCCAGCATTCTTTAGTCCAAATGGCATTACCTTATAACAAAAGGTACCCCACAATGTTATGAAGGTAGTTTTCTCCATATATTCATGGTGCATCTTGATCTGATTGTATCTTGAAAAGCCATCCATGAAGGAAAACAATGAATATCCCGCCGTATCATCCACCAAAGTGTCAATATGAGGCGAAGGGAAATTGTCTTTTAGGCTGGCCTTATTTAAGTCCCTATAGTCTACGCACTTCCGAACCTTTCCATCTTTCTTAGGGACAGGAACAATGTTGGCAACCCACTCTGAGTACTTGACCACCTGTAGAAAACCAGCATCAAACTGTTTCTTGACTTCTTCCTTTATTTTCAACACCACTTCAGGCCTCATTCTTCGTAGCTTTTGCTGAACTGGCTTGCACTCTTCTCTTATGGGAAGGCGATGCACCACAATATCAGTGCTTAATCCGGGCATATCTTGTTATGACCATGCAAAGACGTCCTTAAATTCCCGTAGCAACTCAACAAGATCTTATTTCGTCTCCTTGGCTATGCGCGTTCCAATTTTCACAACCTTTCCTTCCTTTAAGGCTATGTTTTCTACCTCCTCTTTGTGGGGCAAAATTTGTTTCTCCTTTTGCTTTACTATTCTTAACAAATCTGGAGATAAGTCACAATCTCTGTCACCTTCAAAATCCTGAGATTCCTCTAAACACATGTCTTGCTCAAAATGGACCTCTGAATCTGTAGTATCGTTGCTCATGTTATTGATATCTAGAGACCTGTGGTGGGCACCAAAGAATGTACAAAGAACAAATGAATTTGAGGATAACTATTCACATGATATGAATGAGAAATAAAAAATTTGGAATGAAATTAGAAAGTCAAAAGAATAAAATGAAAGAATATTTGCTCAAGTTAATTATAAAAAATGTATTTTACTGAAACAACAATTTCTGAACACGAGCCTATTTCACAAAAGAAATCTTATTGTTCCTAGGCTAAAACAACAATAGCGTTCTGAATATTACTCTGTATAATCTCTAAAAACTACAGGAAGTTCCTCTGCAGTCCAATTGTTCAAAACGCTTCCAGGTTCATAAGGGTGAATGCCCAACAAGTTTCTTTGCTCAACTTCTTCCTCGTGTATGGCATTGATGTGAGGACTTTCCAATAACTCTCTCTCAGGGTGAATTATCCCTCCAGATACAAAAGTCTGGGATATGTGGGGCAATATCATCGATTCCCACTGGACTTCCTCCTCATTCAACAGTGCTCTTCTTCTTTCCTGCTTCTTTTCTATTTCTCTCTTCTTTTGTTTAGCATCTGGCTTAAAACCCAAGCCAAAACGGCCTCTCTTCTCTTTCAGCGTCGACACTTTAACTTCCTCTTGGAGATGTCTGCCCAGTCCTTTTCTTGGTAAGGCTCCTTTCCCCACCATCATTTGTAAACCCATCCTCGTGGTCTTGGATATCTTAGGCACCGGAACTTCATTTCCTTCCAAAATGAATGTTGTGTTGACGAACTCTAAATACCGTAAAGAACACTCAATGGCCTCCTCATTTGTCTCTACATATGGCGCGTCATTGGTAACATTCGCTATGATGTCTTCCTCCGTGTTTATAGTAACCAGCCGACCATCCGTCACCAGCTTCAATTTTTGGTGCAGCGATGAGGGCACTGCTCCTGCCGAATGAATCCAGGGCCTTCCCAGCAAGCAATTGTACGAGGGCTTGATATCCATCACCAGAAAATCCACTTCATACGTGTTTGGCCCAATCTGCAATGGTATATTGATTTTTCCCATCACTCTTTTCTCGGTGCCATCAAATGCTCTCACTATTTCAGGCATGTCTTCATGTGAGAACTGTCTATCGGCAACCTCTTTAGTGTCGACAATGGTAAGACATTCAAGGCTGATCCATTGTTGATTAGCACGCTCGGTAAAGTATATCCCTTATAACGAGTAGTTATGTATAGGGCCTTGGTTGATCCCATACCCTAGGTGGAATTTCATCGTCACTGAAGGAAATAAAGTTATCAGCACTTATGTTACTAACTAGTCGGTCAAGTTTATTAATAGATATATCTTTAGTAACGTAAGTCTCGTTCAGTACTTTCACCAAAGCCTCACGATGTACTTCTGAACTTAAAAGTAAGGCTAGCACCGATATACGAGCCGGTTGTTTGCACAGCTGCTCTACCACGCTATATTCACTGTGCTTCAAGAATTTTGAAAATCTTTTAGCGTCTTCCTACTTCACAGGTTCGTTGATAAGGGCACCAGGTTCTTTCTCTGGTTAAACTGCCACAGTCTTTGACCTTGCTGGTTCTGTTCTGACGTTTACCGAGTCGTAACACCTTCCACTTCGTGTGTAGAATCCTTCACTTTGGACCTCCTTGGATGTGCTAGCTGAATTTTCCCCTCCTAGTATTGTCACGTTACAATCGTAATTCCAAGGCACCATTTTGTTATCCTTGTAAGGAAAGGAAACAGGTTTCTGGATTACAACCTTAGACGCGACTTGTGTTCCGCTTTCCATATTTCTTGGTCAGGAGATAATGATCCTTGGATAATTGACTTTTTGTTTCATGAATTCTCCTTCAGTTGCATGTATATTTCCTCCCTCTAAGCCTTCTTCATAAAATTCCACTTCCTTATTATCCATAAGGCTTTGCACCAAGACCCTAAACTCAGCACATTCCTGGATTTCATGTCCTTCAGCTTTGTGGAACTCACTGTAGTTCCTTAGTCCTTCACATCCTTTCAAAGAATCGGATAATATCATTCCTCTTCTTACCATTTCTTTCCATACCGTTCTCAACGGGGTTTTCACCTCTGAGATATCCTCCTTGGTCCTTCTCACGACATCCTCTCTAATCGCGTTTATCCCCTTATCTCCATGGTTGGGTAATGGGTTCTCCGAACTAGGTGTATCATCGAACTTCACAATCCCCATCTTGATGAGCCTCTCAACTACCTTTTTGAAGGTAGTGCAGTTTTCTATCAAATGCCCCGCTATTCCCGCGTGGTAATCACATTGAGCGTTTGAGTCATACCATTTAAGATATGGGGGCTGTAACGGCTGTAGATAAAATGGGGACACTACATGTGCATCAAATAGACTTTGATATTGCTCCTTATACTTCATTGGGGTTGGCATAAATTGGAGCTTTTCATAATTTTGTCTTGGGCCTGATTCTTGTCTTGTCGACCCTTGTTGCCCGGCAGTAACTATTTTTAGCTGGCTAACAGTAACTGCCTTTGAGTACCCCTTATTGTATGTAATCGTATTATTCACCTCATTGTCCTTTTTCCTAGGAGCAGACCTCTTGGTGGTTTCTCTCGCTTCAATCTTACCACCCCTTATGGCATTTTCTATCATTTCCCCTGCCATTACTATATCTGGTGCTTCCTATCATATGGGTGATAAATGGTGCCTTCAAAGTGTTGATAAATAGCATGGTGGTTTCCTTCTCCAGGAGAGGTGGTTGAACCTGCATGGCAACTTCCTTCCATGTTTGCGCGTATTGCCTAAAGCTTTCATTCGATTTCTTTTCCATGTTTTGCAACATGATTCTATCAGGCGTCATATCTGTGACATGATTGTATTGCTTCATGAAGGCTTGGGCTAAGTCTCTCCAAGAGCTAATATTAGCACGACTAAGTTGAATGTACCACCTAGACGCTGCCCCCACCAAACTGTCTTGGAAACAATGAATCAAAAGTTGATCATTGTTCAAGTAACCAGTCATCCGTCTACAAAACATAGTGATGTGGGCTTGAGGGCAACTAGTCTCATTGTACTTCTCAAATTCCAGCATCTTGAATTTATGAGGAAACACCAGGTCTGGGACCAAACTCAAGTCCTTTGCGTCAATACCATGGTGATGGTCGGCATTTTCCAAAGCCTTGAATTTTTCTTCCAACCATCTACAGTGATCTTCCAACTGTCTTGAAGATTCAGTTCTGATCCCCTTTCTCTCCGCTATGTCTAGGTCAGGGATAACAGGATTAGCAGGGTTATCCCCTAGGTTGGATCCTGTGCCAACTTGAAAATTCATGGACACTCCAGCATCAGCTTGCCCTTGCTGAGGCCTAATCGTGACAGGTGGCCTTCTGAGATATTCCTCAGGTTGTGTTTGCACATGTGGTGGAGTGAATCCCCTAGGAAAATCCTTATTGTCTTCAGCATTAACTATGAGACCCTTTCCTTTGTCCATTGCCCAATTCAGCATTTGGGCCATTTGTGCCATCATGTTCCTTTGAGCCTCCAACATTTGGTCCCTCATCTTTTGTTGGAGTTTTGCCATTTGCTCTTGCATCTGGTCTTGCATATCTCTTTGGAATTGTTCCAGTCTTTGATCCATTTTATTTGATTTCGCATGTGTACCGTAAGGGTTTTCAGCTTCTAGATTTTCCTTCTCTTTCTCTCTCTCTCACTGTGATAATTTCAACTAATTAGACTCTCTCTATGGACTTAAATGCATATGATATGATGTAATGCAAATGCATGAATGCAAAGAGGCATCGATTCTGATTCAACTTCATTTTAGAAAACTTTATTAGATAACAAAATCCTTTACACAAAACGGATTACAAATATGCTTTCGCCCTAAGGCCCAAAGTTCTAATTTTCCTAAACAACAAAGCTAACTCTTGGCCACGATCTGATTGTAGCTCATACTTCGTGCTCAATGTATCAGCCTGTGCTGCCAAAGTCTGTAGGTGATCAGCTACCTCTCGAATTTGAACTATTGCTTCTCCCATGAGATAATCCCGACTTCTAACTTGATCATGAGAATGGTGAAGCTCCTCCTTCCAACGCCCTTCTCTTGTTTCAAGAAGCTCGATCCGAAGTTCACAGCTGTGCAATGCTGATTCTAACTCTTCAATCTTAACTTTCATTTCCTCAATCTTGTTCAGACTTGACTTTAGCTCGATCGCAGAATTGTGGCTTCGATGGTGATGAAGAGATCGTCCTAGTTCAGCCACTCTAGCTTTTAATTCTTCCTTTTCACTTCGACTTTCTGACAAACTCTTCTCCAGGGCCTCATTTTGCGCTTGCATTTCTTGAAATTTCCTCTTCTAATAGTCAGCTTTGGCCTTTTCCTCCTGGACCACTTATTGCCACTGTTCCGAAGTCTTCCCCAATCTGGCATTCTTCATTGATAGACGCATCTTCTTATATTCAGTCTTCAAGCTATCTCAATCTTCCTCAATCTTCCTTTTCTCCTTTCTTATCTTTTAAGTCTCTAGTTTCTGCATATCCACGTCTAAGATTAGGTACACTTTTTCCTCTTCCAACTTCTCTATTTTCTTTCCAAGCTCTGAATTCCTTCTTTCGAAATCCTATTTTATCAACTCCAATTCCGATGGGACCACTTGTAAAAATTCTTCGATCGATCGAGCGTCTTCTGAACTTGGCACAGGGATATTGTCATTGACTCTCCTACTCCACCATTCACTATATTTTGGGGTCGTCATTGGGCTTACATCCACTCTTTTCATACGATGGGTCTGATTTCAAGCACTAGAAATCTCCTTAACCCTCTTCTTGTAGCTATCCCCTTTATACGAAAACTCACTTTGAGCTAATCCGTGTGTAGCCGATACAAATTGCCTCGATCTGAATTGCCTTAATATAAGCAAAGACGCATATCCAATGGCTCCCCAAATTCCAAATAGAGGGACCCAATCAAAACTCCTACACCGATATAGAACTTCATTAGGAACCATCCAGGGAGCTCTCCACTCAACATCTTCTTCTCGAAAACTTCATAGAAGTGCAATCCAGTTTTCCTTAGATATGCCGTCTCTCCTTGGGGTAGCCACTATTTCTTTTAATGGAGAATAATTTTCTGAGAAGACCCGATAAGAAACCTTGTCCACCCTCCAGAAGTGACTATGGAACCAAGCCAACAACAACTGTGCACATCCTATAAATCTGCCTTCCCTAGCTCTTCTACATGCACTCAATGATCGAAATGTTTCCACCAAGATCGCAGGAACAGGTGTGACTTGTTTGTCAAGTCGATTAAAAAGATCTGAGACAGCTTCATCCACGTATCCCAATGCCCTAGGGAAGATCACTAATCCATATATACTCAAAGCAAACACATCGACTTTCTTTTTCATATCAGGATGCTCTAAAATCAAATCCTTCAAAGCTTTCCATGAGATGCACTTATACTCACCTTTTTGCTTGATTTTAGCTGTGACCCACTGTTCACTCATCCCCATAATATTCATCAGTTTCCTCAGAAAGGTTGGAACATTAGGAGCCCTTGAGTAAGCTTTATCTACCTGAATCTTGGGACAATGCAATAGATCGTATACTTCTCCACCGTAGGCACCAAATCAACTCTTCTGAAAGTAAAGCAATTATACGCAGAGTTCTAATATTGGGAGATGGCTCAAAACAGATGTTCATCTACCTTAATGTCCAACAGGTACAGCAAATCCCCATAGCTGCAGTAAAACAAATGCTTGGTCTCGTTACTCCACTGATCCCATATTTTTCTTAATTCCTGAAGATTGTTCTGCGTCACACTGATGCGAGTGTAGTCCCATAGCTCTGATATGTACCCTTCAACTAGGCTATCTCCTTTTCCTAACTGTGTTTGCTCTGACCACCTACGGACGGCTGCATTGTCCTCCACTTTATCAAGGAATTCGTTCTCCATAACCAGCTTTCTAATTTAGAAACTGACCGTGAATTGATACCTCTTTAAAATATGAAATGACATGCAACAAAATAAAACACAATCAATTAGTAACATGAAGTAAAATATAAAGCAAATAGTCAATCGCATATCTGGGTAATTGCTACAGTTTGGTATAGTTCTTCCTAGGGTAAGTCCTTAGGTTTTCTATATGTGGTTTAGCTCTAAAGTCCAGGTACCTGAACCAGCAGATTCCTCGATCCTCACCCATTATAGGCTCATATGGACCGACTTCAGTTCAGGGGAATACATTTCCCTATGGCTGCACGGAGATGAAAATCTCACGAAGACATAGGTAAAGATGTATCCCAGAAGCGATTCACTATCCTGCACGGAGGTGAAAACCTCACGAAGGAGTAGCTTCTCGCTCCTTCTTAAAAGTGCGACCACAATGGTCATACAATGCAATGCAGAGATATCTTATAAAAATAGAACCACATGCAATAAAAAGGATCATAATTTTTAAACCAGATTTTTAAATTCAGACACAAGGACATGAAATTATCGATTTTACGGCTTGACTCTCTTACTGGTCCCCAGTGGAGTCGCCAAGCTGTCAAAACCATTTTTAAAAAGTTTTGAAAAAACAGGGATCGACTTTAAAAAACAGAAATGGAGTCGCCACCAATCCCTTTTTACTTAGGTGTGATTGGATCACCTTGTAAAACATTTTATTTCAAAACATTGATTTTGGTCCACGAAATACAAGAAAACGGGTTCGGGAGTGGGTTACGTTATGAGGAAGGGTTAGCACCCTCATAGCGCCCAAAAAATTGGTACCTAATCGATAAAATCGTGTCCGAATGTTGAAAATTTGAAAAATTTTAAAATATGATCCTTTTTATTAGAAAGAAAACCGAGACTTACCTATCTCAAAGAAATAAAATATTATACCTAGTAAGTTAGGATATAAAATTTCATGGCTTTGAAACTAGGCTCATCTCTATTTAGAAAATTCTTATCTCGAGACACAAAACATCATATCCAGTAAGTTAGGATACAACGTTTTGAATTCTCGAGAATAAGTTTTTAATTGAAGTTTGTAAGTTAAAAAAAAGGATACTTGATACTTTAAGTTCCACGGGAAAAATTAAAACCCAGTAAGTTAGGGTATAACTTCTCTCGAAGTCCTCAAATATCACGTATCGCTATATTTAAAAAGTCTTTAAATAAAATGCGTCAATTTATCAAAATATGTTTCTACAACAATGATTTGAATAAGATATTATAACATACATACTTAATAGCAATTCAACATAAATACCAATTATATTAACAATAAATAATTAAAGAATAATATAACATGAATAAATAAATAAAGAGTTATATTAAGCAATAACAAACAATTAAAGAAAAATAAATGAATATGGGATATAAAATAGGTGATGATAATTAAGATCTTTACGAAATAACAAAATCAAATAAAAAATGATATATTTAAACATTAACAAATAAAAGAATATAACAATTTTTAAAATGATTTAATATATTCATATAAACAATATATAAAAAAAATTAAAGTAAAAAAAACTTATAACAAATACATAATTTAATACATATATAAATGATTATACATATAATAAAAAAATCAGTAAATAGTATATAATTAAAAAAACATATGTATAATATATTAATCATAAAAATTACATATATATAACATAAACAATATAAATAAAATATGTTATATAATATAAATAAATTTTATAAAAAATAAGATTTTAGAGATAATATATAATATAATAATAATAAAATTTTAAAATATATAACATATAACTAATATACAAATTATGAATAAAGTATATAATATAAATAATATTAAACCAAATAAAATAATACATAGTAGTAATTATATATATAAAGATAATATAAAAATTATATATATACATATTTATACTATTAATAGATTAATATACAAATAATAAAAATATAAAACTTTTAACATAATAAAATATTTCAATATAATAGTAGAATAATTTAATTTTTAAAAAAATAAAAAAAGGTTTGAAAAATAAATAAAGAAACCAGGATCAAATAACAATAAAATAAATACAAAGGGGTTAAATTAAAACACGGGCCACACTGCAAGGGATTAATATGGCAATTATGCCAAAATTTCAAAACGACGTCGTTCAAATTTTAGTATTTAAAGAGCCCGAGGGACTAAATTGAAATGCAAGACATAATTTTGGGCATAATTGTAAAAATATAAAAATATAACAGGACGTAACTATAAAATCAAAATAATGCGGAAGGGCTTATTCGGCAATTAGACCTTTTAATGAAAACACGCGGATCCTCCTCGGGTCGGGTCAACGCGCAAGTCACAGGCCTTTAAACAACGTCGTTTTAATGCTTATTGGCTTAAGCAAAAACGGCGTCGTTTTTAAACTACTAAATAAATCAGTTTAAATAAAAAAAAAATCATTTCTAAGCTGTTTTTTTTAAAAAGAAATTTCAAAATCTTCTGAAGCCCTTCATCCTGTCGTCTGGGCTCCGATCGTCGGACTAGTGGGTACACGCCACACGCGCCGCCGCAGTTGGCGGCCGGAGAGTTAAATCTCTCCACTTTGAAGGTGTTTTTCTCCCCTTTTATTTTTTAACACTATTTTATATGTAAAATGTGCATAAAATAACACGAAAAAGAACGGAAATCACCTTTGTAACTGGGTTTTGGTATTTTATTTCTCTGTTTTTTTAATATTTTTTACTGGTGTTGTATTGTATATATCGTGTGTTTTACAGACTTGTTTGGGGTTTTTATAACCCCAAAATAAAGAAAAAAAAAGGAAATACATATCCCCTGTTTTGTTTGCCTTGTTTGCTGCTTGTACTTCTTTCCTTTTTTGCAAGTAGAAGGCGAGGATCTCGCGACAGAGGCTGTCCATGCGTTGATGTCCGAGTGGCTCACGCAGATTGCGGCGCAATGGGTGTCGAGGCTGCTAGGGGGTGCTTGCGGCACAGTGGAAACCTAGGGTTTCCTGCTTCCGCAAGTTACTTGGGCCATTTGGGCCAGCTTAGCTTTGGGTCTATTGGGTCTGGGTCTAGGTCTGAAGGTGTAACGGGTTCTGTTAGTTGGTCTAGTTGGGTAGTCTGTTTAGGTGTTGGGTTTAGTCTTAGTATCTGGGCCATTAAATTTGGGCTTTGTAAAAAAGACTGTAAAATGGACATTTGGTATATATTTTTTTATTCTTATTTTCTTTTGTTTTGGTTTTCACGGGCCCGGTCAATATGGGCTGACTACAGCTGCCCCTCTTTGCTCATTGTCGTGTAACGAGAATAGAACAAAGAATTTAGAAGGCCCAATTTTGCCCAGTCTTTGCTGAGCCTCGACTTTTTGGTCCTTGCCTTTTCCACTGCAACTTCACCGGTATTGGAAATTCATCTTGATTTCAATTAATCTGATGGCTTCAATCTGCTTCCTACAACTTTAGGAATGTCAGATCTACTATTTTTCGATCTGCTCCATTAATATAACTACACTTTATAACAATATCGACAAAAAAAAACTTCCTAGGTGCATGCCATTACAAAATAAGAGATCACCACACTAAAGCTTGGGATTGTTAGTAATTAAAATGCAATATGCAACCAGTAAACTATGTTCATGTGTTTCAATTCAATAATATAATTTTGCTCATTCCTTATTCACATCTACTAAGATTTTCACATGTTCAAACATATATTAATGGTATTTCATATATTATTTAGATATTACAACTCATGCAATAACATGATTTATCTCTTTGTTCAATACTTGAATTCTTTTCATGTTCCACATCCCATTTCATCATTTCATATCTCATTTCTCATAATTCAATTCATATTCATAACAATATACTATTTCATATTTCATTTCTCATCATTGCCATTTCAATATTTTCTCATCTCATTTCCATTTCTCAACCATGTCATTTTGATATCGAACACATAAATTTTATCGGATGTTTTCCCTATTAACACGACTCAGACTCGGACGGATACACGGATCCAACCAACACACCAGTTTGGCACCCAGTGCCTCATCCGATAAATCTGAAGTAATAACTGCGCCAAGTGCTATATAAAATGACACCCAGTGTCTTATCGGTTAAATCGAAGCAAATTGGCACCCAGTGCCTCATCGACTCAAGGTCGAAGTAATCCTTGAAATCTTCCTATCCTATGGCATGCCATCTATATCCGACTCAGCTCGATACAGTTAACAGGGTTTCATTTCACTTTTCAATACAATCAATGTCTCAATTTCACATATATACACATTATCACATATAATCAATTCAATATTCATATAATCAGCATATTTCATAATATACAAAATCAATCTATTTCCAATCCACTTTGAATTCAATTCAGCCTCAAGTACCAAGTAGTCACCTCAAATGCTCACCATATGCAAACAATTAAATATGCAACAATCCACTATTTAGTTTCGGATTATAGAAACACAAACCATGAATTCTGAGCTATTCGACATCGATTTTATCTTTCCCCTTTTTACTCGAGGATTTCAGTACGACGTTAGCTACGGAAACAAACAATTAAATCACATTAATACTACACATTTCAATTTCACATAAAATTTCAATTTTCATACTATATTTTCCTTATTCGTTAATTTAGTCCCTAAATCGAGACTAGTTTTTAACCTTCACATTTAACTTTATATTTTTATACTACTTTCACTCTAAACTAAATTTAGCTTCCTCTTTTCCAATTCGACCCCTTAATTTGAAACTTTTCTCAATTTAGTCCCTATTGCTCAAAACCAACAATTTATTCCATAATTTAGCCCTTTTCCATTTCTAACTTAAAAATCTATCTATTTAATCCCTAATACTTAAGCTATTAAACAATGTCAACATCTCAAATATTGAAAAATACTAAAAATTACAACTGGGGTTGGGTAGCCTTAGGTACCGAGATTCTAAAAATATAAAAATTACAAGAAAAGGACTAACTTGCAATAACCAATTTGGATTTGAATCCCTAGGCCCCTTAGCCGGGCATTACTCTTATCCTTTTTCTTTCTTTTCTTTGTTTAATTTGCATGCATCCACTTTCATTTCTTTTCCTTTCTATTATTATTATTATTATTATTATTATTATTATTATTATTATTATTATTATTATAACATAATTTACATACATTTTATACTATTTATTATAACATATATATATATTTATATATATATATATATATATATATACATCATACATTATTAGTGCCATCCACCACATTAAATAAATGCTTATTTGCTATTTTAGTCTTTTTAGTTTATTTCAATATATAATTCAACTTTTGACTCATACAGAATTTAGTCCCTGTACCTTAACAACTCTTAATTTCACGAAATTTACTTAACCAGAATCTAATTCACTACTAACTAACCTCGTAAATATTTAATAAAAATATTTACGGGTTCGTTTCATAGGAACGGAGTCCCGAATCTCACTTTCCGACACCCTTGACTATTGGGTCATTATACTTAGTTTTAATTTATAATTAAAAATGCATAAAAATATCTTAATGAATGAATTAATAATAGTTAATTAAGTTAATTAAACTTTTAATACTCGTATAAATATTAAGATAGTGGGAAGAAAGATGAGTCATCATCTTCTTCATTCATGTTTGGCCATCCAATCTAAACAAAAGAAGAAGAAAACTTGTTTCTTTACAGTTTTAATTCGATTCACATTATACCAAGGTAATCAAGCATTTATCCTTTAATTTTTTTATAGATTCTTGATCACGGGAGCTTAATCTAGCTAGCCCATGTGTTAATTTGATCAAATGTCAAATGTTTAGCAATTTTCCATTAAAATGGAATTGATTATTTTGAGTTTGATTTGAAGAAATTGGTAGTTAGAAAGCTTAAATTATGTTAAGGACTAAGTTGGAAATTAAGTTAAGCTTGTTAGATAACTTTGTGACATTAAGGGACTAAATTGAACAAATTGAAAGCTATTATGAAATTATGCTATATGTAACACCCCAAACCCGGTCTATACGTTAAGACTAGATTTGGTATGTCACACAAAACGAACATACATCTAGTCATCTAATGATTTAAAGAAAACAGATTCTCAAAACTACTTTGGAATTGAAGTTTATTAAAAACCGAGGTAAATTTTAAAATCTATGATTTAAGACATAAGAGTTTATAAATTAAAACTTAGAAATTTATTTGGTTAAAATTTTACGAGAAGTTTAAATATTTAAGAAACCCCCCCTTTTTTTTGCACGAGAATTTAAGAAAACATTTATAAAAATATAGAATAGTCCCATTTAAGTATTTAAACATAATTAAAATCCATCCATAAGTAAAAATCCATAAAAATAATACCAGAGGCCTTATTACATCATAACTGAAATAGTAATTAAATAAAAATATTTAAGAGTAGTTCAAAGTTCACAAAAACCATCCTTCGAAGTATGGCCTCCACGAAGTCATCCCCGGCCCAAGCCTCCATTAATGATCGTTACCTGAGAAGGGTAAAGGAAACGGGGTGAGTTACTTAGAACTCAGTGTGTAACCCACTTACCAAGTCCACTGGGCCAAAACCATTTAAGCATTTAATTGGGCTTGAGCCCATTTACAAATGTAACAATATAACAAGTATAAAATGCATGTGATATGCAATTCCCAATCAAGCCTAAATTTCCATCCGCTACACACCACCCGTACCAACCAGCACATCTGTGGGGAGCTTTAGTCACCCACCCCGCCAACACACCAACTGGGCATTAAGCCATATATTAAACTGGGCACGAAGCCATTAACTGGGCACGAAGCCATCTTCTCTTCGTCAAATATCCCAACCCATGCAATCATGTATATAAAATGCATGACCATTCATTTATATGATAATTCCAACATAAGGCCCATAAATAAATAAAATTATTACAAATCTGGCCCATTTCACAATTTGGCCCATTTATCACATATCAATATGGCCCATTTATCAAATATCACATTTGGCCCATTTATCACAAATCACATTTGGGCCATTTATCAAATATCACATTTAGCCCATTTAACGATCTAGCAGTTTTTGGCCCGTATATCGATCTAGCAGTTTTTTTTTTGCCCATATAGCAAATTATCAAATTGGCCCATATAGCAATTTACCAAATTGACCCATATAGCAATTTATCAAGTTGAACCATTAAGGTTTCGTAATTTGGTCCATAGGGATATTTCGTAATTCAGCCTATTAGGGGCATTTTCATAATTTGGCCCATAAGGGCATTTTCATAATTCGGCAATCGTAACCACTAAGGGTAATTCGGTAATTTACCCTCTAAGGGTATGATGGTAATTTTCGCAACCTAGGCTTAATTACTAATTTGGGGCATAAAAATCAAAGCTGTCCATCTGCGTCGTACTGACTAAACTGACTATAACTTGAGTTGGGAAACTCGAAATTTAGATCCGTAAATTTTTCCTGAAACTAGACTCATATAACTTCTTACTGTAATATTTTCAGAATTTTTGGCTTATCCAATTAGTACAGTTTATTCTTCAAAGTATCCCTTGTTTCACTGTTTGACAGTTCTACCCTCTCTTCACAAAATCTCAGATATCTTATTGTACAGAACTCAAATACTGGTTTCGTTTGATCCAAATAAAAATAGACTCACTAAGGATTCTAATAATATAAACCATGTCCTGTAATTATTTTTCTACAATTTATAGTGATTTTTCAAAGTCAGAATAGGGGATCTCGAAATCACTCTAAACCAGTCTCACAAAAATCTAAAAATCTCAAAATATACTGATCCTTTTCTTGCTCCGTTTCTTTTATAAGAAAATAGAATCAATTATCTTTCAATCCATATATCTTTCACTTTCTAATTCAATTCCTACTATTTTTTGTGATTTTTCAAAATTACGTCACTGCTGTTAACCAAAACTGTTTTATTACAAAATATGATTACCACTTCGAACATACGTACGCCCGAGTGGCCATAGATGCTAGTTTGCGGCTTTTCAGTCTTTCGACCGAATCACAGAACATTTCATGCAATTATTTAGAGAGGTATGAGATTACACACCCCTTTTCAAACATGTATTCGGAAAGTAAGGGATTACACACCTTGATTAGGATTCCCTAAAGAACCACTCTTCGTTGCCCCCTAAAAAATAAATTCGATCAAAAGTTAGCATCGATATCTTAAAGGTTCCAAAAGCCCAAAAGTACTCACTCACAAGAGTCACTTACCACAATCGCGATCCTTCCCTACTAGATTCTAAAATCCGGCCTTGCACCTTGGCTATTTCAACGAGTTCCAATAATATTTGGCCTAATCGCCCACTTACCAATCAACTTCCGAAACCAAGGCTAAGAGTAAGATAAGTAGCAGCAAAGAATGGCTTGATTTGGCCCTAACTATCAAGGATAAACCGAATGGAATGACAAGCTTTAGCTACTACAACCACCAAGATTCGGCTAAGGAAGAAAAAGGGTTAGAAAGAAATGGTGAAGTTGAGATTTTGGTTAGGAAAATTTAAGAAGACTCGAAATACCTCCAAAAAGGAAAAAATGACTAAGAAAAATGCCAAAATGATAAAGAAATTCAGCATCCTTCCTTCTTGGCCGAATTTCCCTTTTTATTTTCTCATATTCTTTTTGGCCAACTCATCCATGATTCCCTCCATGTTTTGCTCCATGTTTTCCTCCATTTGTCCCCACTCCATGTTTTGGTCCATGTTTTCCTCCATCCATGTTTGCCTCCACGTTTTTGCTCTATTTGTCCCCACTCCACTCCTTCTCTTCTTTGAGCAAAAATAAAACTCTCTTGTTGCTTGTCATGAGATTTGAACCCTTGCTCCCTTCAATAGCTCAACACACCACTTGCCACCAAGCCACAAACTCCCTTGTGTCTCCTAAATGCACCCACTTATTCTTAAGTCCTACTTCCATCACTCATTTCCACTAAAAGGCAGAAAAATAAAAATTCTTGCTATGGCCTAACTCAAACCCGAGACTTCAAAGAAACCCCATAACTTTCCAAAGTCACCTTCCTAATAAGTCCAAATTGTACTAATTGCGTTCTCATATTCTCAAAATTTTAAAACGCTTCTATGCTCAAGGTCCAATGGGCCCAATTCTACTAGGCCCAATTTCGGGTCGTTACACTATAGATAGAAAGTATAAGGTCTCTAATAAAAGAATGTGAAACCAGATTTTAATATGATGGTAAATATCGAAAAGTACGGGCATTCTGAATATAGGGACTAAAATGGATAAAATGCAAAATATGTTGGCTATGTATTTTAATGTAATTGGGATGTGAATTGATATTGTTTTTTAATTGGATTCTCGAACGTAGCTAAAGACAGTGCCGGACCATCACGAGAGAAGGGAAAGATGAAAGTCATAGCCAAGTGATGAAAACTCGATTTGTACTTTTATGATTCGAGTTCAATTTATATATTGTAACACCCTACATCTGACTCGAACACCAAGTCCGAGCTACGTGATGTCATGTTCATTGCCGGAGTAACTACGATCAAATTATAATTCAATATAATACTTAATACACGTTTTTAAGTTCACAACATCATTATTACATGTTATACAATCATATACGAGCTTATGAAAGCTTTGAGATAACTCGAGGTTGAATAAGGACCAAATTGTAAAAAATTTAAACTATTGGGTTGATGTTACAACGCCATGGATTTTGCAACCTTATCATAACAGTGAGTGTCAACATGACTTTGTCAGTTTGAGGTCACGATGACATTCTTTGTCGATTCAAGTCATGACATTGAGAACTTGTTGTCAAGACGTTATCGCCTATTTGTGCATGAACCATTTGATACCAATTAAATACATCCAACCTAATATCACGTTTTCATATCAAGTTCATTCCAACTTCAATAATCTCAAATTACAACATATACAATACCATTTGGCCATATCAAAACAACCATTACTAATTAAATACCAACATGATCATATATTACACAAAATCGACTCAAAACCTAGGTACATGCCATATATCAAAACAAAAAGGGCCGAAAAAACATTGTTGAGTCGAGGAATGCTGATTGGATGCTGAATCACATCTCAGAATTTTGGGATCTATTGGATCCGACCACGTAATACCGCTTAGTATTAGTTAAACGTTAAAAAACCAAAGAGCCAATATTTGCTTTTATTTTTGCTTTGCAAGCAAAACCCATAGAGGATAATATACAAGGGTATTAATGTAATTTATGGATATTTTTATTAAACCAATTTGTTCAAAAAATACTGGTATACAAAACAAATAAACTACACTTAAGGTACTAGATCCAACGGTTAGTAATTTAAATTTTGACATTCTAACATTGAATGATTATTTAGTTGATATTCAGTTAAAATTGGGATGGAAATTTGATGGTTTATGGTGTGTAAATTTTCTATTTAAACTGATTGATGCTGCCAACACAAGATATATGATATTATGCATGTTTTAAAGACTTGCATATGTGTTAAATTGTTGAAAGATATAATGTAGACTAATAAAAACACCCATAAACTTTGTTGGAAAGCTATTGGGTATGATTGGCATGTCATAGGGTATATGAGCTCTTATTTGTGTTTTGCGGGTTGCGTGTAACTTCATGGAGTATAAAAATGTGCGATTTATGCAACATAGGGTCTGGTTAGCTAAGTGGTGCTTTGCAGACACCAAAGTATCATTAAACGCATTTATCATATCGTAACGAGATACCAGATGGATATCCACGAATCCAATATATTTTCCCTCAAATGATTACATGGGCTGAAAAGAGTAAAAACTTGTGTTATGAATGTGAACAATTCGTTTATAGGCATGTATTAATCGAATCAAGTGCATGATATTTTTATGATTGTTGATCCAATGGTAAAGGTAAAGTGATTTGTGGTATGTATGTTTGATTATGAAAAATATGTTTATGAATTGATTTTTATTACGATTTTAAGCATGATCATTGGTTTTGTTGATTTATTTATAGTATGCTTCAGCATAGCCTCTTTATATGTTATTTTAGAATTTGGTTGAACATCACTAAGATATGAGGAAAGCTCAATGTATTGAATTTGTTGTTCCATACATAGGTTATAGGGAAATTGAGGAGTTTGTGATTGTCCAGTATCATCTTAGAGTACCCACATTCTCCTTCCGTAACATGCTTTTTATAGCTTAGTTAGTTGTGGCATGTAACTAGAATAAACTTGTCTTAATTTGGTTTATGTTCATTTGATGAATGGTTAATTCAATATGCAAGCAGTTATATAGTAACTTGGGTTACATACATATTTGGTGCTAAAAAATTGTTTCTAAGTTCAATATGCAAGCAATTAGAGTTATATACCTTAAATTTTACCAAACATGCTAAATTCCTTGTTAATTTATGTTATTTGACATGCAAAGGGGTTTTGGGTATATCATGCTATGTTAAATATGTCAGTAGCATGTTATATGCATGATTAGCATGTTAGAGGTACCCATTTGGTTTGTTGTGCTGCATCATTTTGGCCTAATTTCTACATTTTTGAGCTTGAGTATCAAGACCTTAAGTCCTGGTAGCAGTACCTCATGGCCTTTGTATTCGTACTTAAACCCTTAATTTTGATACCTTCGCAAACAATAGCCAAAATTTTGAAACAGGAGAGACAAGTATTGGTGCATGGCCTCGAGTATGAGTATTCCAATTCAGGTATTAATAAAATCCCTAAGAATATCAGTACTCAGAAATATCGAGTGCATAATATTTTTATGATTGTTGATCCAATGGTAAAGGTAAAGTGATTTGTGATATGTATGTTTGATTATGAAAAATATGTTTATGAATTGATTTTTATTACGAGTTTAAGCATGAACATTTGTTTTGTTGATTTATTTATAGTATGCTTTAGCATAGCCTCTTTATATGTTATTTTAGAATTTGGTTGAACATCACTAAGATATGAGGAAAGCTCAATGTATTGAATTTGTTGTTCTATACATAGGTTATAGGTAAATTGAGGAGTTTGTGATTGTCCAGTATCATCTTAGAGTACCCACATTCTCCTTCCGTAACATGCTTTTTATAGCTTAGTTATTTGTGGCATGTAACTAGAATAAACTTGTCTTAATTTGGTTTATGTTCATTTGATGAATGGTTAATTCAATATGCAAGCAGTTATATAGTAACTTGGGTTACATACATATTTGGTGCTAAAAAATTGTTTCTAAGTTCAATATGCAAGCAATTAGAGTTATATGCCTTAAATTTTACCAAACATGCTAAATTCCTTGTTAATTTATGTTATTTGACATGCAAAGGGGTTTTGGGTATATCATGCTATGTTAAATATGTCAGTAGCATGTTATATGCATGATTAGCATGTTAGAGGTACCCATTTGGTTTGTTGTGCTGCATCATTTTGGCCTAATTTCTACATTTTTGAGCTTGAGTATCAAGACCTTAAGTCCTGGTAGCAGTACCTCATGGCCTTTGTATTCGTACTTAAACCCTTAATTTTGATACCTTCGCAAACAATAGCCAAAATTTTGAAACAGGAGAGACAAGTATTGGTGCATGGCCTCGAGTATGAGTATTCCAAGTCAGGTATTAATAAAATCCCTAAGAATATCAGTACTCAGAAATATCGAGTACATAATATTTTTATGATTGTTGATCCAATGGTAAAGGTAAAGTGATTTGTGATATGTATGTTTGATTATGAAAAATATGTTTATGAATTGATTTTTATTACGATTTTAAGCATGAACATTTGTTTTGTTGATTTATTTATAGTATACTTTAGCATAGCCTCTTTATATGTTATTTTAGAATTTGGTTGAACATCACTAAGATATGAGGAAAGCTCAATGTATTGAATTTGTTGTTCTATACATAGGTTATAGGTAAATTGAGGAGTTTGTGATTGTCCAGTATCATCTTAGAGTACCTACATTCTCCTTCCGTAACATGCTTTTTATAGCTTAGTTAGTTGTGGCATGTAACTAGAACAAACTTGTCTTAATTTGGTTTATGTTCATTTGATGAATGGTTAATTCAATATGCCAGCAGTTATATAGTAACTTGGGTTACATATATATTTGTTGCTAAAAAATTGTTTCTAAGTTCAATATGCAAGCAATTAGAGTTATATGCCTTAAATTTTACCAACCATGCTAAATTCCTTGTTAATTTATGTTATTTGACATGCAAAGGGGGTTTTGGGTATATCATGCTATGTTAAATATGTCAGTAGCATGTTATATGCATGATTAGCATGTTAGAGGTACCCATTTGGTTTGTTGTGTTGCATCATTTTGGCCTAATTTCTACATTTTTGGGCTTGAGTATTGTAACATCCCGAATTGGGCCTAGTAGGATTGGGCCCATTGGGCCTTGAGAATAGGAGTGTTTAAAATTTTTGAGAACAAGAGAACGACATTATTTCAAGTTAGACTTATTAGGAAGGTGATTTTAGAAAGTTAAGGGGGTTCTATGAAGTTCCGGGTTCAAGTTGGGCCTTAGTAAAGTTTTGTGTTTAAGCCTATTAAGGAAAGATAGTAAGTGGCATCAAGGCTTATGGAAATAAAAGAGTAAATTGCTAGCATAAATGAGCATATGGCAAGGAGGTTATGGCATCAAGTGAAGTACCTTGAGGGAAGAGGTTCAAATCCCATTGTGTGCAAATTTTGACTATTATTTTTGTACTATTTCCCTAAATTTCGGCCAAGCTTGTAAATATGGCAAAATTGGATTTTTAAATTATGGTAAGGTGGACTTATTAAATTGTGGAAAAGTATGGTAAGGAGGAAAATAAGGAAAAAGAAAAAAAAAGAAATAAAAGAAATAAAAGAATTTGGAGAGTGGAGTAGGTGGATGAAAAAGAAATAAAAGAATTTGAGGAGTGGAGTAGGTGGATGAAAAAGGAATAAAAGAATTTGTGGAGTGGAGTAGGTGGATAAAAAAAAAGAGAGATAAAAAGAAAGAAAGAAAGAAAGAAGAGATAAAAAAAAGGGGTTATGAAAATAAAGAAAAGAGAAGTATCATCTTTTCTTCTCTTCATCACCACCTAAAATTGGTAGCAAACAAGGGTTGGAGAGCTCAAAAATTTCAGCAAACAAATCCTTTAGCAAGTAAGTGATTTTGATGACTTTAGTTGATAATTGTTGTATTTTTGGAGCCCCAAAGCTTAAGCTAGCTAATGAGGGGACTAATTTGTAATATGGTTGAGAGTCTAGGGACTTGCCATGAGAGAGTTTATGCTGGTTGCAAGGTCTCGAAGTACTTTATCAAAGGTTCAATCGAAAACCTATCCCTCGTTATAAGTGACTCGGATTTTTGGTGCCGCGGAGAGCATCGCGTTACGGATTCCGAATAAGTTGTGTAATCTCATACTCTTCTGAATATATGTTTGAAATGGTGAGAAAATCTCACATCTCTCTGAAAGTTTACATGAAATATTCTGTGATTCGGTAGAAATATCGAAGAAAATTGATAACCGGTATCCGTGATCAGTCAGACGTGCGTTTGATGGTAGTGATAATCATGTTTTGTAATAAAACAGTTTCAGTTAGAAGCAGTAACGTGTTTTTGAAAAATCACTAAAAATAGGATAAAAGGAATTAGAAAGTGAATAAGATATCAAATTAAATCTTACTGTGTCTATTTTAATATGGAAGAAACGGAGAAGGAAAAGGAATTTTACATTATGAGATATCTTGATTTTAGTGATACTGGTTCTGATTAACTTCGGGGTTCACTGATCTGTTTTGGAAAAATCATATAAAATTGTACAAAATGAATTATTGGTTATAATTTATATGTATGGATTCCTTAGTGAGTCTATTTTTCAAGAGAAACAAGTTGGAATAGTATATGAAAACCGTACAGTGAGATATTTGAAATTAAGTTAAGAGAGGTCAGAATCATTGGACAGTGAAACAAGGGAAAATTTAAGGAATAAACTGTACTAAATTGCAAGGTCAAAAATTCTGGAAAACTTTCAGTAAGAAGATACATGAGTCTAGTTTCAAGGAAATTTTACGGATCTAGATTTCGAGTTTTCTAACTCGAATTATAACTAATTTAGTCAGTATGACGCAAATGGACAGTTTAAATTTGTATGTCCCAAATTACTAGTTAAGTTTTAGTTGCGAAATTACCCCGTTTGGGCTTAAAATGGATTTTTGACCAATAGTTCCATAGAGACCCAAATAGAGTTCTGTATTACTCGAGGCAATAGTGAATCTTCGAAAACACCGTTAAATATGAAATTACCGAATTACCCTTGTAGGGTAAATTACCGAATTACCCTTAGAGAGTAAATTATCGAATTACCCTTAGTGGGTACGATTACTGAATTACGAAATGTCCCTATGGGCCAAACTACGAAAATACCCTTTATGGGCCAAAATGTTATAATTGCTATATGGGCCAAATGTTATATTTGCTACATAGGCCATATTTGGTATAAGTGGTGACCGATTGTGTATTTTGGTTTTTAAGGGTAAATCGACAGGCATAAGGAAGTTCTGGGATCGTGTTAAATTCAAGTAGCTAAGGATTTCACTAAATAGTAAGGTGTGTGATTAACCCACTGTTTTCCGGGTTTATGTTATATTGTATGTGTGGTGTAAATGCTAATGTGTGCAGTGACAATTATGAATGGATACCCTTAAGGGGTATATCGAAAATCAGGTCAGTGTTAAATATTAAGAATGTGAATATGCCAATGAGAATATGTTTGTATGCCGAATAGCATGTGCATGCATCATTTTATTATGTTATGACATTATCATATGTTGCATGTGCATGGGATGGGATCTGAATGTGAAAGAAGAAAGGGTGTACATTATGTACGTGGTCTAATGTTAGCCTTGTGCTACATTAGCACTTGATGTTAGCTATGTGCTTCATCAAGGGAGGTGTTGGCTAGGTGCCACATCTCGGCGGTTGATAGCTGTGTGCATCACCGTAGATTGATTGATATGTGGGATCACTTATGTGATCGGTGGCCTAGCCACGACCTTGAGTAGCAAGTCTGCCAAGGTAAGATATGTGGATCACTATGTGATCGGTGGATTAGCCACGGCCTTGGGCAGGGGGTCTGCCAAGGTAGGTGTAAAGGATGGACCCTAGGCTGGGTTGGGTGCATTTTGCATAAATCTGTCTGCTATGTGAATTAATGTGGAAATGGGCCAAGCCCAGTATGTGGAAACATGTGGTTGATTACACCATTATAAGAATGTGATGTGGTTGTGGGCCAAGCCCAATACGTGAAAGCATGTGATTAAATTATCTTAATATCTGTTATATGGGTTATTATATGGTTTGACATGTGGATGGAATTCAGTGGTCTAATTACACACTGAGTCTGTATGACTCACCCAATTTTTACCAACATCGCAGGTGACGCATAGTGCTTGGACCGGGTTGGAGTGGATACGAGGTGGCCCATGCAGATGATAAATTTATTTGTTTTACACATTTTATTTATGAAAGGTTATTTATTGTAATAATGGCCTTTTAAAGTATTTACGGATTATTATTATGTTTTAAGTTGGATTGTCAATTATATTATCATCTGGAAATGTTTATTTTTAGCAACTTAAATTTTAAAAATATGTATTAAAGTTTCAACCTGGATATTTTGTAATAACTTAGTTTTATTTGGAATTTTAAAATACCAAGATTTTACAAAGAAGCAAAATTTTTTTTTATTTTTTTACTTTAAGTCAAAATATTTTTCAAACGTTTTCCGCAGTGACATACCAGATCCGGTAAAGGCTCGTGGGCCGGGTTTGGGGTATTACAGTTTGGTATCAGAGCCCGGTTCAAAACTCGGCTTTGAGGTTTTGGGCCCAAAAATAGTTTTCAAAAATATGGATTTTCAAAGAATTTTCAGGTTATTCTGGCATAGCACCTGTATCTCCGGCCCGAAGTCCACCAGGTAAGTACTTCCAACTACTGAAGTGAATTGTGAATGTGAATTCTGTAAGCATGAAGGGAACGTAGATTAGTGAACTAGTACCTATTGAACCCTAGGACTAGTCTACTCAAACACAAGTGCATAAGACTTAAGGGCCATTAAACAAACCTGTGATTAAGTCGCCGAGCTAGGGTGTGGCAACCGTTGTGCGCATGTCTAGGAGTGGATTCAGTAAGAGCTTGGTACTTAAGCAGTCCTATCGACTCACCACCTCTTTACTCGAATCCTACTTGGTGCGTAGTAACCGTTCACCCTAACCAAGAGGACTTAGTCATCGACTAAACTCGATAATTAAAACCCGAAAGGGGCTAGCCATATTTTTATAAAAACCTTAGTTTTTAAATTATCAAATTATCCCTTTGGTTTGTAAACCCTAAATTAGATTTTGAAAGACGTTTATTTTTCGATTTACAAAAAATTACGAAAATACCCCTGGTTGAAAAATTACTAAAATGCCCTCGGTTTCTAAAATTCCAATATTACCCTCGACTTTTAAAATATTCTTACCTTACAAAAATATCAAAAACCTCTATTTTGTGAAATAGCAAGATACCCAGATTTGGAAATTTACTAAAATACCCCTGACATACAAATTACCAAAATGATCCCGATTTTTGAAATTTCTGCAACATCACCGATTTGGAAAACAAATTCTCAAAAATACCCCAAGTTTTTGCAAATTTTGAAATACCTTTGATTTATAAGGATTTTTGGAATTGACCTCGAATTATTACCAAAATACCCCTATAGGACAAATGACGAAATTACCCCTGGGTTGAGAAAGGAGAAGACGACCATGGTAGCATGGTGAATGTTGTGAATGAATGTGGCTTCATTGAGAAATGAAGGTGTTTCTGTTGATGAATGTGAATGTGACTCTCTGAATTAGAGTAGTGAACTTGAACTGAAATTTTGTTTGATCGAAAGAACTACTTCTAAATACTTTATGTCATAAAACTGTTCAGGGATAATAAGTGGAACAAAATTCTGATGCATAAAACTTTTTAATCAGAATAATAGCGATGTTAGAAATGAGTTCTAGAGGACGTGGTCGTTGTGGACGTGGTCGAGGTAGAATGGCCGTATCGGAACCCGTTGGATCGGGTCAAGGGTCCGAGAATGAGGTACCACCTCCACCACCAGCTTTTGGTAATGAGCAGCAAGATCAGACGGGGGATGATGCTGTATCGCAGGCTGTGCTGCGAGTTCTTGAGATGGTGGCTGGAGCAGGTGGAAATATGAGAGCTAGGAAGTCCGTACCCGAGCGACTCCGAGCCAATGGAGCTGAGGTGTTTCGAGGTGTATCAGGTGTGGCACCCAGTACGACTGAGTATTGGTTGGAGGCGACCGAGCGAATTATGGATGAGCTAGATTTAACCAGTGAAGAGAAAGTGAAAGGAATGGTGGCGCTACTTCGCGACGAGACGTATCAATGGTGGCTCACAATATGGGATGGTGCCTTAGCTGAAGAACTCACTTGGGATTATGTTAAGGCAGCATACCAGAAGAAGTATGTGGGGACTCATTATATTGATGCGCAGAGAAAGGCATTTCTGGGGCTAGTTCAAGGGAACAAGTCCGTGGCGGAGTACGGGGCTGAATTCTTAAGGTTGAGCCGATATGCTCGAGGAGTGGTGGCTACGGAGCATGAACGATGTGTCCGGTTTGAGGACGGATTGAGGGACGACCTGAGATTGTTGATAGCTCCACATCAGGAGCGGGAGTTTGCTGTGTTAGTAGAGAAGGCTAAGGTAGCCGAGGGGATTAAGGACTCTGTGAGACAGAACAGAGATAAGGATAGGAACCTGGAAAAGAGGAGTTTTGGACCGTCAGAATCGTCTGAGAGTCTTCAGAAAAGACCTAGGATTGAGAATCCTGCTCGTGTTTCTAAGCCAACTGCTGGAAATCCGGACCCTCCGTGTGCTCAGTGTGGAAGGTATCATGTTGGCGAGTGCTGGAACCGGGAACGGGAATGTTTTAGGTGTAAGTCCAAGTCTCATTTGATTAAAGATTGTCCTTAGGATCCGAATAGGGCTCGGACAGCAGGCCAAGGCTATGTGCAGCCAGGTAGAGATGGTCAGCAAGCGACAAGGGGTCGTGGTCTGAACCATGGAGGAAATGGTTCAGGCCGAGGTCGTGGAGCACCAAGCAGAGATGCTGAAGGTGCAGATGCGAGGCAACCAAGGTTGGTTTATGCAGTTGGTCGTCGCAAGGATAGTGATGTGCCAGAGGTGGCAATGGGTAAATTCTTATTTCTGGAATATCACTGGTTGCTTTGCTTGCTATAAGGTCAGTTTGTTCTTATGTTGCTAGTAAAGTGTATGTAACCTTGATTGTGAACCTAGAAAATGTACCTAGAAAGTATGATAGTTCTTTAAGATCAGAGTGCGCAGCGAAAGCATAGTGATGTGATCTCAGCAGTGCGTTTAATAGTTGATTGGAAATTTCGAGGACGAAATTTTCTTTAAGGAGGGTAGAATTGTAACATCCCGAAATTGGGCCTAGTAGGATTGGGCCCATTGGGCCTTGAGCATAGGAGTGTTTAAAATTTTTGAGAACAAGAGAACGACATTATTTCAAGTTAGACTTATTAGGAAGGTGATTTTAGAAAGTTAAGGGGGTTCTATGAAGTTCCGGGTTCAAGTTGGGCCTTAGTAAAGTTTTGTGTTTAAGCCTATTAAGGAAAGATAGTAAGTGGCATCAAGGCTTATGGAAATAAAAGAGTAAATTGCTAGCATAAATGAGCATATGGCAAGGAGGTTATGGCATCAAGTGAAGTACCTTGAGGGAAGAGGTTCAAATCCCATTGTGTGCAAATTTTGACTATTATTTTTGTACTATTTCCCTAAATTTCGGCCAAGCTTGTAAATATGGCAAAATTGGATTTTTAAATTATGGTAAGGTGGACTTATTAAATTGTGGAAAAGTATGCTAAGGAGGAAAATAAGGAAAAAGAAAAAAAAAGGAAATAAAAGAAATAAAAGAATTTGGAGAGTGGAGTAGGTGGATGGAAAAGAAATAAAAGAATTTGAGGAGTGGAGTAGGTGGATGAAAAAGGAATAAAAGAATTTGTGGAGTGGAGTAGGTGGATAAAAAAAAAAGAGAGATAAAAAGAAAGAAAGAAAGAAAGAAGAGATAAAAAAAAGGGTTATGAAAATAAAGAAAAGAGAAGTATCATCTTTTCTTCTCTTCATCACCACCTAAAATTGGTAGCAAACAAGGGTTGGAGAGCTCAAAAATTTCAGCAAACAAATCCTTTAGCAAGTAAGTGATTTTGATGACTTTAGTTGATAATTGTTGTATTTTTGGAGCCCCAAAGCTTAAGCTAGCTAATGAGGGGACTAATTTGTAATATGGTTGAGAGTCTAGGGACTTGCCATGAGAGAGTTTATGCTGGTTGCAAGGTCTCGAAGTACTTTATCAAAGGTTCAATCGAAAACCTATCCCTCGTTATAAGTGTCTCGGATTTTTGGTGCCGCGGAGAGCATCGCGTTACGGATTCCGAATAAGGTGTGTAATCTCATACTCTTCCGAATATATGTTTGAAATGGTGAGAAAATCTCACATCTCTCTGAAAGTTTACATGAAATATTCTGTGGTTCGGTAGAAATATAGAAGAAAATTGATAACCGGTATCCGTGATCAGTTGGACGTGCGTTTGATGGTAGTGATAATCATGTTTTGTAATAAAATAGTTTCGGTTAGAAGCAGTGACGTGTTTTTGAAAAATCACTAAAAATAGGAGAAAAGGAATTAGAAAGTGAATAAGATATCAAATTAAATCTTACTGTGTCTATTTTAATATGGAAGAAACGGAGAAGGAAAAGGAATTTTACATTCTGAGATATCTTGATTTTAGTGATACTGGTTCTGATTAACTTCGGGGTTCACTGATCTGTTTTGGAAAAATCATATAAAATTGTACAAAATGAATTATTGGTTATAATTTATATGTATGGATTCCTTAGTGAGTCTATTTTCAAGTGAAACAAGTTGGAACAGTATATGAAAACTGTAAAGTGAGATATTTGAAATTAAGTTAAGAGAGGTCAGAATCATTGGACAGTGAAACAAGGGAAACTTTAAGGAATAAACTGTACTAAATGGCTAGGTCAAAAATTCTGGAAAACTTTCAGTAAGAAGATACATGAGTCTAGTTTCAAGGAAATTTTACGGATCTAGATTTCGAGTTTTCTAACTCGAATTATAACTAATTTAGTCAGTATGACGCAAATGGACAGTTTAAATTTGTATGTCCCAAATTACTAGTTAAGTTTTAGTTGCGAAATTACCCCGTTTGGGCTTAAAATGGATTTTTGACCAATAGTTCCGTAGAGACCCAAATAGAGTTCTGTATCACTCGAGGCGATAGTGAATCTTCGAAAACACCGTTAAATATGAAATTACTGAATTACCCTTGTAGGGTAAATTACCGAATTACCCTTAGAGAGTAAATTATCGAATTACCCTTAGTGGGTACGATTACTGAATTACGAAATGTCCCTATGGGCCAAACTACGAAAATACCCTTTATGGGCCAAAATGTTATAATTGCTATATGGGCCAAATGTTATATTTGCTACATAGGCCATATTTGGTATAAGTGGTGACCGATTGTGTATTTTGGTTTTTAAGGGTAAATCGACAGGCATAAGGAAGTTCTGGGAACGTGTTAAATTCAAGTAGCTAAGGATTTCACTAAATAGTAAGGTGTGTGATTAACCCACTGTTTTCCGGGTTTATGTTATATTGTATGTGTGGTGTAAATGCTAATGTGTGCAGTGACAATTATGAATGGATACCCTTAAGGGGTATATCGAAAATCAGGTCAGTGTTAAATACTAAGAATGTGAATATGCCAATGAGAATATGTTTGTATGCCGAATAGCATGTGCATGCATCATTTTATTATGTTATGACATTATCATATGTTGCATGTGCATGGGATGGGATCTGAATGTGAAAGAAGAAAGGGTGTACATTATGTACGTTGTCTAATGTTAGCCTTGTGCTACATTAGCGCTTCATGTTAGCTATGTGCTTCATCAAGGGAGGTGTTGGCTAGGTGCCACATCTCGGCGGTTGATAGCTGTGTGCATCACCGTAGATTGATTGATATGTGGGATCACTTATGTGATCGGTGGCCTAGCCACGGCCTTGAGCAGCAAGTCTGCCAAGGTAAGATATGTGGATCACTATGTGATCGGTGGATTAGCCACGGCCTTGGGCAGGGGGTCTGCCAAGGTAGGTGTAAAGGATGGACCCTAGGCTGGGTTGGGTGCATTTTGCATAAATCTGTCTGCTATGTGAATTAATGTGGAAATGGGCCAAGCCCAGTATGTGGAAACATGTGGTTGATTACACCATTATAAGAATGTGATGTGGTTGTGGGCCAAGCCCAATAAGTGAAAGCATGTGATTAAATTATCTTAATATCTGTTATATGGGTTATTATATGGTTTGACATGTGGATGGAATTCAGTGGTCTAATTACACACTGAGTCTGTATGACTCACCCAATTTTTACCAACATCGCAGGTGACGCATAGTGCTTGGATCGGGTTGGAGTGGATACGAGGTGGCCCATGCAGATGATAAATTTCTTTGTTTTACACATTTTATTTATGAAATGTTATTTATTGTAATAATGGCCTTTTAAAGTATTTACGGATTATTATTATGTTTTAAGTTGGATTGTCAATTATATTATCATCTGAAAATGTTTATTTTTAGCAACTTAAATTTTAAAAATATGTATTAAAGTTTCAACCTGGATATTTTGTAATAACTTAGTTTTATTTGGAATTTTAAAATACCAAGATTTTACAAAGAAGCAAAATTTTTTTTTATGTTTTTACTTTAAGTCAAAATATTTTTCAAACGTTTTCCGCAGTGACATACCAGATCCGGTCAAGGCTCGTGGGCCGGGTTTGGGGTGTTACAAGTATCAAGACCTTAAGTCCTGGTATCAGTACCTCATGGCCTTTGTATTCATATTTAAACCCTTAATTTTGATACCTTCGCAAACAATAGCCAAAATTTTGAAACAGGAGAGACTAAGTATTGGTGCATGGCCTCGAGTATGAGTATTCCAAGTCAGGTATTAATACAATCCCTAAGAGTATCAGTACTCAAAAATATCGAATCTAAATTGTTTCAAAATTTGACTAAGGTATCAATACTCACGACCTTGGTATTGATACTTAGGTCGTTGTTTGCCTTAGTGGGCCTCCAAAACTATGTTTTTTAACTTGATTTTTGTTTGTATTGAGTAATGGATGCTTGGAATGATGGTGTATGACTAAAGTACATGCTTGAATGTCAATTGCTCAAAATATAAATCGATCGAAATTGCTTCGGTGACCAATATAGCACTCTTTCTCTAACTAGACCTCTGAATTGAGTATTGGATGTTACACCTTAGTCTTTGCCGGCAATATGAAAAATTAACTAATTGTTGCTTAATAAAATTAAAAAAATGAGATAAGAAATAAAAAAAATATAAACATCTTTCTCATTTTATTTTCCCTTATCATTTCAATTAAAAAAGAAGAAGCTAAACATGGGATAAAAAAATCAAAATTTTATTTGATTTTTCTCTTAATATTCTTTACTACCATTTTTGTTAAAGAGATGAACATGAAATCAAAAAGTGAATCCTAGAATAGACATGTGTGCTATTAAATAAGCTGTGAAAATTGAATTTATTTTTTTCAACACGCTACAATCTTAATGTACCAATAGAAGCCTATCCCACTAGCCGAATACTCCCGCATTAAGCTTCGGATATGTAGAGCATTCATGTTCCATGTAGACAATGAAGATTGAATGCTCATTGCATACATAACTAACTATTCTTAGATTTATTTATTTTTTAAATTTTTTTGATATACATAGGGGAGGAGGGGGACCTCTTTATGATTACAATTAAATTAGGAATATTGAGTGGCTTAAGACATAAATGAGATGATGTAGTGATGTACCCTTTTGTCTGCCCTCAAATTAAATAAAGTCTAAAGTTTTAGCTTAAGCTTTACTCTTAAGTTTCTTTTCTGCACATACCCATGTGACATGGGGTCCAATTTAAACATGTCTTCATGCTTTCTTAATGCCATCCTAGTAGAGATAACCTTTTCATTTTCATGGTTAAGAAAAAAATCAACCCAAAGTTAAACCATATGACTTCAATATTTTATATCGAGTATTTGGTCATACCCCCAAATGAAAAAAAATTGCCATATAAATCCCTATTAAATTATTAAAATAAATATTAATTTATGATAGAATTATATTTTAACTCTAAAAATGGAAAAAAAATATTTAATCTTTTCAAAAAAAATATGAAATTATAATTAATATCTTATAAAATTATATTTCATCTCTCAAAAAGACCCTTAAAAAGTTTCCATAGTATGGGTGCCGTTTGATTGTTTTCAAGGAGGAAATTCATTTATAGTGAGACAAAATAAAAATTAAAAATTTTAAAATTCTTAAAATATGAAAGAGGTATTTGAAATGGTTGAAATTCTCTTTCAGGTGATTCTTTTCTCAATTCTAATTAGAAAATTCATTGCAAAAGAAATCATGCTATTATATATTTATTTATTTTTGAAACATAATGACATTCATTGCATTTTTTTACTTTATTTTTAATAGTATTATTTATCTATTATAATTATTTTATCAAATTCCAACATTGAAATTTGTTTATCTACAATATTTATTTAAACAATGCAATTGCAATTGTTAGTGTTTTAAACTGGTGAGTTTTAAAATATTAATATTTTAAAAATTTCCAAAATTATTTATTCAAATTATATTTTTTAAATTTATTCGATATACAATAATACTATGGGTAAACTATAAAAATAGTCACTTTTGTTTGCTTTAGATTACATTTTAGTCACTTATGTTTGAAATGTGACGTTTTAGCCATTTACATTATCGTTTTATTATGAAGTGGTCACTCTACCGTTAAACTCTGTTACCTCCCCAGCGATAGTCCTACGTGGTAGTCCAAATTAGTTTTAAATGCCAACATGAATGTCCAGTTGCTTGGATGAAAATAGGTTTTTAATTAAATAAATTTAATTTGGACTGCCACTTAGGACATCCAAGTTGGCATTTAAAACCCATTTGGACTGCCACATAGGACCGTCGTTAGGGAGGTAATGGAGGTTAACAGTAGAGTGACCACTTTGTAACAAAACGATAACATAAGTGATCAAAACTTAACATTTCAAACATGAGTGACTAAAATGTAATCTGAGGCAAACAAAAGTGACTATTTTTGTAGTTTACCCTAATACTATTAACATTAATGCATTAAATTTAGTAACTGACTTTTACGTTGACAAAAGAAAAACCTAAAATGAGAATTGTTTCTTGAGAGTTTGTAGTTATTTGTTTTTAATTTCCACGCATTTTTCAATCCCCTTTTGTTTTTAGAAGTAATCGAATAGGAAGCAAGTTTCTTGGGATTATCTCATACATTTGGCTTCTCTTAATTCTATACTTTGGTTGTGCTTTGGTGACTTTAATAATATATTATCTATTAATGATAATATATAATCGAGGTTGTATTTGTAATGATTTGATTTTTTAGTGGTATCAAAAATTACGATTTCGGGACTTCATTTTCATAAATTGAGTTTGTAAATATTAAATAGGATATTTATAGAGTTAATATATAGGTGGATTGAGATTTGATTACTCAATTTAGCTAAAATTATGATTAATTTAGGCCCAGGGACTAAATTGTAAAAGTTAATCGCTATAGATTTTTTATTTAAGAAAAGACTTGGGGACTTATACAACAATTATCCAAAGGGCCAAAATGGTTAATAAACCATCTTTAATTATGTGCTAATGGGAATTAATGATCTTTGTTAATTAGCTTAAGTAATTAAAGAATTATGTTAATTAAGTTAGATTAAAACATATTAATTATGTATATATATATATTAAGAATAATGGAAAGAAAGAGAAGATGTTGTCATCTTCATCTTCAACCCATAAAATCCAAAGAAAATAAGAAAACTTGAAAATCCTTGGACATTCAACTATCAAATTCAAGTAAGTCTCTTGTAATGTCCCAAAACTTAGGTATTTATTTTTGCATGTTTTTAACATAAATACCTATCTGCTTTAGTGGCTAAGTGATTTGGGTGTGTTTGGGAGTGTCTGAGAAGTCTTGGGTTCAAGCCTGGGCTTGTGCAAAATTTTGGTTTTGAGGGAATAAAACCCTTGCCTTTGGTTAGTAGGCTTTTAAAAAATGTGGGTAAAGCATGACATAAGGAGCTTGCTGGTCTAGGGGGTAAGTGGCGTGTTATCTATGTAAGTGGTCTAAGGTTCGAATCTTGTTGAAAGCAAAGGAGTGTTATTTTGCCGATGTGCCGTGGAGGTGGTGGAGTTTGACTGAAACACTGAAGTGGTTGAGGTGAATTCGAATTGAGTGGTTGAGAAGAGGTGTGGTCAGGTGGAGAGATTTGAGGAGAAAATCAAAGGAAGAGAGGGGAGAGGTATGTTGGAACGCCGGCACCCCATGGTGCAGCAAAATAAAATTAATTCCGACGATCCAAACCATGAATCCATGTGTGAGGAACAAATCGAGGTAAAATAAAGGTTTAGAAATTACCAAAACTTCAATCTGAATAGAAAGCGATGCTTCGACAACAAGAGTTCTGATCTACTGTCGAATCAAGCCACAACCTTTTCCGATGTCGGCCTCTACGTAATCCACCCGGTTTGACTATGAACGGAAGAAATCTCCAAAACTATTTTGGAGGTTTATTTGCTTGACGGCTGCTAGACCTAACAAGCAATCTCTTAGGGTTTTTCCCATAAGCTTTGTCTCTTTTAAATACCTTTTATATTGGGTATCCTTTTAATTGGGTCTTTTATAATGGGTATCTTTTTCATTGGGCCCATTTAATTGGTATCCTTTTAATACCCTTTTATAATTGGTATCTCTTGAATGTATCATAAGATTAAATAAATACAATAAAGTTTTTAACCGAAAATTATAATTACATTAATTATATCCAAAAATTATAATTACATTAATTATAATAAGGATTTCGGTAAACTATATTTATTTAAATTTATATATGAATCAAATTCATATATTAATAGAATTATGTTGTCATTATGTGTACAACATCCTTGTACATATAATATGTTCAATATTTGATTGCCCAATTTAAATTAATTCTTTAATTAATTTAATTCATGTGACAACCAAAAAACAATACCAATTATATTTTATTCCGTTCATTTAAACCATAGGGTGTGACCCTGTAGGTTCTTGCAACGTTAGCAGTAATAATAGAACGATTCTAATGTCACAAACAATGAGTGGCATCTAGCAATGCATCATTGCTACCTAAGTTACAAGAAGTCATGATTCCACATAACTTTTTGTGATTAACCTTTCATGCATTAATCTTTAAGTCCTTTATCTCTGGAATGGACACAAGTCATGGAATAGTCACACTTGTATAGTCCATCCCATGTTTCTTGATATCTTGAGTAGACTATGATATACAAATTAGTATGACATCTCATGTCAACTTATTTGAGCATGGCCATGCATTTCTAGTCTCACTCAATCAAGTGGCCTAAGATATTACTCCCATTATGTAGGAGGGACTTATCCTATATTGATCAACCATATCCCTCTACATAGATTGTGGTATATCCAACATCAGCCTTTATAGAACAACCAATTACGGTGTACGTTTGACTGTATCAAATATACAACTCACGATGTTGAGATAATAATTATCTCAAGTCTAAGGATCATATACATATTAATCACTATGAGTAATGTTGTGACAATTACATAATAATCCAATAAACATACTCATAACGGGTCAATCCAATATGTTGTTCTCTAACACACATATTCATGCATTGATTTTGACAATCCACATCAATGACAACTCTTTATCATCAATCAACTACATGTTAGTCTTAATGCATTATTGTTGTCCTAGTCAACAATAATACTCGACTAAGGATCTTTTAAGAATAATCATATTATTCTCAGGACATTATTATAAAACAGTTTATTTGTATACACAGATAGAAAAAACTGAAATAATAATGACAACGCTTTATATTAATAAATATGGTAAATAAATTATGTTACTACAACCATTCATGATTGATCTTTGGGCATACTCTTACAAGGTAGTGGTGTGCTGAATTGGGACTCTGAGGCACTCAAGAATTCGGCTAGAGAGGTGTTTCTCATTTTGGTTCTGTGTTGTTTTTTTCTCTGCTGAAACCTCTTCTCCTCTTTTTGCTTTTTCTTTCTTTTTCATTTGCCGAAACCTCTCCTCCCCTAAACTGTTTCCCTTTTTCTCCCTTTCTGCCGCCACACTCACTTAGGCTTAGTTTGGATGGGCGGTGTGTTTACCTCCGGTGAGGTTAAAAACAGCGGTGGCGGTGAGATTAATTACTGTAGCGGTGAGATTGGACACTGTAGCAGTGAGATTAGAAACAGCAGTGGAGTGTGTGTTTGGATTCAAACGCAGCTGTAGCGGTGAGGTGAGAATATAAAATGACTATTAAGGACATCAAATTAGAATTGATATATAAAGTTTTGCAAAATTATTAAAAATATGTTAATTATAAATTCATTTAATAAAATATTAAAATGTATCTTATGATATTTTATTATAAATATTTTAATTAATTATATAATTAATTTTATAAAAATCCAATTAAAAATAGTATTTAACATCATAAAAATACAAACAATATTATTATAATGAAACATTATTTTTAAATTTAATAAAACTAAAATTTTAAATATAAAAGAGATTGGGATAAAAGATAAAATGAGATATATTTTATCAGAGTTCTATGTCGTGTTGTGTTGAAATCATGAAATGCAGATGTTACCGTTAGTATTTTCTTGTATTTTCCATCTCTGGTTTTAATCACATATGTTTTTTTGCTAACAATGGTCAATGGAATTCCTCATGCCAAGCAGAAATTTATGGCTAAAAGAGAAAGGGAAAGACTTGTAGCAAATTGTATTAAAACTTGGGAGGTAACATGACAAAACAGGGTTGATAAAAAAAATTAAATCAAATAGCAGGTTGTTATTTCAGGTTAACCCTAAAACTAGGATTAGAATATAAAAACATTTTAAACATTTCACCAAACAGGGTTGGCATTCTAATTCTCGCCTCTTTCTTGCTAAGAATTTTCCTTTTAGTACTCTCTACAAGAGACAGATGAGATGAATCAGGGCTCAGCGATGGGTGGATTACGGATCCTTCTTCCCTGATAAACAGAGCAATGAAAAAGCCTTCTTTGTCCTCAACCGGGTTAGTCTGGAGCAAATGTTCAACTACAAAGCAATAACGCAGCATGGATTTTAACTAATTAATACACATAGATACCGATGTCCAAAAAGCAGCTAAACACAGACATGGATATTGTGGGATAAATCATCAACTTACAGCCTTCTAGAAACGGAAGACCATGACGGTGCCAATGTTGCTAGTCGAAAACCATGAGATGCAGCAAGGGGTAAAATAGACTTGACAACATCTTCATTTTCAATTTGGTGGATGGAACAAGTGCTGTAGACTATTCTCTCAACTTGTGGAACTGTAGTTGAGAATGTAAAACATATAATCAACCCATAATTTAAATGCCACATAAATAAAAGCATAAACATATATATACTTAACAGTACAGTGCATGTGTTAGCGCTTTCTTTTGAAAGGAGGCCAGCTTGGTAAGTCTCTCTGTTTCATCAACATTTGCTAATTGACCTGAATAATTTAATATGAAGATAAGAGAGAAAACAAGGAGCAATTTGGACAGAGTTAAAATCCATGAGCAGCATAATTTTCACATTGTAATGAAATAATTGTAACTGCAAAACTCATTTGATAATAAATACTTAAATAGGAAACTAACTTGGTATGACAATATAAGCAATACCAAATAAGAAGTCCGCATCAGTAACACTTGCTTCTAGAAATTTTATGATTGGAAAAATAGTGAGGAGATAGCCCCAAAGCTCACTATGTTTGACAAATTGAAAACTAAAATGAAGAGAAAATTACTATAACCACTAAAAAAAATAAAGAAGGAAGCTATTACCACACTACAAAGATGCACATAATTACCTGCAGCATGAGATGGAAGCAGATGGTCCAATCTCTCAGCAACTGTACCAGATCCAGAGCAGGAAGGATCTAAAAGAATGGCATGGACCTGCAACGTCAATTTGCTTGAGAACTCGAAGAATAAGTAAGACTGTAGCATTAAAAGAAGCTAGAGGAGAAAGACATTCGATGTTTAAAACTAGTGAATGGAACTTCACACCCTGCTGAGGTGAGCTGCTTACCTTCAATTGAAAGCACAACTGGCTAACAAAAGAGCCATGCTACTAAAACTCATTTAGTTTCCACTTCTAAGACTCAAAAAAGTTTAAGTATTGCACAAAGATCTGCCTTTTGAAAAAGGCATGTCTAACCTATTTTAACTCAGGACACAAACGAGTGCATGCTTACCTTGGAGTATGGAGGATCTTTTGGGTCTAAACTTAGAAAATCGCAATGAAAAATTTCATTATCTACAATCAATTAAGAATAACATACCACAGCAAAAAATTTTAATTCAGAAGCAAGGATGATGATTAACAACATATGCGAGGAGTTGACTGAAATGAAAACAAAGAATCATAAAACACGGATTTGAAAATACCAATTCTTTCTTCTTGAAAAATTTTAATTCAGAAGCAAGGATGATGATCCAAAATTTTCTTCTTGAAACCGTAAAGTTAATAACTACCAATTCTTTCTCACTGTATTTGAAAATACCAGTCACCGTCTTTCTCACAAATCGCAGCAAAGCAAACAAATATTGCATTTTCAACACAATCCCATGAACCAAAGGGAGCTAGATAAAAATCTTAAACCACAGGTAAATCAAAACTGGCCTGGCGGCATATCTAAACTCTAAAGCCCCATACTTCATATTTAAAAGAATGAACTTTAGCATCACAACATTCAATCAAGCTCGATACTAACCCCCGAATACACTAATACTCAACCACTAATCACAACAAGCGCACAACTACTGCACTTTCAAAACAACCCCATGAACCATGGGGAGCTCAAAAAAAAAAAAACATAGACCGGCATATCTAATCTCTATACTCAAAATTCCCATACTTCAAATATATATATATACATTTTTCCAGTCAAGAATGAACTTTAGCATCACCGCATTACCATAAAACCGGCCAATTAATCAACCTTGTCTTGCTCTGATGTTAAGTTCAATAAAAATTTAATCAATAAACTCTTACATTTAACCAAGTATTCATTTAAACCTGGTAGTAACATATCAATGTCTTAAGCAGCTAAAACATACCCACAGCTACAAATTCTTCTCCAATTTGATTTAAGCCAATCAAATAAGCAAATTGATTTTAAACAAAAACAAAAACAAGAAAAAAATTACCTAAACAATTTTCTCCAATAATAAAACATGATCAAAAACACAAAGGGCACAAATTGTTGGAATCCCCTATGAGCAAATTAACAACCCAGAAGACGTTTACAAATAAGAGGCAGCTCATTTTTCAGCTTCATTTCATTCAGAACCCGCAATAGGAATAAGCTGCATTGAACCCTCTTTTTGAAAACTCGCAACATATTCAGAGTTAACAACATGTTCCTGTAAATTTAGCTTAAAATAAGCTATGTTAAAACTAAACTAAATTGCAGCAAACAGAAAAACCAATACTGCTATGTTTTTTACTGAATTAATTTTTTACCGAATCTTACAACTTATAACAAAAAATACATTATAAAGGGTTTTTTGTTTTTGGTAAGAAGGAAATCACAAAACGAAATGAAACAGCAGCCCTGAGAAGAAAAGACATGCGAAAAGTTGTATTGATGCAAAGGAGAAAAGGAAATTAAATGATGAAAAATAGAAGAGGTAGGAGGAAAGTACCTGGATGGAGAAGAAGGGAGATGAAGAACGGGTAATTGCAGAAAATTTATCTGAAGAGGAAATCATAAGTTTGAAGGAGATGTTCAAAAATGGGTATTTTTGTCTGTCAAAAATACCTACTGCCCCAATTGCTCTAACTGCTGCTCTCATCTCCAGTCCCGTTTCAACACAGCAGTGAGATTGAAATCAATTTTCACTGCACTGAAATGCTGAACCAAACAGCAGACCAGTGAGTTTTGTACCCCAACTGCACTTCACTGATGCTAAACGGTGAACCAAAGGAAGCCTTAGTCTTCTCTGTCAATTTTGGACTACCCCTCCTAACACCCTACTTGTGTTGGCCGAACATACCTTCCTTTTCTTCTCGTCTTCCCTTTTCTCTTTTTTCCTACTATTGGCTGAATACACCCTCTTCCCTTCCCTACCTTTTCTTTGTTTCTTTTCTAAATAATTACGAAGCTTGTTGTTGTTCTTCCTGCTGATTCTCTCTTCCTCTACCCTCAATGTGTTGACTTTTTCTTTGATCTCTACCGATTTAGTGTTCATTGCTAGGCTACGATTTGGTACTTTCGGTAAGTTGATATTCATTTTGGCTTAAATCGTGCTTGTAGATACTTGTTAATAAGGGGTTTTGATTGGATTGTAGGTAATAATCCCGAGTTCTAGTGATCATCGTTTTCCAGTAAGTGAAGTACGTAGGGATTCGATTGTTCAATCAAGGTAAGTGGTTGGCGATTAAGTGGAAATGTATATTGGTTTAGGTTCATTTTAATTCAATTGATATGTGAGTAACCGAATGTTGTGGGTGAAAATAGGTTCTGCAGTGACCGAGGACTATCTGCACATCTTTTCGGATCCAGGTGTGTAACAGTACTCTAATAAACGGTATCAGTGAAATGCCGAAAAGTGTGTAAACACTGCCCAAATCATAAGCCGGCAAAAGCTAAAAAATATGACACTGACGCTACACGAGCATGCGCTCGCTCGTGTGGTAAACTAACGCATAAAACGTGGACTTAGACTACCGAGGTCACCGTGAGTGATTTCGTGGTCTTGGGCTGTTTTAGGCCATGTTGGGCCAAAATGGGTCGTGTGGGCCCAACAGGCTCCTGGGCTCCACACGGGTAAACGACACAAATGTGTGGAGAATTTTGGGCCAAGCTGTGTAAACTACATGGCTGAGCCCATTTTTGGGCTAAGTGGGCCACACGAGCGTGTGGGCCTAAATTATGGGCCTTGGGCCCATTTGCCCTGTTAAGGTTGCACGGGTCACCCGAGACGACTGTGGACCTACTGATGGGTCGTTAAGTACACCTAGACCCTAAACTGATAAAATGGCTGTTATGCCCCTATGTTAAGTATGACCGTATATGAGCATGTCATGATATATATATATATGTATGTTGCATTCATGTGTGATATGTTGCATGGGATGGGATTATTATGGTTGGAGGAAGTGTACTGTGCTGGCAGCTCTGCTACAAATACTGTTTAGTGCCGCAACCGATGCTAATTTTTAGAGTGTAGGGATGGGTGGGTGATTTTATCCCCACATAGAGTTTTAGGCTGGACGAAGTGGAGTGTAGAGGCTGGATGGGTAGGATTTCTGATTGCATGCTTAAACTGTTACTAATACTGTTATAGGCTAAGGCCCACGCTGATACTGTTATGGGCTAAGGCCCATACTGATACTGATACTCTAATGGGCTAAGGCCCAACTGAATTGAACTGTTATTGACTTGGGCTTAGGCCCAGACTGTACTTGCCTAAAGGCATGATTGGCTATTTATTTGCATGGGGTTACACATTGAGTTTTCGTAAACTCACCTCTCTGTTTATTTGTTCAGGTAATCCCCAGTCTTAGACAGATTAGTGTTACGAGGGATTCGGAGGTGGCCACACAACCGCACCTACTTTTATATTTAAGTTTATTTCCAATAAATTTAATTTGGGGTTTTGTTATGTAATAAGGCCTCTTTAATTTTTAACTCATAATTTGGGGATTTTACGTATTTTAATTCACATCTGAGTAGTAGTAGGACGCGGTTTTTCAAAAGGTAATTGGTTTTCAAAACACCACATTTTTATAACTTATAATAAAAGCTTCCACATAAAACTTGGTTTTAAAGTGTAGTAACAAACTAATTTGAATAACGTTCTACTAAAGATAACTTGAGTTTTAAAAAGAACAACATACCCTAAATTTCTGTTAAGAATCATAAACGAGATTTAGTAATAAGAATGGATTTTCTAAGGAAACGATGTTTTCAAAAAACACTTCAATGTGACATCGTCAGATTCGGCTAAAACGTTTAGGCCGGGTTTGGGGTGTTACATCTCTAGCCATTTTTCTTTGATTTTTATGGAAATTGAATCATGAGAGCTTAATTTAGCTAGCCCATGCACTAATTTTTGAAATTGTTAAAGTTTTTGAAACAATTCATTATTAAGGTTAGGTTATGAAAAGGACTAAATTGTAAAGCTTAATTGTTGGTTTCGTATATTAGAGACCAAATTAAATAAAATGAACAAATGTTATGAAATTGAGGTAGGAATAGAAAGTAGAGGGTCCCTAATGAGTATATCTGAAATTGAGTTTTAATCTAGAGCTTTAGATTGAAAGTTATGCTTGTCTCGATTTTAGGGACTAAATCGAATAAATTAAAAAATAGGCAAAAAATTTGTAATTGGTTATGAATTGGCTGGAAATTGATTGAATGATATGTCTTATGATTGTATGTAGCTAACATCGGAGTTGGGCCATCGAGAGGGAAAAGAAAAATGAGAATTGTCGACAAGCGACACGAGACCCTGGTTTGTACCTTTACAATTCATATCGTTTAATTTGTTTGCACATATTTTCTAGTTGCATATGAAATGTCAATGTGGGTATAAAATGATAAAGTGTATTGTAATGTTGAATGTGTTAGAAGATATCAGAATAGAGCCTAAGATGAATAAGATGAGAGATATACATTACCTTGAAATGTGATATGTGTTGTGGAAATTGAATAGAAAATGTGTATGATATGGATGTATGTGTTTGGTTACCGAATTGATGATGAGATTGAAATGTGCTACATGGTTACAATGTCTATAAATTCAGTATTATCCTAATAATGGTCCCAAGTACCGTCAATTTAGATGACATGCCTTAAGTTAAAAACCATCATTGTCGGACGATCTGAGATAGTAGAATGAGTAGATCATGAATGCCATCATTACTGCGCTATCCGAAATGGTAGTACAAGTAAGGCATGGAAAAATCGTTGCCAGGCGACCCGGGATGGTGAAACATAAGTAAAAGGGAACCATTGTTGTCAGGCCATCCAGGATGGTAAATATTGAATCTTGTAAACCATAATTTTCAGGACATATAGGATGGTAATATATTGAATTAAATAAATCATTGATTTCGGGCCACCCGGGATTGTAAATTGTGTATATTGTAAAAGTCATAATTTTTGGGCAACTCAGGATGAGTAAAGTAGGGTAAAAGTTGTGGAATGATGATGAAATTGACATGTTCTTTGTAATTGTGTCTCACGATAGTGAAAGTATGTAAACTACTATATAAATTGGTTAGAAATGAGCCTTGGGGTGTAACACCTTGGTTAATTTAACTTTGTTTCTGTGAAATTTGTCATAAATTGAGTATTCGCTTTAGTGGCTATTGGGTGTGTATTTGAGGTCTTAGGTTCAAGTTCCATTGTTGGAAATTTTTGCTATTTTTTATCCTAGCCTATTCCTTGGCGGTTTGACTTATATTCTGTTCCTAGTCAAATCATATTAGAATAAGCTTGTTGGTTTGAGTGGTAAGGTGTTAGCTTGCCCTGAGGTTTCGTGTTTGAATTATCATGTGAGCGTGAATGATAATTTTTGCTTCGGTTGGCTGATAAGAGGTTTGGTGGAGTTGAAATTCTGTGGTAGTTGGATGTGGATTAAGGTATCAGATTTGGTGGGATTATGTTGGTTAGTGGGTTAGTGGGGATTTATGATGTTGTAGGATTTTATTTTGAATTAAATAATTTTTATTTTATTTTTCCCAAAAAAATATTCCTCCCCTTGTTTTTGACCTTTTTTCTTTTTTTCCCTCTTCTGACTTTTTTCCCTTTCTCTGCAAAATCCCTTTTCTTCTTCTTTTGATTCTTTTCGCGAATCATCCATTCAATCGTTGCAACTTGGATTTTCGGGTTCTTCAATCGACTTGGTAAGTAGAGCTTTGCTTATCTTTAAGGATTAGTATTTTGGGATGCTAGCGATGTTATTTTGTAGCCTTTAATTAATGGGTTCTGCGTTTAGGAGAAGGTTGTGAAGTAGGGAATTACGCTCCAACGGCTTAATCCGTGATAGTGGTGGTTTTCGTCAGCAGTAAGTTTGTGGGCATTGTTTGAGTTTTTGCTATGGATTTGTAAATTAGTTGCTAAAACAATGTTTGGTATGCTGTTTTTAAGATTCAGAGGTCTCGGGTTTGCTGTAGCATCAAAAACAAACCAGGTGTGTAACGAAAACACGAGAAAATGAAGTTTGACGAAAGCAAAAAAAGTAGCCTATCGACGTCACACGGGCATGTGCCCTGCTGTGTGGTAAGCCGTGTGCGACACATGGATGTGTGACGGGAGTGTGTGTCGCCGTGTGGGCCACATGGGCGTGTAGGCCCACACGGACATGTGGGCCCAAAATGCTAAAATGTTTCCTAGGGTTACACAGGTTGTACTGATCAGCTGTGGGCTTTCCGTAGGGTTAGTAAGGGCAAAACAAACCCTAATGCATGAAATCTGTTATTCTGATAGACTGGTTTGAGTACTATGAAGTACAATATGTATAATCTGATTGTATTGTATAAACATATGTAATATATGTATCTTAGCATGTGGGACATGTTAATTATGAAATATATGTTTATCTGTTATCCGTATCAATATCTGTATGTGGGGTGTGATTTGTATATGTGGAAGAAGTATTCTGTGAGGCGACATTTCACTGATATACTGGCAACTTGGTAGCAAACTATTTTGATATGTGTCCTATAGACACTATATGGTGTGTAGGGATGAGTGAGTGTTTTTACAGCTCGCATGGTGTGTTGGGATGGTCGAAGTTGGTGTGTAGAGGATGGGGGTAGGACTTTGCATATCTGCATGACTGATATAATCCGATTCTGTTAAGGACTATGTTCGTATCTATTTTGTTATATGAGAAATCTGTATTTATATGCATTTATGTTTCCGTTGAGTTACACACTGAGTTTTGAAAACTTACATTCGTTTGTCTGATCTGTTTAGGTAATCCTCAGGCATAGGCGATCGGTGCGACAGAGGCTCAGCGATGACCACTAGTATGGAAACTATTTTTAGTTAATAATTTAATTAATTTTATGGATTTTCTTTGATAGTTTTGTACTTTTGGGACTCTCCGGAATTTTGGATTTCTTTTGTTTTTGTTGTTGGTTTTGGGTTTTGATTAAGTTTTCTGCGATGCACAACAAACAATTTTTTGGAAATAATGATTTCACGCAAATTAAACGTTTTGGAAAATACAACTTGGTTTTCAAAATATAACGACTCTTTAGATTTCCGTTGCAAATCACATTTTTCTAAAAGGACAAACTATTGATGGTTTTAGTAATGAATATGGTAATAAATATGTTTTATAAAATGTGGGTTCTCTTTTAGTAGTGAACTATACGAAGTTTTCAATACAATAAGATTGGATTTTAAATTCTCCTTCGTAACATTCCTAGATTCGGCCATAACGTCTAGGCCGGGTTTGGAGTGTTACAAGGGGCCAGTACGAATATGAATGAGTTAATAGACACCAGGAATAGATTCGAATGATAAGGTAAATGGTCATTTATGTTGAATGAAATAGGATTTACATGGCTTGAAATGAAGGGTTGTAACAACTCCTTTTTTCAATGGTGTCAGAAGCAGTGGTTTCAGAACTCAATTTCCAATATTCAAGTTTGTAAATATTATTATTTAATATTTATGAGGTTATTATAATGTTTAATTAAATTTTGGCCCCTTAATTTTGTCAATCAAATGGTTAATTAAGGTAAAAAGACTAAACTATAAAAATGATAAAAGTTAATGGTTATTGATTTTTAATTAGCTAAAGGACTTATTAAGCAATTGGACCTTTTAGTTATGATAGTTAGTGGAGGATGATGTATGTTTCCATTAACTTATGTTAATTAAGATTATGACTAGTTAATTAAGATTTAGTTTAATTAATTAAGATTAATTAATGTTAACCAAAGTATAAAAGCTAAAAAGAAAGGACAAGATGACATCTTTCATCATCTTTTTCATCTTTTTCTCCCCATAGCTGGACCTTGAAGAGAAAATAAGGTTTGAGAGTTTCAAGCTTTTTTAGTCCTTTATTTGGTAAGTGATTTTAAGTTCATTTTTTTGTAATTTTTATGTTTTTGAGGTTCTGGAATCTTGATTTATCTAGCCAATGTATCAATTTGTAAACCTGTTAAAGTTTTCAAAATTTTCCATTTTTGATTTCTTGAAAATTTTGGTATTAAATTGTTAGATTTTATGCTTATAAGTGAAAAATGACTAGTTTGTAAAATTTAATTTCTAGCTTTTTAACATAGGGACTAAAGTGCATCAATTTTGAAAATGGTATGATATTTCTCTAATTTTTTTATAATAGAGGGTTATAGAAAGATGTGTTAAACTAAGCTTTATTTGATAAACTGTTTTGATATAACAAATTTAAGTGTTTTTGAATAAAAGTTAAAATTGAATGAAATTGACAAAATGATTCTTCAAATTGAAGTCTAAGAGATAAAATTTTGAATATCTACTTTGAACTCTTAGAAAATTTTTGAAACAAATTTAAAATCAAGTTAAAATGGTTTTAACCAAGTTAAAAGTCTTTTAACAAATTAAACTATTTTTCAAACAAGTTAGAATTGCTCCAGGCCAAAAAGTATCAATATTTTACCCTTCAAATAAACGATACCAAATTGGCATTTTGTTTTTCTCAAAACCAATTAAGTATTGATTTAGTATCAATACCTTTTTCTAAGGTATTGATAAAAAAAATTTTGGTATCGATATTTAAATTTCAACTTTCACTGGATTTAGCAGTTATTGTAAAAAAATCGATCTTTTTATCTGGTATCGATACTCGTTGTTGCAGGTGTATTAAATGCTCTGGTTTTCACATCCCCAATGACTCTTTTAACTACCATAAAAACCTCAATGGTTGGAAATCAATTAGGGGGTATAAATACTAGCTTCTAAAGATCCTATAACAACGAGAAAGCATATTCAAGCAAAAATCATCAGTCAAACAACCTTTGTACTCAATACTTCCATAATTCTTTTGTACACACTTGTGAGCTCTTATTGTCTTTCCATTACTGAAGTGTATTCTTATCTATTCGTGTTTAATTGGCAAACATTTTGATATTGTTATGACTATTTCTTTATTTGCTTCTTTGTAATTCTTTGAGAGGGTTTATCTTAAGATTTGGGTAGAAATCTTAAGAGAGTTGTAAGGTTAAACATTGTCCTCAAAGGTTGAACAAATTAGTGAATTTGGGAAAATCCTTAGTTGTGGAAAACTAAGGTAGTGGAGTTCAACAAATTATTCAATTTGGGAAAATCCTTAGTTGTGGAAAGCTAAGGTAGCGGAGTAGGCAATTGGGGCCGAACCACTTTAAATCTTTGAGTTTATTGTTTCATATTCTTCCTCTGCTTCCACAAAAAATTTTAAAGGCCAATTCACCCTCTCTTGGAAATTTTGATTTGATTAATTGAGTTAACAATTGATATTAGAGCTAATCTCTAAAAGATGGTCTTACAACCAAGAAAAAATCCTTGCGGTAGCTCAACTTCCATCTATTCAAACCACACAAGATGACGTCTTCTTCCACGCACCATTATGGTTGGGGAGTCTTAATTCATTAATAAATCTCCTTACTTTAATGGTGCAAATTATTCATATTGGAAGACTAGAATGATGTTGTTCATACAAGCTAATGATCTTGCCGTATGAGACATTATCATGGATGGCCTATCCATACCTCAAAAGCAAGAAGGAGAGATCTTAGTTCTAAAGAGTAAGAAGGAATGAAATGAGGAAGATAGGAGAAGCATACAAGTTAATGCCAAGGCCATGCTCACTCTCTTTTGTGCACTTGGTATGAAAGAGTATAGTAGGGTATCATCATGTGCCAATGCCAAGGAAATTTGGGACAAATTGGAAATTAATCACGACAGTACCGATCAAGTCAAGAAATCAAAGATGAGAATTCTCACTCTCAATTATGAGACGTTTATGATGAAGCCCGATGAGGACATCAAAGCTGTAACACCCCTAAACCCATGTTCGTCGTCGGAATAGGGCTACAAGGTATTACTGATCAAGACTCAGCTTATAATGCATAATTCTTATTCATAATTCAATATCACATAATCAACATCAAACATAGTCATATCATCCCTTACGAGGCTCATCGAGGCCTTAAAACATGCTTAGAAGTGATTCGGGACTAAACCGATCACATTAGAAAACTTTAGGAATCACTTAAAATTTTCAAGCATTTAGGGATCACACGCACACGGCCGCCAGGCACACCCATGTCACATGCCCTGTGAAAACAGGGCATACATTCTGACTTGCACCATACGGTCGAAGACACGCCCATGTCCCAGGCCGTGTGAAAATCTGGAGGGGTTACTGATTTGGGTCACATGGCCAGCCACACGCCCATGTGCCAGTCCATGTGTCACACACGGCCGGTAGACACGGCTGTGTGTCTAGGCCATGCCAAACTTGTAGGGTATACTAACTTAATTTGAAGGGCTACCCTAGGGGACACGGCCGTGTACCAAAGCCATGTGCCACACACGGTCAAGCCACACGCCCGTGTGCTCGGCCATGTGGAGTGAAAATAGGCTTGGTTGAAGCCACATTTCTCACTCTTCTCAAGCATACCTAAAACACCATATTTCATGCCATTTCAAACACTTCCAATTCATCAACTCAAATCATAACCATTTCCTATACAAAACACATACCAAAGCCAACATGATTCATTTCTCATTTCACACTTATTCCATCATATACCAAAACACATATCACATTCATCAATTCAACCTATTTCAAATGTGTTTTATCATCAATTACACACCAAGCTCGACTCATAAATCATCTACTAACCATTCATTGATCAAGTTTAAGATCATACATTATAAGCAATTACATAAGGCAACATATACACATCAAAATTAACATCGATTTCCAAGCCACATCTCATGGAAAATTGCATCAAACACATAGGCATCAATTGCCCAAATTATACATACTCATCAGACAATCATAAAGCCTATACATGCCATATAACCAAGTTATAAAGTGTATAAATACCGAAATCATTAACCAGATAGTGTGATGCGATCTCCGCCAACTTCCAACCCGAGCAAATCTCTGAAAATCTATAAACATAGGAAAAACACACAGAGTAAGCTTTGAAAGCTTAGTAAGCTCGTATCTTAATAAACTTAACATAACATATAATTTCATTACAATGCCATAAGTATGATATGCTATCTCACATGCCAAAACACAACTTATCTCAAGTTTATAACATGATTTCATATCAAATCATCACCATTCAATAATATACTTACTTACTAACTTTAGCTTTCACAAGCTTATTCAATTCGATTCTCATATAACATTCAATTCTCACTTTCATATAGCCAAATAAGCACATTTTGGGAAATAACATATTTAATCACATATCTTTTTCATATGAATCGCATATCATAACTTATACCCAAATTCACCTTTCATTCATACAGTATCTGACAATTTCACATATGCCACTTTATAAATCACATCTTATTCATTTGTTCATGTTTCATTTGCATATATTCACATTTCATTTGCATATACATCACATAACATTCTTTGCACATATATACTTACCTTTCGCTATCAAATATTGTATACATTTCAATGTACTTGAATCGGAATGTCATTCACTTAATCACTTATTTCTTGGAACGCCCATTGTATCGTTCGGAATCAATAAGGTTACTAGGATAGCTCAGAAAGCTCGTACAATGCCAACATCCCAGACATGGTCTTACATGTAATCAAATATCGATGCCACTATCTCAGACAGGGTCTTACACGAAATCATATATGATGTCGATGTCCCATACATGGTCTTACACGTAATCTCTAATCGATGTCGGTGTCCCAGACACGGTCTTACACGATATCTCAAATCGTTGCCAACGTCCCAGGCATGGTCTTACACGAAATCATATCTCGAAATCCTATGTCATGACATATGTATCGTCTACTATTCCTAGGGTTCGTACGGGGTTTTTCGAACGTCCTCACATTATCGGAACTTTCTCGTATTCATATATTCTACTTCTCGAACAATTCAATATCATAATAACATATATATAACTTATTCAAAATACATACATTTGTATTACCATTCGGCATTGAATTCAATCATACAAATAATATGCATTTATAACATGATTTTGTAATGTCTATTAAAATACGAACTTACTTCGTTCGTAGTAATGACAAATTAAGTCGACTAATCCGATATTTTGACTTTCCCTCGATCTAGATCCGAATTCCGCTTTTGCCAATCTAATTAATATCAAAATTAACTTACTTATTCACACATGTATTCAAATTCACCCAAAAACACATAAAAGGGCAATTTGCACTTTAGCCCCTAAATTCACATTTTTGACATTTTAGTCCCTAATTCATAAAATCACAAAATACACAAAATTCCTTATTTCCCATGCTTGACCGAATATTCATGTAGTCTCTAGCAGCCCACATATTTCATTTGTTTCACATTTTAACCCCTAATTAGTCCATAATTAGCAAATTCAAAAAGAAAATCCCAATACAAAACATATTCATCTATCACCAAGCTTTCATATTTCACCATTTAATAACACAAAACTCACATTTTCATTAATATCATCTCATGAAAACATCAACAATTCCATGAATTAAGACATGGGCTAGCTAGAACAAGATACAACAATCTCAAAAACATAGAAATCACTAAAAATTGAGCTCAAAACATAACTTGATTGAGCAAAATGAGTGCCGAACCCCAACTAGTTAAATTTCTTTCTTTTTCCTTCAATATTCGGTGCCAAGAAGATGATAACGGCCATCAAAATATTTTTGTTTCATTAATATTAACTTTAATTATACAATATCATATTTAACCTTAATGATTTCATTTAAAATCCACTAACTCATGTCCAACTATGTCCATTCATTAGTTCAATGGTATACTTGCATTATAAGGACCTCACATATATAAAGTCATTGTAATATAGCACTTTAACAATTAGCAAGTCACGTTTGCATTTTACACGATTAAGTCCTTTTTCACAAATTGGCACTCAAACAAGGAAATTTTCATGCAAAAAATTCACACATATCAATTCACATACTGTAAGCTTAGAAAATAATATTAAAATATTTTTCTGACTCGAATTTGTGGTCCCGAAACTACTGTTCCGACTAAGGTCTAAATCGGGTTGTTACAAAAGCTATGTTCACAGGTGAAGAAATCCTCTGATACAAGTCAACAAGTGGATGGAAAAAGGGGGTATTGACCATTCAAATTTGGAAGAAAAATAAATAAAAATATGGATAGTATGGAGACTTGAACCTATGACCTTAAGGAAACTAATTAAGCTCTTAACCATTAGACTAACTCACTTGTTGACAAAATACAACATTTTTTAAGAACATAGTATGACCTTTGCTAAGGTTTGAAGGAAAATTACACCACATAGAAAATAATATGAGGGAGGGGATTCAAACATATGTCATCAAGGACATCTCCACCACTACTTGATCACTAAAAAAAATTTGGTAGTGACCACTCTCGGTTCATTAACCCAATTTCTACTAAGCTAGTTTTTGGGAAAAGAAAAAGATCACTAATGCCTTTAGACGCACGGCGGCGGTCCTACGAGAAGTTAATGGAGGAGGAAGGGAAAAGGTAGTTGCATCACTAGAGGAAAGAATGAGAGAATGAAAAGGGAAAAAGAAATAGAGAAGAAGAAGATATAAAAAATAGAGTTATTTTTTATGGTGGTGCACAATGATGGTGGCCACGGTGGTGCTAGGGCGGCGGTGGAGGATCACAAAGGAGAGGAGCAGCGGAAAAGGAGAGACCCGATGGTGGTTCAATTGGTAGGGGAGTGGTGGAAAAATAGTGCAATAGGTGGTGGTGGATGGCTAAAGGAAATTGAAAATAGAGAGAAAAGGGGAGGAGCCAAGGAAGGGGACGACAACAGGGGAAAATAGTAAGTAATAGTGAAACTAAGGATGTTACTCACTTGTCTCGGTGTAATGAATCAGCAACATGGTAAAGTTGATGAAAGATGTATGTTGAGGGGAAAATGGAGCTAAAAGGGGATCATGTTTGTAAACATATGGCATGTTAACTTGTTAAGATAGGAAAGAAATCCTCCCATGCAAGGCAACAAGTGGACGAAAAAAGGGGATATTGACCATTCAAATTTGGTAGAAAAATAAATAAAAATATGAATAGTGTGGAGACTTGAACCTAGGACCTTAAGGAAACAAATTAAGCTATTAACCATTAGAGTAACTCACTTATTCACAGACTACAACATTTATTTTAAAAATATGGTATGACCTTTGCTAAGATTTGAAGGAAAATTTCACCACATAGAAAATAATGTGAGGGAAGGGATACGAACACATGTCATCAAGGACATCCCCACCACTACTTGATCACTAAAAAAATCCGGGAGTGGCCACACTCGGTTCATTAACCTAATTTCTACTAAGCTAGGTTTTGGGAAAAGAAAAAGATCACTAATGCCTTTGGACGCAAGGTGGCGGTCTTGCGAGAAGTCGATAGAGGGGGAAGGTAGAAGGCACTTGCGGCACCAGAGGAAAGAATGAGAGAATAAAAAAGGAAAAAGAAATAAAGAAGACGAAGATAGAAAAAAGAGAGAGTTATTTTCGATGGTGGTGCACAACGATGGTGGCCACGATGGTGCAAGGGCAGCGGTGGAAGATCATAAAAGAAAGGAGCGTCAAAAAAGGGGAGATCCGACGGTGGTTCAGTTGGAAAGGGAGTGGTGGAGGAGAGGTGGAAAAATAATGCAATAGATGGTGGTAGATGGCTAAAGTAAATGAAAAATGGAGAGAAGAGGGAATGAGCCAAGGCGGGGGATGAAAATAGGGGAAAAGAGTAAGGAAAAGTTAAACAATAGATGTTACTCACTTGTCTAGGTGCAATGAATCAATACACATGGTAAAGATAATGAAAAAGGTATGTTAAGGGTACAATGGAGGAAAAAGGGAATCATGTTTGTAAACATGTGGTATATTGACTTGCTAAGTAAGGAAAGAAATCCTCCCATACAAGGCAACAAGTGGATGACAAAGGGGTTATTGATCATTCAAATTTGGAAGAAAAATAAATAAAAATATGGTCAGTGTTGAGACTTGAACCTATGCTTTTAAGGAAACTAATTAATCTCTTAACCATTAGACTAACTCACTTACTTGGTCACAAACTACAATATATATTTTAAAAGCATGGTGTGACCTTCGCTATGGTTTGAAGCAAAATTGCACCGCAGAGAAAATAATGTGAGGGAATGGATTCAAACACAGATCATCAAGGACATCTCTACCACTACTTGACCACTCTTGGTTCATTAACCCAATTTCTATTAAGTCAGTTTTTGGGAAAAGAAAAAGATCACGAAAGCCGATGGAGGCACGACGACGGTCCAACTCAATGGAGGAGGAGGGGAGAAGGGGGTTGCAAAACTAGAGGAAAGAATGAGAGAATGAAAAGAGAAAAAGAAATACAAAATAAGAGAAAAAAATAATTATTTTCGATGGTGGTGCACAATGGTGGTGGCCATAGTGTTGAATGGTGGCGCTAGGGCGGTGGTGGAGCGACACAAAAAAGAAGAACAGGAAAAAAGGGGAGATCCGGCGATAGTTCAGTTGGCATAGGAGTGGTGGAAAAATAGTGCAATAGGTGGTGGTTGATGGCTAAAGTAAAACAAAAATGGAGAGAAAAAGGGAATTAGCCAATGAGGGGGATGACAAGAGGGAGAGAAGAGTAAGGAAAAGTGAAACAAAATATGTTACTTATTTTTCTAGGTGTAATGAATTAGAAAACATGGTAAAGATGATGCAAAAGGTATGTTGAGGGGACAATGGAGCAAAAAGGGGATCATGTTTGTAAACATGGTAAAGATGATGCAAAAGGTATGTTGACTTGTTAATAAATGAAAGGAATGCTCCCATGCAAGATAACAAGTGGACGAAAAGGGGGATATTGATCATTCAAATTTGGAAGAAAAATAAATAAAAATATGGATAGTGTGGAGACTTGAACCTGGGACCTTAAGGAAACTAATTAAGCTCTTAACCATTAGACTAACTCACTTACTTGTTCACAAACTACAACACTTATTTTAAAAATATGGTGTGACATTTGCTACGGTTCCAAGCAAATTTACACTATCTATTGTAGTATTTTTCCTCATTTCCTCCACCACTTCCTTGCTGAATGAGCCACCATTGGATCTCCCCTTTTTCATCGTTCCTCTTCTTTGTGTTGCTCCACTACCGTGCTAGCACCTTCGTTCACCACCGTTGCGACCACTATTTTGCACCACCATCGAAAATAACTCTCTTTTTATCTCTTCTTCTTCTTTATTTTTCCCTTTTCATTCTCTCATTTCCTCTTGTGTAGCAAACCTTTTTCCTTCCTCCATCGAGTTCTCACCGAACCACTACCACCGCCATCACCGCCACGCCACTGCATCTCCACCGGCTTTGGTGATCTTTCTTTTCTTCACCATTTTCTAATCTCTGTTATCCTCTTTAGTAATAAAAAATCTTAAATCACTATCTCCATTAGTTTTAAATTCTTTTGTTTAAATATTGTACGTTTGACTCACTATTTCAAGTGATCAGTTTTTGTAGATTTGACTTCCCCTCTAATATAAGATTTTGGTGATCCATGAAACCCCTCTATTCAATCGAGTTAAAGTAAGTGGTAGTGGAATGAAAACCACTATTTTCTTCCCCACTTTTTCCTTTTGACTGAATGACTATTAAGACTTATAGTGTATTTTTCCATTGTGAATTAATTTGTCGTACTCTACTTTTAATGAAGGGTCGATTGATACCATTTTGAAAAGCTTCTAATTTGGGAACGAAACCATCGTACGAATGATTATTTATTAGAATATGTCCTAAATGGATTATTTGGTTTAAGTGAGGAATAAAAAAAGTGTTTAAAAAGACAATTTTTAACAGAAATTCATTTTGAGAACATATCAGTACCCCATTGGTTAAGATCTGAGTGTTTACGTTCATTAGAGTGGTGTTTCGCATCGAATATACTATCAAGTGTTGGTCTAACTTGATACAAGTTATATATATCGTTAAAAATGCTTAAATAAAATATTATTGCGTGATTTATGTTTTGTATGAATACTTTAAGTATTCCAATGGGAGATTAAATCAGTCAAAACGGACTTTACAAGTGTTTCCCAGCCAACTATTTTGTGAAAGCATGTTGTGTGATTATTTTATTATTGATTTGAAAAACAGGTTGTTCTCATTCTCATGTTATGTGAAATTATGGCATAAATGTTGCATATGACTGTTAAAAAGTGTTTTGATACATCGAGATGATGTGTAAATTGCATGTCAAAACATGCCTATGTGATACTATTTAAAAGATTGGATGAGCATGATCCACATGCCTAAAAGTGAAATTCTGTAACAAAGTGAAATTGTGTTTATTGTGGCCATATCACATGCATAAGGTGAGACATGTTTAAGGAGGAAGTACTGGCAGCTTATCTGCATCACTAGTGGCTTGACGACATTACTGGCAGCTTGTCTGCATTGTTGGCAGTTTATGTGCAATACTAGCAGCTTGTCTGCACTACTGGCAGTTTACCTGCATTACTGGAGGCTTGTCCACAAATTGGAGTGTTTGGATGGATGAGTTCTGGGGAACTCAATTTTGGGCTGTAGCGATGATGGGTAGGATGTTTTAAAATAAATCTACATAACTGTTTTATAAAAATCGCATTGTCACGATCACTTGCATAAAGAGAATTAATTGTTTTGTTTGATGATTATATGTTTATTGATTTTTATTTGTTAAAAGACTCACACTGGGCTTTAAAGGCTCACTCCTTTAGTTTCATAACCTTTCAGGTAATACTCAGACTTAGGGTTTGGATTCGACATTTGGTGGAGCCTCTCGGATGGATTTTAATGAGTTTATAAACTATTGCGATGTTATTTTGGACTTTGGACATTGGACATTTTTATTGGGTTGTTTCTTTATTTTACAACTTTAAACTACTATGCATGCATGCTTGATGAGATTTCAAATATTTTAAATTATTAATTTTATTTAAATTATTTATGATTTTACTTGGTTTTAAACATGATTATAAATTTGTGATTACTGCAAAAGGTTTTTATCCAAAATCATTTTTAAGAAATATTTATATTACGAATTCCTTGTTTTAATAACTTAAAATGATGTTACGATAACATACTATTTCTTTTCAAATATTCGTGTTATAATAAGTATTTTTCAAAAACAAAATCACTTAGTATTTAAATTTTAAAGTTTTCGTAAAAACAACTAAAACCAAGTTACTGTCAACAAGTAAATGTTTTCTCATGGTTCTAATGTAACTTTTGAGATTCTGTCATAACGTCTAGGCCGGGTTTGGAGTGTTACACATTCCGTCGCGAACCAGCGAGCACGTATACTATGCATATAGAAAATATCTCAGGAGTGTGGCAGATAGCTCTCTACGCCATGAGAGTGTTATTAATAACAAGTCATGTTGTAATTTTTTTAATCACCTTTAAGTGTCTGTTGTATATTTGGATATTATTCTGTATATCTTATATAATTAAATAAAATAGAAAATAATATGTTGAAAAAAAGTATTCATAGCTTTGTTAAAGTTTATGTTAAGTGTTTGTATTTGGTAACATCTCATATTTGGATCTAGTTATTCAAGTCGAGTAGAAGGTGTTACACTGCAGTTGTGCTTTTAACTCTTTCATCTTTAATGGCATCATCCTATAAGGAGCACAAGAAATGGGTGTCGTACTAGGCTCTAACTCAATTGAGAATTCCACTTCCTTATATGGCGGCATACCTAGAAGTTCCCCCAAAAATACATTAGAAACTCCTTTATAATCAAAACTTGGCTAATATCCCTTCTTGATTTAAACAAATCCATAATGTACGCCAAGTAAGCATCTGCACCCTTAACCAATAACTTTCTCGTGAATACAACATAAATTATTCTACTCGTCAAACTAGTCTGTGCATTAGGCACCAACACTTCTTTGCCTTCTACAGTTATCAAACGTACACCTCTAGCTCGACAGTCAACCATAACATTATGTCTGGTCAACCAATCTAATCCAAGAATAATATTGAACTCATGAGAGCTTAACAATAACAAATTTTCCAAAAAGGTGTGCTCACCAAATGTCAACTGACAATTCTTAATTACTTTATTAACCATCATAATTTGACCAAGAAGCTTGGTTACTAATACATTTGTCTCATAATAATCAACTTCAAGAGTCAAACCATCTATAGCTTTAGTGTAGATGTACGAATAGGTTGACCCCAGATCTATTAATGCATGAGTTTTTTTTCCAAGGAAATAAAAATTACTCGTTATAACCTATGGCAAATCAACATCCTCTTTAGCTTTCATCACATATGCTTTGGCGGATACTCTAGAGCTGGGCTTGGTGAAACTCTTTTTTGGAGGCCCGTGAATTGATCTTGACTTTGCTGCCACAATTAATCTTGCTTCTTGCTGAATATTTTGGGGCCTCATGTAGATTGTTTTGATCTTACCTTAAACCTTGGAAAGACAGTCTCTAAGCTAATGGTCTAGAGACCCACATCCAAAACAAGATCTAGTATGCCTCCAACATTCTCCTCTATGATTTCTTCCATAGGCTCGCAACCTAAATTCCTCATTACTTTGGATCCACTCGTACTTACCATCGAGGTAGCTTGTCGACTACCTCTATCTCACTTGAAACTCACAGGTTGCAAATCTCTCCTTAACACCGAGAATTTTTGATCTTCTGACCTCTTAAAATTTGATGAAAGTGGAGGACTAGAAAATCCACGTTTCATTCTTTCTCTATCAAAAGCTCTACTTTTCTCTTGAACTATCATCTCCATCTTATGAGAATTAGCTGTCATGGCTACTAAACTTTGGCATTTCGATGTCGCCACCAAGGCACAAATTTCATCCCTCAAACCCCATTCAAACTTATCGCATAAGGCCTTCTCAGTCTGGAATATATCTTTTGCATAGCGACTAAGCCGAACAAACTCCTGTTCATATTCCATCACTGACACTAGTCCTTGCTTGAGATACAAGAACTCTTTCTTCATCTATTCAACATACATCTGGTTCATATACCTTTCTCAGAATTTCTCCAGGAAGAATTCTCAGACAATCAGTTTAGAGGTCACACTAGTCAACATTTCCCACCATTGATATGCAGCCCCCTCTAACAAGGAGACTGCACACATGAGGCTATCCGCCGACGTACACTATAACTCCTTTAATACTCTACAAATGTGTGATGACCATTGTTCAGCCACTGTGGGTTCATCACCTTTGTCTCCCCAAAATTCTTTGGCACCTCTTTTCTTATTTCTCTTACCAGATCACCCTTGGTTTGGGTTGCAATGGCATTGGAGGTGTAGGGGGTACAAGTTGGACTATTTCCTATTGTGGTTGCCGAGGTTGATGAGGTTGGGGTGCTTCAGTTGTCCCCATGAACTGATCAAACATTTGAGTCATCATGGTGAAGAAGACATTTCGAAAGGTATTGCCAGCTGCACATGGCTTTCAATCTTCTCACTGGTTGCTTCTCTTGATCTTTCATACATTTTCTTTAACAACTATAATAAAGCCCAGATTAGCTCAAATTCTAGGGTCTAAGCCAGAGTTGCATCATGAATGGTGGGGTATGACATAGCCTTCGGTTTCTCGAGAATCAGCTCAACCTTAACTCTGATACCAAAACTTGTAACACCCATGCTCGACCCGATCTAAGGATCCGGGTGTGGTATGTCACAACAAAAACATTTGGGTTAAACAAAAATACTTTATTTTTTAAAAGTATCAAGCTCATGGCGTAAACCTCATTTTGACAAAGACAAAAAAAATTAAATTAGTAGTATGGCAAGTAAAAACATCTTTAATTAAAAACATTTGGCGGAAGCCTTATATAATTTGATAGATTATATAAATCACAAGATGAATTATGTACCTTACAATAGTTACAAGTGCATCATTGGAGGTTAAAACAACATTCAAAACCATTTGGTGTATTAGTAAAAAAGACAATCTCATAAACTATGATTCCTTAGATTAAAATACATACTTCAAGAGTTTACAAAAGTTTTTAAATAAAAATATCTTAACCAACAATTGCAATTCATTATACAAGCTAATTATAAAGCAAATCTACATGCCATCCCCAAAAAGGTCATGCATGATACAGAATTAAATAGATGGCTCACTAATAATAATTCTCTAGCGTAGTCCCTTAAATATAATCTCTTCATCCAATCAGTACACCTGAGAAGGAAAGGATAACAGAGTAAGTTCATACGAACTTAGAAACATACAGTGATAATGATCATAATACGCCCAATGGCATTCACGGAATATGGATAGACTTGATACGTCAACTCAACATGACACATGAGCGATTACTATTCACCAACTTAATAATAACTTTTACACAACCTATCCTTATGCTAGCCTCGTACTCAGAATTCAGAGTCAGAATCATATTGATCAGTTGTATTCATATGCACACACCCCCTAAACTCATATCATTTTTGTAACAACCCGTTTTTCTGTGGTGTCAAAAAGAGACGAGTAAGTTCATAAATATTATTATTCGATCTTTACGAGTCAAATATGCTTTTAAAAAGCTTTTTGATTTGGTAATTTATGTTATATAAATGATTTATTAAGTTCAAGTGGTAAGACCCTAAAGTCATGTGGTTTTAGAAAATGAGTTATCGAGACCTCGTTTCTATAAACCGAGCTGTAAATATTTTTATAAATATTTACGGAGTGTTATTAAGGTTTATAAAAGTTTCGTTAAGAAATTTTAATGTTTCGATAGTTAATTAAACAAAAAAGGACTAAATCGTAAAAGTTAAAAAAGTCAATCGTTGTGAGTTTTAAGGTGTTAATTGATTAAAGAATTATAATTGGATGGCCTTAATGGATAAATAAAACATCCTTAAAAGTAGTGGGATGATTGATGCTTTAATTTTTTTTAATTTTAAAGTTTTATAAAGTTTTATATGTTATTTTATTATAAAAATAAAAGGTTAATAAAATAAGAAAACATAATAGTTTTCTTCCCATTTGGTTTTGTTCATCACCGAACCACCATGGGAGACTTTGAAGTTCGGCTAACCATGTTTCCATGCATGTAAGTCCCCAAGCTATCGGTTTTTAGTAATTTTGATGTTTTTGAGATCGTTGCAACTAGGTCTAGCTAATCCGTACCTTCGATTTTGAAACTATTAAAGATTTTGAATGTTTCCATTGATTAATCTTTGTTATTTTAGATGTTAAATGATGAATTTAAGGTATTAGTTGTTATTTATAAGTATTTTATTAAGTGATTTTGATGAATTTAACAATTAAAGATTAAATTGTTGAAATAGTAAAAATGCAAGGACTTGATGTGAAATTGTTGCAAATTTGGGTTGTATTGGATGCTAGTAACATACGGATGATATGAATTTTTCAATGAAAATGGTTAATTTGCATGTTTTAGGCTCAGGGACTAAATTGAATAAAAATGAAAAGTTGAGGGTAATTTTGTAAAAATGTAAAAAAAGATTAAATTGTATAAAATGGAGTGATTTTTTGTCTAAATTAATAAATTTAATGAAATTATTAATTTAGATCAAGATCGAGTAGAAAATCAAGGAGAATAAAAAATTACCAAAAAAACCCCTATACTTTGACATTTTTGCAATTTAGCCAGGTAAGTTTGCATGAACTATAATCACTTAAATGTTGATTAAATTGATTGTTAATGTGTTGTTATAATGTAAATTATTCAATATATATATATATATATATATATATATATATATATATATATATGTTATTGTACAATTTATCATGTCATGAAACTATGGAAATCCAACGACGTACGACGATTATCGAGCCTCGTTTGAACCTTAGGAATTTATAGGATACAAATGTCATGTCATTAGGGTTATCATGTTTTCGGGTGCTGGTCCTAAATGTCCTACCAATGGCTAAGGTCTGGCATTTGGCTGAGGTCTAGCAGCATTGTGTAGCTTACATTTTGACCCACAACTCGTGTGAGCAATGATATAAAGGAAAGGAAATGTTACAGTTATATGTTAGCACACTTAGTATGATCTATCCCACGTATCTAATGATATTCTAAACAGTTCAACTAGTATGAAAAAGGAAAGGAAAGGTATGTGTTCAAATGAACTATGTCATGAAATTATAAAAAGGGAAAGGAAAGGTATGTGTTCGAATGAGCTATGTTATGAAATTATGAAAAGGATTGAAACAGAAAGTTTATATAAAAGTATGTTATGTTCATGGAAATGATGCATTTAAAAGAAGTATGTTCATGTATCATTAGTTTATCTTATGTTAATTCAAGTGAAGTATGAATTGATGAACTAACATGCGTTGTTGATGTGCTTAGGCTTGTGCCAAGCTTGTGGTTATGGATGATGTTTATGCTTATGCTTTGTACTATGCATATGAAACGAGTAGGTAAAAGGGAATGAAATGGTAAGTTCATAATTAGGATGTATTATGATGTTATAAAAGGTTTGATGTGATAAATGATGTACTTATATGTGAGAAGTCTAATTATGCTATGGAAGAATTTACCTATATCATGGATAAATACACTAATTCGTGAAATGATAATGTTGTTTAGGCTTATGCTAAGCATTTGGAATGAAAGGGAAAGTAAGTAAATAGAATGATTCATAATCTTATAAAAATGTTGATGATTATGTATTACGACTTATAAATCCCAATATGTTATATATGAAAAGTATATGTGATGTTGATGAATATACTCAATTGTTAGTTGAATAGTGTTCAATAGGTTTATACTAAGTTTAAAGTATTGGTGTTAACCTATGTATTATAGTATTGAAGTGATAAGTTATGTTCCAAGTTTAACGAGCTTACTAAGCATACATTGCTTGCGTGGTTATTTTACTTTACTTTTCAGATTATCAGAAGCTCGATCAGTTTGGAAGCTCGTTGAAGAACTATCACACTATCCAGAGATTATGTCGGTAGATTTTGATGTTTTAATCAAGGTTATAATGGCATGTATAGGTGGACTTATGGTTTATGTTAGTTGATGAGTTTGGCATGTATATGTCATTTTGGTTGATGTAACCTTTGGTACTTTTGATGCCTTGTTGATGTGTGTTGTTTTGACAATGTGATAATACATGTTTGAATGGCTAAAGTGATAGGTTATGAATTGACCTCAACATGGTTAAGTTATGATATGCTTTAGAAAGGTTTTGAATAGATGTGCAAGACTGAAATATGGTATGCATATATGTTGGTTGTTGGTACCATTTGGAAATGGCTAGATTTGTGTTATTTATATGGTTTTGACGCCTGTGAGGAATGATCCAAATGGTAATGTTTCTTTGACATGGCATGAATCTAGTAAGGTATGGTTGAAATGTGTAAATTGTGATATGATTTGGTATGGAAATAAGTTAGTTGATGAATGGTTAAATATGCACATGTTTAGGTATCTTTGATACATTGTGTTTGAGGTGCCTATAGGCAGATTGGGTGTATGGATAAATGACCTTTTGAAAATTGGTCTTATTATGCATGTTTTAGGCATGTTTTAAGGTTTGATTGGATGTGCAAATGGCTTGTAGGTGTATGCTTGAACTGGGTGAAAGAAATAGCCATGTCCACACGGCCTAAGACACGAATGTGTGTCTTAGCCGTATATGACACACGACCATTCGACGCGGTTGTGTGTCCCCTTTAGGTTTTAAAGGTGGTTTTTCTAAAGTTACACAACCTAGCACACGGCCTGGCACACGGGCATGTGAGGCCATTTTGAGTGCTACACGGCCTGGCACACGAATACGGCTTAGCCGTGTGACCCAAGTCAAAGAGTTACATGGGCACGGACTGTGAGAATTTTTATCTTTTTCCATAAAGTTCTAAATGTTTCTGATTTAGTCCCAAATCGTTCTTAAAATGTTTCTAAGGCCTCAAGGGCTCAAATTAGGGATGATATGCATGTGTTTGAATAGACTAAGATATGATTTATGAAATATTCGAAAATGAATGTTTTTATGTTACGATTTTTTGATAATCCTCCGTAACCCTATTTAGGTAACAGATACGGGTTAGGGGTGTTACAATTTTTGTTTAGTCAAGCATGTTTTCTTGTAATCTGCTAGTCCAGTTTACAATATAATTGTCCTACCAGAGGCATCACAAACATATCCCCCTTCTTCATCATCATATCTCACAAATCACATTTGATGGTACTGACTCATGTAGTAAAGAGGGTGTTTAACATCGAAACATGAACAAACCATACCCACACTAATAATGTTAGTTGAACACCACAAGATCAAACACTACAAATATGTTGTTGAGATTGAACACTTACCTTACACAGTTCATACAACAATAGAATTTACAACACATAGAGGTAAAAAGAAACTCATGAGAAAGTCTAGTACTGTAATCTACTCAATAGGTCATTTGCCCTTATTGCTTGGACCTTCGTTAGCTTCTTAAGCTAAAAGAGAGACAAATGCATCTATCAGATCATCAAACTACTGAAATTTGACATGCATGCATAAATCGGTAACATGAAACCCAATCGGTAGCATGTAACCCTGAATCAAGAAGTTTCCTTCCTTAAGAATAATTCTAAAACCTATGCATGCATTACTATAAACATATAATAATATCCTTCGATAACGACCTAAAGGTTTACCAAAAATTACCTGTAATCTGGTGATAACAATGGTGTTAGCTAAATGCTAGAACTCTTCGCTACTGAATCTAGCTTAGAATTTCTAAAGCTTCAATGAAAATGCAAGGAAGAAGAAGAGGCAGAAGCAAAACGTACAAACATGCTAGCCTGATGTCCTTATATAGAAGAGACACTTAAGAACAAAACTTAGTGGAAGTTAAAGGATCCCACGATCGCTCTAGTAATTCAAGAAGTATTAATTAAGTATCAAATCATCTATGGCATCCTAGTTCAAATCTAACTAGGTTTCAACTAAGCTCTAACATAATTTTACATCACCGCAACATACACTAACTACGAAAGCAAACCTATCGAGCTATGAACTAACGAGTTCGCCCAAACATCTAGGGTTGGGGGATAACTTAACATAATAGTCTGCCCAACCCAAGAGTTTGCAAAAACCTAGAGTTCGCCAAATGGCAAACCTACCGAATACACCACACAAAACCAAATACTCTTTTAATTTACTCGTTAACTACCCTTAGCGTAAATAACTATGTGACAAATAGTAACTTGATAATATATCCATCGGGTGGGTTGTTACATGACTTATGCTTATATTAGGATGAAATAATGTATTTGAAATTGATAAATTGAAATGGATTATCATATATATTAGTAATTGAATTAATCGGAGGATAATCAAAGGAAAGGCAAAATTATAGATTAGCCTACGACATCTTGTTTGCTGTTGTTTTTGCCAGGTAAGTTCATATGGGACTTATTTAATTTATAATATGTTTGTATTGTTTTTTTTTCTAGTTTGAATTGTTATGAATATAATGTCTTTTGGCATTAAATAAACTAAATCGTAAAATATGAACTAAGTGATAAATTCGAATAGGTACATGGTATTGGATGGATGTGAAATTGTTATATGATTGAATGATATGTAAATGATGATGTTGCAAGGTTTGAAATGATACGGAAATGGTAACAGTGCCCGTGTGCACTTAATAAACGATTAGGATATGAATGACATGCCATTAAGGTCCAAACGAAAAAGGAAATGATTCAAATGAAAAAGGAAATGTGTGTTTGATCAGGGACCTATATGATGATTTGAGATCCAGCATGTGTTTCGAATTGTCTGAAGCTTGTGTGAGCAATCATCGCACCTAATTTAAAGCTTGCGTGAGTAGCCCAATATATATCCTCTTATGAAAGCACACAAGTCCAGTATCCGAAATCAATTTACTATAGTTTTATCGGGAAAAAAAACGTTAATTAAACAAAAATGAAATGGCTAAAAAGATTGAATACGAATTCAGTTGTCATGTTTGCAAAAGTGAGCATGATTTGAATGGTATATAATATAAAATGATATGGTTGTACATGAATATGAATTGAGTACTATGATATTGTTGTGCTAATGACTTAACCTTTTTGTTGTATTGTTGAATTGAATATGAAAGTATAAGGATGTCGAAGAAATACCATGTTTATGTCGATGCGTTTCGATTGCTTAATTTAACGTGTTGTCAATGTAAGTAAAGTAAATTCCTTATGAACCTATTAAGCATTTCTTATGCTTACCTGTTGTTTTCCTTTCTCCATGTAGATTGTTGATTTGCGAAACATGTCGATTGGATCAACTCGAAGACCACACTATCCTACTATAGACTCAGTAGTCTTTTAATCGCTTTTAGACTCGATTATATGGCATGTACGTAGGTGTTGTTTTGTTATTCCAAATTCATAGTTTTAGTTGAACTGATGTTTGACCTTTGATAAAGTTAATGCCTATATAAATATGTGATTGTTTCAGTATTATGTGGTGACATTTTGAATGGTGTTCAAATGGCATAGTTGTAACACCCTGTAATCAAATGTAACACCCTGTAATCAAATGTAACACCCTTTACCCGAAACCCTTGCCGGAATCGAGTACGTGGTATTACTAGACGTGACCATTAACTCTGGGAGTAAAATTTTTAAAGCTGTCCAACTGCGTCACGCAGACTAACTCGGTCATAACTCGAGTTACAAAACTCGAAATTGGGATCCGTAAATTTTCCTTGAAACTAGACTCATATAACTATTCACCACAATTTTTCCAGAATTTTTCATGTGGCCAATTAGTACAGTTTATTCTTCAAATTTACCCTTATTACACTGCTGGACAATTCTGACCTGTCCCTATAAAACTGCAGTTATCTTATTTTACAAATTTTCTATGATGTTCTTGTTTATACCAATGAAAAATAGATTCATTTAGGGTTCTACACATATAAACCATGATTCCTAATTATTTTTGTACAATTATAACAATATTTCCAAAACAAAACAGGAAAACCAAAGCCATTCGGAACCAGTCTCACTAAACTTTAAATACCTCATAACATAAAATTTCTTTTTCCTACTTTGTTATTTCTTATAAAAATAGACATAATAAACTTTAATTCTATATCTTATTCACTCTCTAATTCCATTTCTCCTATTTTTGGTGATTTTTCAAAGTTCACGTTACTGCTGTGACCAAAAATTGTTTCATTTAAACTCCAAACATTAGTTATACTTATACACAAGGGTATAGCCATTTTCGCATGGCTTATACAAATATATACAACTTCAACACCAGCAATATCGAAACTAGACTATACATGCCACGTAACTAAATCTCCAAGCATTTATTTACCGAAGCAAAAATTGGATAGTGTGATGAGATCTCCTTTGACTTCCAACCCGAACAAGTCTTTGAATCTCTATAAACATAGGAAAATTACACAAAGTAAGCTTTAAAAGCTTAGTAAGCCATAAGCAAATAATTCATCATAGAACCATATATAGTTCAATTCAAAAAGGGCGACTTTAATTAATAACATACACATATACAATCACTGTTCCTCGTTAAGTAACTTCACTTACTCATAATTCATATCATCATTCGTAAACTTTCACCTCTTATAGCCTTAAGGCCAAACACTCATACATTCAATAATAGATTTCACATCGATCTGTAAATCATTTTTCCCATCTCAAACATTTAATATATATACACATACATTTGTTCACGTATATACATATTAACTACCAAATTTTCCTTTCAACATCTAAACTTACTTATTAGATCAAATACACATGATTCATTATACCATCACTTATGGCCCAATATACTAGTTTAATCCATTATCATATATATATAAGACCAATCATCCAAAGTTAATTACACTATCACATGTACTCATATATTCGAATTTAATATAATATCACATACAACCACTTTGCACAAATTCAATTCATCATCCCATATACACATACCTTTGTGACCGAACCTATAAGGTCAATTAAATCAACATTCAATTTAAACTTGTAAGTAAGCATTACTTCAAATTAATTCCATTGCTTAAAACTTACTCAAGTAGTTCCTTGAACATATCAATTATCATCCCTCACATTCGGTAATAGCAATTATAATTGTAAACATTTCAATTCAGCATGAATAATTTACATTTATTTGAAATTAAGAACAACCATTTACTTATAGACTTACACATACCTGAACATCGAACTTATTTACCGAATTTAAGTTCCACATCATCAAAAATCTATTTAAGCATATACTTATAATAATTCACCGGCATATAGCCTGCTAGGCATAAAGCCCGATATTATCCACCGGCACAAAGCCTGTTAGGCTTAAAGCCCGATATATCCACCGGCACAAAGCCTGCTAGGCTTAAAGCCCGATATTATCCACCGGCACAAAGCCTGCTAGGCTTAAAGCCCGATATTATCCACCGGCACAAAGCCTGCTAGGCTTAAAGCCCGATATTATCCACCGGCACAAAGCCTGCTAGGCTTAAAGCCCGATATTATCCACCGGCACAAAGCCTGCTAGGCTTGAAGCCCGATATTATCCACCGGCACAAAGCCTGAATATCATATTATAAAGTTATTTCACAACCAATTCATATATCGAAACTTTTATATACTTCATAATCTTTGTACGAATTTTTCGAACATCATATCTCGAGCTTGTTACTTATCCACATTCATATATACATTCATAAAGCTTAAACCTCAACCACATAGGTACATATATTTTCAGTAAAAATTATATACATCAATTTAGATAAATTCTATGCAATACGGTTGCTTAAAAACTTACCTCGACAGTTGTCGAATTAAGCTTCCCGGCTACTCGTTAATTTCCTTGATCCAAAACCTTTCCCTTTTTGTACTTGATCTAAATAATTTAAATTTGAGCTCATTCAATACTTTTCTACTCGATTTAGCCATAAACGAATAAGGGACAATTATAAATTCGACCTTGATATTTCACATGTTACCCAATTATAAACAAAGTTTATAATTATTCAAAATCATGCCAATTTATTCACTAATTAGTTAAGGCCGATTATTTTCCCTAGTTCATTTAAGTTCCATATGAGACTCAATTTAATCCAAACTTAAGATTTCTCCCAAATTTTACACATAATAGCACATTCCTTCCTCATAGCCGAACCTACCTAATAACCATATAAATTCATACTAATTATTTAACAAGTTTAATACCATTATTCTTCATCTCATTTAAAAAATATTGAGTCTCAAAACCAAATTAACAGATATTTGCAAGCATACTTAAGTCACATATTGACCAAACATTCAATCTCACTTTTCAACTTAATTCGTGGCTAATCCACCAATTAAACACATATGCTTGTCTCATTATAAAATCATAACTATCACATATAAACTCATACATACATGTATACTTTATGCTTTAATCTCCCATGACTATATATATGTATATATTCGGCTTAAACATTATCAAGTCACCAACCATTTCCTTTGGATATGTCATATCTCAATTTAATATATCTTGTATCTCAAAGTATCACTATTTTAAAAATACACATTTCATACAATTAATTTTAAATCATCAAGAAACCACTTATAATCTGTCAACTTATACAATTTCCATTATTACATTCGGCAAATGGGAAAATTAATACACTTGCCACCAAATTTTTCTTAGGCATATTATATAGTATACAAATTCAATCAACCTAATTGTTTAAGAAAAAATACCAAACATATAAAATTTGAGCTTAACCCTTAGGAACCGAATTTTTCTTAGCTTCCTACAAGTCCATACTATTCTCTTATTTAGCATTCTACACCCTCCCTTTTGAGTTTTCACAATTTAAGTCCTCTTACTCTTTTCATTCAAAATTTCTATCCAATACATAATAGCTTCATACACATGCACGCCATTTCACCATCAAGCTCAACAAAGTAAGATTTTCCATCCATGGTCGATTCTCTATTATGCTTTATACACTAAAATTCTTACATGGGCTGGATAGTATGTAGGATAACTAACTCAAAAATGTATAGATTGCTAGAAATCAAACTCAATTACTAACCTCAAAGAAGCATGCAATGACCGAAATGAAGAGCCAAATTTTTCCCCCATCTTTCCCTTGTTAACATTCGGCAGGATGAAGAACAAAAGAAGAAAGATGAATTTTCTATCATCTTTTATGCTTTTCCTTTATTTTAATCACATACTAAAATATTATTATTATTACCCCACTTACTAAAATAACTAATACAAAAACATTAATCAAACACCATGCCGTCCACCTACTAGTTTTTAGGGCAATTTGACATGCAAAACCATTTATTCAAGAAACAATTCAATTAAGCCCTTCAACTAAATAAATACTATTTTAACTATTTAGTCCTTTCACTTAAATTAGTCACCCAAACACACAAATTAATAAATAATATTTTTATCACATACTTATTCACATAACATAGACATCAATTTAATAATAAAATACATATATATATATTTTAATTCGGATTCGTGGTCCCGAAACCACCGTTTCGATTAGGGTCATAATTGGGCTGTTACAACTCCTCCCCCTAAAGGAATTTTCGTCCTCGAAAATCTTACCAGAAGGTAGATTAAGGATTTGCTTCCACACAATACATTTCTAATTCACACCTGGCTTCAGATTTCAAATCTCTTAAATCTCACAATTGAAATTCTGATCTGACTTTCGCTGTACTTCACCTCTAGCTAAGACTGCTTATGACTTATCAAATTGTTTTCATTTCTACTCAATTTCTTTGACTATATTAATCCTGTGGATCATTTTCTCACAAAACTCGATCCTGAAATAATAGAGTTCGGTAACTGCTTATAATACTGACAGTCTTTCTCAGTTGCTTTGAAACTCTAAAACACAATGACAAATAAATATTATCCTGGCTGTTAAGGAAGCATTTGAACACAGAAAAGAATCAAATATGATTTTAGTAGCAACCACTGTAGAGACATAACTTCTATAACTCTGAGGATAGTACTACTGTAGTCTCACATTTCAAGCCAGAAGTTATAACCATAATAAACATAGTCATCTCTGTCATAAGGAGATCTCTTGCAGATAATCACATAGAATCATAGGAAAAACCGAAATAGTGAAATTTCAACATATGGAGCTATATAGGATATCTAAAAATTATAACCCATATAGAATGATATCAATTTCAATGTTATCCCAAAAAATGTCCAGAAAGAACAATGTCACTCATAAATACTTAAATCCTCAGTAACAAAAGCAATATAATCTTCATGGAGATTCAACAGAACAATAATCAGTAGGAACAAAATTTTAACTTCATACAGATTTTACCGTCGACTTTCATATCCACACAATGGAATAAATTATCAGAGAAAGGCATAACAATGGCGAACATAACCCAAACAGATCAACGTTGCTTTCGTCTATTAATATGTTTAGCTAATGTTCTCATATGATAAGACTTCCCTTCTGAAATTAAACAGTCACATATATTTCTGAGGATAAATGTACACATGGAAGGCCCAGAAGGAATTATAGTAACTGCCCGACTGTAACATAGCCATCGCACTTAGCCATCAATACAATTCAAACATTATTCAACTGTCTAATCCTGACATAATTAAGTTCATATTATCCCATCTATAACAGAAATCAATCCAGAGAAGCTTCTAGTTGATACTTTCTTTAGATAACATACCTGAATAGGTCATTTAATCGAAGTCAACTTCTTCTGTAAGAGTGACTTTACATTATTTAAATAGTTTTTTTTTTTTTTTGAACTATCCAATATCTATTTTAATACTATCTTCATTTGTTGATTCAATCTCTTTTCTGACAGCGTATTAATCTTCCGAACACGGACTTTTGTAACTCCACACTCGTGAGCTTATTCAGCCCAACTCTTATAGATTTCATTATAACATTTCACTGATAAGGGGGTGAGGATAATAAAGTCTCAAATTTAACTCGCACAAAAATGCGCATAACACATACTATCACAATAGCCAGATCATCTCTAATTTCACATTCTCAAAACGTTTAATAACCATTTTGTTATAATCACTTTTGTTCTTAACACATAGTTCATAAGCCAACGCAAATCACTAATTCGCAATCAAATTTCTTATATAGCGTCATAGCTCAAATGTCATAACTCATATGCTCATATAACTATAACATTTATCAATAACAAAAATGTCATGCACTTTGATTCATACCTTTACGAGTGTCAACTCATCACTAATATATTTTCACTCAAACATTTGAGTATACATTCCATACTATCGGAATTTAGCTTGGTTGGAAAGCATATCCGTCTAATTAAAACAATTTTAGACAGAGTCGAGAGATATCACACTATCGCGGGTTAAATATGGCATGTATAGCTAGACTCACACACGCTACGTTAGTCCTAGAATCGACTAAACCGTAGCTCTGATACCAATCAAATGTAACACCCTGTAATCAAATGTAACACCCTGTAATCAAATTTAACACCCTTTACCCGAAACCCTTGCCGGAATCGAGTACGTGGTATTACTAGACGTGACCATTAACTCTGGGAGTAAAATTTTTAAAGCTGTCCAACTGCGTCACGCAGACTAACTCGGTCATAACTCGAGTTACAAAACTCGAAATTGGGATCCGTAAATTTTCCTTGAAACTAGACTCATATAACTATTCACCACAATTTTCCAGAATTTTTCATGTGGCCAATTAGTACAGTTTATTCTTCAAATTTACCCTTATTACACTGCTGGACAATTCTGACCTGTCCCTATAAAACTGCAGTTATCTTATTTTACAAATTTTCTATGATGTTCTTGTTTATACCAATGAAAAATAGATTCATTTAGGGTTCTACACATATAAACCATGATTCCTAATTATTTTTGTACAATTTATAACAATATTTCCAAAACAAAACAGGAAAACCAAAGCCATTCGGAACCAGTCTCACTAAACTTTAAATACCTCATAACATAAAATTTCTTTTTCCTACTTTGTTTATTTCTTATAAAAATAGACATAATAAACTTTAATTCTATATCTTATTCACTCTCTAATTCCATTTCTCCTATTTTTGGTGATTTTTCAAAGTTCACGTTACTGCTGTGACCAAAAATTGTTTCATTTAAACTCCAAACATTAGTTATACTTATACACAAGGGTATAGCCATTTTCGCATGGCTTATACAAATATATACAACTTCAACACCAGCAATATCGAAACTAGACTATACATGCCACGTAACTAAATCTCCAAGCATTTATTTACCGAAGCAAAAATTGGATAGTGTGATGAGATCTCCTTTGACTTCCAACCCGAACAAGTCTTTGAATCTCTATAAACATAGGAAAATTACACAAAGTAAGCTTTAAAAGCTTAGTAAGCCATAAGCAAATAATTCATCATAGAACCATATATAGTTCAATTCAAAAAGGGCGACTTTAATTAATAACATACACATATACAATCACTGTTCCTCGTTAAGTAACTTCACTTACTCATAATTCATATCATCATTCGTAAACTTTCACCTCTTATAGCCTTAAGGCCAAACACTCATACATTCAATAATAGATTTCACATCGATCTGTAAATCATTTTTCCCATCTCAAACATTTAATATATATACACATACATTTGTTCACGTATATACATATTAACTACCAAATTTTCCTTTCAACATCTAAACTTACTTATTAGATCAAATACACATGATTCATTATACCATCACTTATGGCCCAATATACTAGTTTAATCCATTATCATATATATAAGACCAATCATCCAAAGTTAATTACACTATCACATGTACTCATATTCAAATTTAATATAATATCACATACAACCACTTTTGCACAATTCAATTCATCATCCCATATACACATACCTTTGTGACCGAACCTATAAGGTCAATTAAATCAACATTCAATTTAAACTTGTAAGTAAGCATTACTTCAAATTAATTCCATTGCTTAAAACTTACTCAAGTAGTTCCTTGAACATATCAATTATCATCCCTCACATTCGGTAATAGCAATTATAATTGTAAACATTTCAATTCAGCATGAATAATTTACATTTATTTGAAATTAAGAACAACCATTTACTTATAGACTTACACATACCTGAACATCGAACTTATTTACCGAATTTAAGTTCCACATCATCAAAAATCTATTTAAGCATATACTTATAATAATTCACCGGCATATAGCCTGCTAGGCATAAAGCCCGATATTATCCACCGGCACAAAGCCTGCTAGGCTTAAAGCCCGATATTATCCACCGGCACAAAGCCTGCTAGGCTTAAAGCCCGATATTATCCACCGGCACAAAGCCTGCTAGGCTTAAAGCCCGATATTATCCACCGGCACAAAGCCTGCTAGGCTTAAAGCCCGATATTATCCACCGGCACAAAGCCTGCTAGGCTTAAAGCCCGATATTATCCACCGGCACAAAGCCTGCTAGGCTTGAAGCCCGATATTATCCACCGGCACAAAGCCTGAATATCATATTATAAAGCTATTTCACAACCAATTCATATATCGAAACTTTTATATACTTCATAATCTTTGTACGAATTTTTCGAACATCATATCTCGAGCTTGTTACTTATCCACATTCATATATACATTCATAAAGCTTAAACCTCAACCACATAGGTACATATATTTTCAGTAAAAATTATATACATCAATTTAGATAAATTCTATGCAATACGGTTGCTTAAAAACTTACCTCGACAGTTGTCGAATTAAGCTTCCCGGCTACTCGTTAATTTCCTTGATCCAAAACCTTTCCCTTTTTGTACTTGATCTAAATAATTTAAATTTGAGCTCATTCAATACTTTTCTACTCGATTTAGCCATAAACGAATAAGGGACAATTATAAATTCGACCTTGATATTTCACATGTTACCCAATTATAAACAAAGTTTATAATTATTCAAAATCATGCCAATTTATTCACTAATTAGTTAAGGCCGATTATTTTCCCTAGTTCATTTAAGTTCCATATGAGACTCAATTTAATCCAAACTTAAGATTTCTCCCAAATTTTACACATAATAGCACATTCCTTCCTCATAGCCGAACCTACCTAATAACCATATAAATTCATACTAATTATTTAACAAGTTTAATACCATTATTCTTCATCTCATTTAAAAAATATTGAGTCTCAAAACCAAATTAACAGATATTTGCAAGCATACTTAAGTCACATATTGACCAAACATTCAATCTCACTTTTCAACTTAATTCGTGGCTAATCCACCAATTAAACACATATGCTTGTCTCATTATAAAATCATAACTATCACATATAAACTCATACATACATGTATACTTTATGCTTTAATCTCCCATGACTATATATATGTATATATTCGGCTTAAACATTATCAAGTCACCAACCATTTCCTTTGGATATGTCATATCTCAATTTAATATATCTTGTATCTCAAAGTATCACTATTTTAAAAATACACATTTCATACAATTAATTTTAAATCATCAAGAAACCACTTATAATCTGTCAACTTATACAATTTCCATTATTACATTCGGCAAATGGGAAAATTAATACACTTGCCACCAAATTTTTCTTAGGCATATTATATAGTATACAAATTCAATCAACCTAATTGTTTAAGAAAAAATACCAAACATATAAAATTTGAGCTTAACCCTTAGGAACCGAATTTTTCTTAGCTTCCTACAAGTCCATACTATTCTCTTATTTAGCATTCTACACCCTCCCTTTTGAGTTTTCACAATTTAAGTCCTCTTACTCTTTTCATTCAAAATTTCTATCCAATACATAATAGCTTCATACACATGCACGCCATTTCACCATCAAGCTCAACAAAGTAAGATTTTCCATCCATGGTCGATTCTCTATTATGCTTTATACACTAAAATTCTTACATGGGCTGGATAGTATGTAGGATAACTAACTCAAAAATGTATAGATTGCTAGAAATCAAACTCAATTACTAACCTCAAAGAAGCATGCAATGACCGAAATGAAGAGCCAAATTTTTCCCCCATCTTTCCCTTGTTAACATTCGGCAGGATGAAGAACAAAAGAAGAAAGATGAATTTTTCTATCATCTTTTATGCTTTTCCTTTATTTTAATCACATACTAAAATATTATTATTATTACCCCACTTACTAAAATAACTAATACAAAAACATTAATCAAACACCATGCCGTCCACCTACTAGTTTTTAGGGCAATTTGACATGCAAAACCATTTATTCAAGAAACAATTCAATTAAGCCCTTCAACTAAATAAATACTATTTTAACTATTTAGTCCTTTCACTTAAATTAGTCACCCAAACACACAAATTAATAAATAATATTTTTATCACATACTTATTCACATAACATAGACATCAATTTAATAATAAAATACATATATATATATTTTTTAATTCGGATTCGTGGTCCCGAAACCACCGTTTCGATTAGGGTCATAATTGGGCTGTTACAATAGTTGTACATGAAATGGAATGGAAAAGTGTTGGTTTTGAATGGCTAAAAAGCATAATTGTATAGGTTGAGTTTGATTAAGTTGACTTGGTATGTTTGGATGCCAAATTGTGGCATATGGGTTGATTGATTTGAATTGGTTTATATGTGATGTTTTGGTATGATTTTGAAGTGATCTTGTGCAGGTAAAGGTGTTCAATTATGCACCAAATGTGTAATTGGTTGGTTTGAATTGTGTTCAGTACCAAAAGGCCTAATTTGTGCCAAAAACAGAGTCCACACCGTGACATCAAGCGATGGTCATCGTAGTAAAACTTGGATTTCAGGCCACGGCGTGACGAGGAACCCCCGACGTCACAATGAAGCATGTCAGTACATCACGTCGCAACGAGGAAACCCCTGACTTCACGACGTCAAGCTAAATTTTTGGAAATATGACAAATTCGTCTTTGTTCGATTTTGGGTTAATTTTAGAGCATAAGTATGCTCGTATAAAACCCAAGAAAAGTTGAGTAATGTGAATATGAACTGAAATGGTTATGTTTGTATGATTTATGTTTTACATTGAATGTTATTTGTCCGTAGTTGCTACGACAATGACTATAGCATTCCATAGCTCGGACTTGGCAATCGGGTCGGGTGATGGGGTGTTACAAGGGTATAAATGTGAGAGTTTATGTGTGGCCTAAAATTTGGTATTTGAAAAGTAACCTAATTTGGTTAACTATCTTATTATGTTTAATAGATAGGTTTTACCAAATTGATGATGTATACTCACATGTGGATAGTTTTATGTATATATGTAGCATACAAATTAGTAATGTTATGTTTTATGAAAGTACCGTTGAGGCTTGCTGCTCAACGTACAGTGTGTTTTCTCTATGCACATGTATAGGTAATCCTCGAGAATTTAAGAAGTAGTTCTAGCATCCAAGAAACAATTCCTCGACTTAATAAAGTTTGTAAAGTTCTCTTTTGATCAGTATATGACATGTACCTAGGTTTAAGTTGATTTTGAAAGTACTTGAGGTTACGACAAGCCTAAGTCAACCCAGAGTTGTTCATGAATATTGCATACGTTCATATTCTTGGTCCTTAGAAAGCACTTTGGAGTGAAGTTTTACCTCCCAAGAATAAAGAGTGTCTTTGGCATTATATGCGCATGTTCATTCCTCGTAATAGCAAGCTTTTTCATCGTGGGATAAGTATTGATCCTTCTTATTTCTAATGTCACTAAGCAGATGAAGACATTGAGCATATTTTATTTCATTGCCCTTATGTTATGGAGGTTTGGCTCTTGGTGGGCATCAATGCCTAATCTTTTTCGGTTATGTATTTTATTAGGATGGTTCTATCCAATTAGCAAGCAGCGCATGGGGAACATTTTTATCATTTTTAAGGGGTAAAATGCAATTTTATTTTTATTAATTTAAAATTTTAAAATTTATAAAGGACCTAAATGAATAATTTTTCATTTTAAGGGGTCGGGGCCCTGCCAGCCCCCTAGCTACGCCCTATTGGCCTTGTAGATGCACTAGTAAAACAACTCTGTTTGGCTATGGTGGTTTTAGCTCATGTGAACTACTCTAAATCTGTTAGTTTTCATTCTATTTTTTATATTTTAATCTTTCGATTAATTTTGGGTGACATGAAAAGAAACTAGATTTGAGTGTATTGAGCAAACCTGTTGATCTAAGTTTAAATACTCTCATCTTTTTTCCCTTTTATCTTAATTTATTTTTTAATGAGATTTCCTTTGCTAAAAAAACTTGAAGATTCAGAGAAAAGTATAACCCATCCAAAAGTGTTATCATTAGTGACACCATTTTCATACTGAGTTGAGACTTGCAAAATAGAAATGAACGAACCCTAATTGATTGAATATATAGATCTTTTATCGCTACCAACATAAAATTCAATCATGGTCACTTCGCATGAATTAAATTTATGGCATTCATATGTCTGTATATATAGGAGACAATATCAATATAAAAGCCTAGCATATCTCACTGTGGGTTCACTATGTCTAGGTTTTATATCGATTAATTTTATTCAGTAATTAAAATTAACTGTAAGTCCCTCCATACACCAAGTTGAAGTATAGAATAAAACATGTATTCCTTCATTGCCATGCTTATGTATGTGCAGACAAATGTTATCATTGATAAAGATTAATTTACAAGTATATAAAAAGAGGAAAATACACTAGTTTTCTTCTATATTTGTGTGGAATTAAGATGGAAATTTGTGGTTGGACCAATGAAAACCATTAGTATAGCAATAGAAAATGACCCAAGTTAAATTAGATACGAGTACACTTAAACTTTTTTAAAAAATATTTTTTCATATATTTATAAACAACATTCAGATATACATCTAATATTAATGTTAGATATTGAATATTATATAAAAATAAATAAAGAGTACTAATAAGGAAGACATTGAAAATGAGAGTGGGTTTTCACATTGGTGCATGGCAACACAAGGGGAGCATGATATAGACATGGATGGAGGCTTTTTAAAGTGCAGGGTACACATAGATGCATGTGCTCATTAACTTTCTGCTTTGGAAAATGCATGTGAAAGCAAATGAGGTCATATCTATAACGGCCCAACCTAAACATTTAATGTATCATCCACATCTCCCAACTATTTCGCTGTGACCTAACAATTAGAAGTAAAAATATTATAAAATTTTTTATATTAAAAGTTGAATTGTATTTTATTTTTTTATTAAAAAATTAGTAAATTAGTCTCTGTATATTAGATCAAAGAGAAAATTAATCTTATTACAAAATGAAAAAAAAGAAAAGGAGAAAATTAGTCCTTTACTCCATTCCCACACTACTAACAAGTTTTTGTAATTTAATTCACGAAACAATTACGAAAATGAATACCCTTGAAATTTACGTAGGTGATTGTTAGTAATTTAGAATAAGTTCTCATGACAAATTTGTCCTACTTATAGAGGCGCAGTTAGGAGGCAAGTAGGGCCTTAACTCTCTGAATAAATGGTGAAATTCTTATATAAATTTAAGTATTTTAAACATTTAGTTAATTGGAAAAAACATTCAAATTTTGGTCCCTTTAAAAATAAATAATTTAATTTAAGTATTTTTAACATAATATATTTAATTTTAGTTCCAAAATTTTACAATTTTATTTTAATTCTTTTAAACAAAACTTTTAACTTCGCCCATGTGTCACGGGCTAAACTTTAGTCTCACAACCCGTATAACCTTAGGCGATTTTTTTATTCTGGATCTACCTAACTCTCATAAAAGTAGGAATTCTCGCAAAAATTCTCTAAGGCGCCGAAATATAATAGAAGCAAAAATTGAGGCGGAAGAGCAATGAAGAACAGAAAAGATAAAAGAAAATGGCACACATGAGTAAATGTTCTTACATATATTCACAACTATGAATGGAATGATTACAAATGAGAGGAATGTCTCTATTTATAGTTGAGCTCTCCCAAAATCAACGGTACAAATTAAGCTACATCAATGGTTAAGATTAGAGTCTATCTACAATTGAGAATCCTAAATGATTTAAAGTCCATACAATCTCATTCCTTTGGAATTTACACTATTTACCCTAATAATTCTTATTTTATTGGAGTGTTTCAAAGGCTTCAAATAAATGAGTTTCTTAACGTGCTCCATGAGTCAAGTTAGTTCAATTGAGTCAAATAAGCTTCATTTTATCAATTGACCTCTATTGGACACTCTTTATGCAATCGTCACGGACATTAAGCCGTGCCAAGTTACACCTGCTTAATCATACGAGGCTCTAAATGCACTATCATTAATATATCAAAGTCATTGCTTTCTTCCATAAAAATATAGGTTTCACAAGTTACGTTAATTTTGATATTAAATGAAAATTTGAGGACCGCAAATTTACCATGATTTTGGCATAAAATCAACTTAGGTTCCACAAGTTACGTTAAATTTGATATTAAATGAAAATACGAGGACCACTAATCTACCATAATTTTCTACAAATTACGTTAATTTTAATATTAAATGAAAATAAATTTGAGGACCACTAATCTACCATGATTTTGGCATAAAATCAACTTTTCCTTTTTATATAATTTTGATATTAATTAACTACACAAAGGATACCTGATAGTGTAAAATTATTAAATGGCGAATGAAAAATAATACAAATATACAAAAGTTTTAAAATTTTTAATATATCAAAATTTATATAAAATGTTAATTTTTAAAATAAAATTATAATATAAAAATCTAAACATGAGTAAATAAATATTTACTAGTCTTATGGATACTCACTTTGTGAGTCAAAATATAAATACTTTTAATAAAGAAATTATATAAAAATTAATTCATTATATCCAGAAATAATTAATTGAAAAACTATAGAAAACAGTGAGTTAAGTACTAAGGAGATCCATGTATTATAGGGACTATATCAAATTAGTCACTCTATTATGAAACAGATCAATTTAGTTCTTATACTATTAAAAAGAATCAAGTAGGTCCAAATTGTAACAAGGTTAACTTTTTTTGTATAAAAAATATCTTGAAAATTATTTTTATTCAATTTTAGTCCAATTTCAAATAAAATATTTTATTTAAAAAAGGGGGAAATCTCAAAATTATACATGAACTTTGATTTAATGTGCAATTGTATACATGAACTTTAATTTGGTGTAATTATACACGTGAATCTTAATTGTGATTCAAATGTATGCTTGAAAGTTTAATTTTGATTTAATCATACACATTTAAAGAAATAAATACATCAATTTATTTTCATATTGGATAAATATAATTATTCATGTATGCAATATATAAACATAAAATGATGTTATATCAATAATTGTGTTAATAATTTACAAGAATTGGACCAAATCAAAATTTCATATATAAAATTGCACAAAATCAAAGTTCGTGTATACAATTGCACATTAAACCATAATTTATGTATAGTTTTAGTATTTTTCCCTTTACAAAACCATAAAACTTTTAAAAATATTAACTCTGTTAAACATTAAATTATATTTTTTAAACCATAAATGTTAACTATTTTCCAATTTGATCTTAATGATTCTTTTTAATTGGCCCATTTAATAAAAAAAGAAGTAATTTGATACCGTCTCTATAATACATGGATTTCCTAGCTACTGTCACTGAAAACAATAAGTGAAATGATTATTTATAATTTTTTCTTAGGATAAATCTAGAAACTGCACATGAACTTTGGTTCAATGTGTAATCCTATACATGAACTTTGATTTTGTGTAATTTTATATATGATATATTAATTTAATTCAATTTTCTCAAACTACTAACGCAATTATCGGTATAGCACCATTTTAAGTATACATATTGCAATATAAATCATTATAAATCTAATATAAAAATAATTTGATGTATTCATTTTTTAATATGTGTACAATTGAATCAAAATTAAAGTTTCATATATACATTTGAATCACAATCAAAGTTTCATGTGTATAATTACATATCGAATCAAAGTTCATATGCAATTTTAAAATTTATCTCTTTTTCTTATTGAAATTGGTGTTATCGAATTAAGTGACATTACACTCGAGTTGCTAGGCAATATTAATATAAAAAAAAACTTACCAGGCAAGCCCTATTATGATGAATATAGGACTTTGTATACAATTAAATTCGTCTTTTTTTTTTTTTAATAATCTCATTATAGGTCTTGATCATATCTGTTCTATTTGATATAATGTCTAGAACTATTTATAGCCCCTCCCAATTTATAAATAGAAAAATAATGTGTTTCAGTACACTTAAACTCACGTCCTCCTACATAACTAATCGCAGATTTGAGGGGTATAAAAGATAAATCTAGTTAATACATATTAATATAATATTTTAACCAATCGATGTGAATTGTTTTATGGAAATAAAGTTTAAATATATAAGATTTGAATGCTGTATAGTCTGTCCAATCCAAAGATCATCAAGAACGATATCCACGAGTTGTAATCTCCAATGTGAAAGTCCATCTCCATGAATATGATTCAGTAGCCATCGTACACTGTTCATTCATAAATGAAAATAGTAGACCCCTTTTTCTTTTTTAGATTAAATGGAAAAGATGTATTTTAACTTTAAAAGCTTGTGATTTTCTCGACGGAAATGAAATTTAATTTATGAAATATTATTCGGTTTAAACACAACAATGATTTAAAAAACTTCTTTAGATATTATTATATTTCCTTCAAATAACATTAAAAAAAAATTTAAAAAATTAAAATAGGTATAATGACTTTTTTGGTCCTCCGGCTTAAAAAAAAAGAGTCATTTTAACTCTTCATTTAATTTTTAACCTTTGAACATATAAATATTTTTGTTAAATCACCTAAAAGATATAGATTAAGATTTACAACAACAAGAGGATTTACAAGAAAAAGAGAAAATTGTTAAATAGTCTCTGACATCTAAATCGTTATTATTTTGCCAGATTAGTTCATACAATATAACTAAGTTTAAGCTGTTGTTGTATTGTGATTAAATGTGTATTTATGTTTTATTGAAAGTTGAATTAGTTATGAGTTAGTACTCAAATTGAACTTTTAACTTAGTTGAAATGAAATGGCATATAATGGAAATGTTGAAATTGAATCCCTATGAGCTTAGTAAAAGTCTCATATACAAGATTACGGGTTGATGCACGATGATTTTGAGCTCTAGCATTTGTTGCGGACTCAAAAATACATGTGGTACAGGTTTAGCTCGGACGAGTAATTTGGTGTCATTTTATAGGTTTAACCTGGACGGATAACCTAACACTGATGTATATGATTAGCTTGGACGAGCATCTAATATTATTTTCACCTGTATACTGAGTTCTTTTATAAATTTCCATCGGGTAAAATAAAGGAAGAAAAATGTGGAACTATGAAGTTGATGTTGGCATAAGATGAACATGATATGGATATGTGATGTAAATTGACTTTAGATAGATATATGATTATTTGAGATTATATATATGCTCAAAAACCACAAGCTCATCTATTTGATGTTGTTATTTTATGCTTTGATAGGGAAATTTGTTTTGCATATTGTATTGTACATGATAAATGATCAAGGTAAGTAAACCATTTATATTGTATGAGCTTACTAAGTATTTGTAATACTTACTTGCGATTACTACTTTTTATGTAGATTTTGGACGTTTGGAATATGTTAATAGGACCAACGAGAAGCGCACACCTTTTATCTTCCGATTTGGTAGACTTTTGAATGTTTTGAGCTTGATTATACGTGGCATGTATATACGATGGCCAAATACAAGTAATGCAATGTATGTGTTTGTGTTTTTACATTGTTGAGCTTTGGTTATATAAATATATGCATATGATTACTTAAGGAAATGATGAAAGGTCATTTGCAAATGTGAATGGTAAATCCTTGAATGTGATATGCATATCATCATGCGTATGGCATGAAATGGTTAGGAATTATGGAATGACTTGTAATGGTTTATTTTCATTGTTATGTTTAGAGCCAAATATGTCATAATGGTTTATTGAATTGTGAAAATGATTATATGATAGGTTTTGGTATGGAAATGTGCATGTTTTGAATAGGTTTGGTTGGTTTAAGAATGAATTTTAGGTTACTTTGGCAAGTTGGATTGAATCAAGTATCAAATGGACATATTTTTGGCCAAATCAGGTTCTTGTCTCGACGTCAATTTCCTCTCGTTGCAACGTTGGCTAACAACATGTGACCTCTCGACGTCAAGTGGTTCGACGTCGTGACGTGAAAAAACTATTTAGTGACGTCACGACGTGAAAAGTTCCTCGTCACGACGATAACTTTGTATTTTGCAAATTTTACAATTTAATCCTTATTCGATCCAAGGTCAATGCTAGAGCTCAAAGCTCATATTAAGCTCGAAAAATGTTTTAACTTCTCTCTGAATGACTTACAATATGATTGGTAATGATTTTTTATTTGAATTATCTATTAAATATCTAAAATTGTTCCGTTTTGTAGTGTAATATATTGTAGCTCAATCCCGACGATTGGAACGGACTAGGGATATTATAACGTAAACTTATAATGACAAGCAATTTGATTACTTACCCCTAAACTCTCTATAAGGCTTTGACACGCTGCACAAGTGGCACATTGTGACTGGCAAAAACTGCCCATTTTTACTGTCGACTCTGCCTTGCCCTGAAATGCCATCAACAGAGCTTATATTCCGTTTAAGGATGCTACTTGATTCTACTTCAAATATAGTCGAATTTCGCTGTGGACCTTTGAAAAAAAAAATTCAAAGGATATATTGAGCCAAAATTCACTTAAACCCCCGTCTGTTAAAACGATTCGTAAAATTCATGGCTTCCTTTGTCCAGTTGTCCCCTCAAATCGACAGCCCCCATTAAAACCACGCGTTTTTGAGCCTAAGAAAACAACCTTTGTTTGCCATAAAACTTCCCCAGCTATCCCCCATATTTAAAAAAAAGAAAGAAAATCCCTACACTTTTTCCACAAAATCAATCAAGCCTCCGGAAAAAGAACCCACTAATGCAGTGGGTTGGTCCCAAGTCCCAACAGCTCATATGGCTTTCAAATTGTCAGTCAGGTTTGATTTTGACTGCCCTCTATTTATTCCCCTTCCAACACCACCCCTCTTTTCATTTCCATAAACAACTCCTTTCAAGGTTCATTTACTACTCCCCATTCTTTTTCATTCCTCTTCCAGTTTTCTCTTTTTTTACTTTAAAACAGCAAATGGGGAAAAAAAATGGGGTTTGCTGCTTGTATTCTCCAGTAGTTTTAGACTTTTTTAAGCACAAATTTATCATTGCTGAGTGGCTTATGGAGTTTGTATTTGTTTTTTTCATGTGCAGAGCAATGGCAATTTTGGGGTTTTTTGTAGTTGTGTTACTTGTTCAAGTCGTCAACTTTGTTGATGGTTTTCCATGGAATCATCATCATAGTCATCGTCCCCATCGTGGATATCATGGACCATGGATCAATGCTCATGCCACATTCTATGGAGGTGGTGATGCGTCTGGAACAATGGGTACATTTCAATTTTCAACCCCCCCCCCTCACATTTTCCTCCTTTTGGTTGTTTAAGCGTTAAACGTGAATGTCAAATAATGCATGGATTGGATTTGTCGTTTGAGGTAAATGGTCTGTAAAATTATGCATTTTGTTTTTTCTATTTAATATTTATACATTAGTATTTCTTAAAATTTCATTCATTTCTTTTATTATAAACTGGTTTCATATAAGTAAAAATTCTGAGTATTCTATTTATCAAGTTTATTTTTAACAAAAAAAAAGTGGACAGAATTTTTAATAGAATCAATTTATTCCTTAATCTAACAAATCAAGATTAATTTATTTATTTATTTTAGTGAAATGAACAAAAATGCAATTTAATCCGCAATATAAGAATATTTTTATTAGTCCAATTTTTTCAACATTGGCTTTTATATATATTTATATTGAGTGCTGGGTAATAATATCTCATAATCAAATATGTGGTAGAAAAGTCGGATTTACATAATGGGGTTTTGGGTGTAGGTGGAGCATGTGGGTATGGAAACCTGTATAGCCAAGGATATGGTGTTAATACGGCAGCACTGAGCAGTGCATTGTTTGACAATGGGATGAGCTGTGGTGCATGTTACGAGCTGAGGTGCGTGAATGACCCGCAATGGTGCTTGCCTGGTTCCATTGTGGTCACCGCCACTAACTTCTGCCCACCCGGTGGCTGGTGTGACCCTCCTAACCACCACTTTGATCTCTCTCAGCCTATTTTCCAGCACATTGCTCAGTACAAAGCTGGAATTGTCCCTGTTATTTACAGAAGGTAACCATAATTGCTTATTTTTAACCTCGAAATTTCAAACAATAAAAATCCCATTGTACTTGTCGGTTATTTTGAACAGTTAAACTGTTAAAAACCTGATAAGTTATATATATATTTTTCAAAAAAAAGTAAAGTTAACGAGGTTTACTTTTTAAATGTTTTAATTTTATTAGATTATGATACATTTACCTCACCTAAGCATCTTTTATGGATAATATTAACCATTGTAAAAAAAAAACACTTTTTAAATTTTAACTAAAATATAAAAATGGCAGAAATATCTCTATAGTAATGGTTTTTATTTTATATATAAAAAAAGAATTTTCATTAATTTTTTAATTGAGTTGTAACATGGATCACGCTAATTTAGATAATCTTTAAAAAATGGTAATTATAGATACTAAAGATATTAACATTAAATCAAATGTTTTTTGGTTAATTATTTAATGATAGAAAAACTGAATTGTTTTGCAGGGTAAGATGCAGGAGAAGTGGGGGAATAAGGTTCACCATTAATGGCCATTCTTACTTCAATTTAGTGCTTATAACCAATGTTGGAGGTGCCGGTGATGTCCATTCAGTCGCCGTTAAAGGTTCAAGGACCAGATGGCAACAAATGTCCAGAAACTGGGGCCAAAACTGGCAAAGCAATGCTTACCTCAATGGCCAAAGCCTCTCCTTTCTCGTTACAACCAGTGATGGCCGCAGTGTCCTCTCTTACAACGTTGCTCCCCCTGGTTGGTCCTTCGGTCAAACCTACACCGGCCGCCAGTTCCGCTTCTAAGATCCAAAGCAAATGTTATGACTGTTCTTTTAGGGCGAGTTAAAGTAGAATTTGAACCCAAAGCTTTATTATTATTTTAATGGCGAGTTTTTGCAGTTCAGTTGGCTTTGAATTGAAGCCTGTAAGTTAACTGCTTAATCAAATTATGAAGGGGTTTTTTTTTCTTTTTTTTAATGCCAAAGGCACTTTTGCTCTGCTTGTGACAAGCCATTGAAATGCTCCCTTTTCAGCTGATGGTTAATGTCTTCGTTTTTATGTACTTTTGAACACAATTATTGGTGAATTTTAGAAAGATTCAGCGATTTGTAGTGATGATAGAAAGTTCTTTTTGTTAATTATTATTCAAGTATTTTTCATCATTATTTTTACTTTTACTAGAATGTTACGTCTCTGTCGCACAACTTCAATTCTTTTCATGGTAAATTACACAGGTTACCCGATTAGTATTTTTTTTTTTCATTTTTGTTAATCAAATGATTTTTTTTTTTAATTTGGTTTCTTTTAATTAATGGAGATTTTGATATGACAATTAAAAAATTAATATAATAATAAATTTAGTCCTTAATTTTTAAATATTATACCAATTTAGTTATAAATTTAAAAATTTAATATTCAAAATTTACCTTCTTCTTTTGCTTCTCCACCAGCATTTTACCATCGTAGCCTCCATCTCCACCTCCACCTCCTCCACATTTTTTCAAAAAAAAACAACCTTAGTGCTTGAAGGGTGAACTAAATTCTCTATGGTAGTGGCATCTCTTAGTGTTTGAAGAGAAATTTTGAGACCTCACTGACAAGATCCTAGACAATCTTGGTGAAGACTACAGAGAGTTGGTTCATGCAGTCCAATCTAGAGACAATACAATCTCTTTTGAAGAATTATATGAAAACTTCTCAATTTTGAAGCCTCTCTCCAAAGTACCAAAAGTGATCCCTTATATTTCCTACTTCTACTAATCTAACAAATCGCACCAACAACAAGGGCTGCAATTTTTCAAACTCTGGCACTCCCACAAGACACATCAACAACCTGTGCTCTGATACCAATTGTTAAAAAAAATTTAGTTTTTGAGAACAATTTATTGCACAATGGAAAATGATTTTTTTTTTAAAATCGATACGGTTCTTTATATTTATAACAATAAACCCTAGACTGAAATCATACCTGTTTTTCGAATAGACAGATCCTTATCGTTCCTGTCTTTCAACCAAATAATTTTTTCGCTATTCTCATACCACGAATTGCTTCGATGTGTACTCGAACAAATCAATTCAAAACAAGGAATCTTTTCTTTTGTGTAAAAACAAAAATTCTTTTTTGAAATAGAAACTGACAGAATTGTTATTCTGAAAAAATAGATTTAATAATTGAGAATAAGTTCTCTCTATTTTTTGCAGAGTAACAGTATCTTAAAATGTGTAAATAGCCCTGTCGATGCCATCTATTTATAAGGAGAGAAGGTAGAAACCTTATTAAATTGTAGAAATTTATTTCAATGAGGACCATATCTCTCATTGTAATTCGCATAAGATATCTTCATGCGAAGCAATTAAGCGGTCCATATCCGAACGGTTAGAGGTTATGTCAGATCAAAAGTCGCTAGTGATCTAGCTACTCCAAATAGAATACGAAGCAATGACTCTATTGGAAGAGGTTGTACATGATGTTCCCAACTCCGATAACGAGGACCACTATGAACATCAGGAATTAGATGATAAAACTCAATAAGAGTTTGGAACTGAAGACCAAGAGGAGACATTGAATATAATCGAAAGTGTCTTCAGTCCAATTAACATAGAGGTAGATGTAGAAGTAAAAGTAGCAGTATATGTAGCAATAACCACTGATATGGAGCTTCAACTGATTTTGAGTGAAAGTATGGATGAGTCGGTATACTTTCTAGTCATCTTTGAGGACACGCCAACCGAAAAAGTCGAGGAGTTCATATCGTTCTTGTTCGATAATGGAGGAAAAACTCAGATTAATAGATTCTCATACAACATTAAGGTGAAAATGCTCGAGGTAATAATACCCCAAAACACATTATGGGTTGCCTCGAATTTGACGTCAAGTGGCTCGTAATGTGGATGCCGCGCCAATAAAAACTAAGGCAACATCAGTGGAATCGACCAAGGGTGCTGGTTTATATATCTCGATGGAGGAATAAACAAAGAGTCAAAGTGTCGAGGGCTAGTTAGAAGTTCTTCTTTGGTGGCAATTCGGATCGTCTCGATTTTTTTAAGGACTTATATCTTCCATTTTTGTTGGTTTCTACAGTAGGTGTTGACACTGTGAAGTGACAAAACTGAAAAATCAAATAAGTCTAAAACTGTACTCGATGTCGTGACATTGCACCTTGATGTCGCGACACCTAAGTTAGAACACCACATATATTGAAGAGCCAGGTTTTATCCAAATTTTTTATGTTGGCGGTTTGTTATCCACGACACTTTTCTGTGTAGGAACCTTACACAATGCGACACTACATGATTGAGCTAACCAAGCAAAAGGAGGACAACCCGACTAACCTCACAACACTCTCACAAAAAATCGGGTAGTCTCTTCTCTTATCTTTTGGGTGCACATTAGGGACAATGTGCTAAATAAAGTGTGGGGGGTAACATATAATTTTTAATTTTTTTTATGGTTTTTGTTTATTCTTGGTAATTTTTTGTGGAATATTTTTTTTTCTTTTCTTATGTGTGTGTTTGTGCTTGAGCTTGTAGAAATACAAGTGATCGGTTAGGTGCATGTGAATAGGGTGTTTGTATAAACTGTAAATCTAGACTGATCATAAACGATTTTAAGGTGTTTATTGTCAGACTATTAGTTCAATTTGTTACACTATAAATGGGAAAAGGCAGTTAAGCATACCAAGTGATAAAGGTATACATGAGGAGGCATATATGGTTGTTTGAATTCTATCACTCGGTTAATGAAATCTATGGATATTGAAACTGTACTGTAACACCCCTTACCCGTATTCAACGCCGGATCAGGGTATGAGGCATTACTAGACTTTTACGCAATCAATCATGCAATTCCGAGACTTGACTTTCCTCTCCAATTTAAAACTTTTATTACACCTCTTAAACAAGCCTACAAGGCTTAAATCACGCTTTAAGGATAGTTCGGGATCAAATCGAACTCTTTAAGAGATCCCTAAAAGTCTTATAAAAATTTTCATTAAACAGTCCACACGCCCATGTGGATGAAGAGACACGCCTGTGTGGCATATCACATGCCCGTGTTCCACACCTGTGTGGAATTATTTCTCAATTCGAACTTACAGGGGTTGTAACACCCGAGTTCTAGGGGTTATGCATTTAGTGCATAACTTAAGTGCTGATAGGTTTCAGTGTGTGGTTAAGTGAGTTTTAGGGGTCTTGAGAACTCAAAAAGGTAGTGGTATGCCTTAAGAAATTTTTGATTTTTTAGTGATAAGAATGGAGCTTGGCTTTATGGGGTCTTAAGAGAAATATTTGGGAGGTTTAGACACAAGAATTAAGCTAGTAGAGTGGCAAGGGAGACGCCACTTAGAGCATGGAGAAGTGACGCCTCAAGGGTGCTAAGGGGTCTCAGGTTCGAGCTGCAAAGGCAGCATTTTGGTTTGTTTTTGCGTCATGAGCAAGGGGGAGAGTTGGATTTGGCCAAGGCACTTAAAATGGGGATTTTGACTTGTTCAAAACGTTTTGAATGAGTGGCCAAGAGAAGGCTTGAGTTGGTTTCATTTTGAATTTGTTTGAAGGGTTGGTGTGGAGTGTTTTTAGGAAGAAATCAAGGAGTTGAATTGGGGGAGAAGGTGTTGGACGGCTAAGGGGTTTCTTGTTTGACTTTTTCGGCCATGAAGGTTTAGGGGGATGGCCGAATTCTATATAAGGGTTGGTGAGCTTCCTTTAGCCGAATTTTGACTTGTGCTCCTAAAACCTTCACCCCTTTTTCCTTCATTTTCTTCCCTTGCCGAATTGTAGTCTTCTTCTTAAGCCTTCACACCTCTCTTCTCGTATTCTAACCACACTAAAAACGTTCCTCCTCCTCACCTGTGCACTTTGGCCGAATCTTCGAGGTCACTTAGTTGAATTTCCTACTTGTTTCTCTTCATTTCTCCTGAGCCGAAACCATTTCATCTTGTCTCCTCATACCTTCTCTTTCTTTCTCAAACCTTGTTGCCGTAACTCCTTGAGCCGAATCTCTCCTCAACCATTGCCGAAACCTTCCTTGTTGTCCTAGTATTGTCTGGCCGAATCTTAAGCAAGGGGTGGAACGTTTGGGTCTCTTCTCTAGTCGTTTGTGAAGGGTAAGGTTTTGCGTTATAGTTTATTTCTTTTGGTATTTCGTTAACCAAAGGGTGGTCTTGGTGTGGGAGTTGGCCGAATATTCTTATGGTCTTAACGTGGTAATTCTTTCCTGTGTAGCCAGCAAGGAGGAGCGGTAAGGAGGACTCTTAAGTCTGATTCATCAAGGTAAGGAAGTGGTAAGGATAATGTTCGGCCAAGGGCCACAAGTGTTATGTTTTTAAGACTAAGGCCGAATCTAATGTGGTGTTATTGTGGGATTTCGACAGTGTTGTAAGGACAACCGGGATTCAATCAGTTGAGGTAAGAAATAGTTTAGTAAGATTAAATAATTAGTTTATGATTTGGGGGTTTAACCGGGTTACCTGATTAAGCGTTTTGATGGAGGCAACAACCAGTCAAGGTGGGCAAGGGAAAGTCCCTATCCCGAAGTTCAAGAAGAGAGCTGTCTCGGCGGTTCGAGATTGGCCACCGGGGTGTGGGCCAGCGGCAGGAGATAGCTATAAGCAGATAGTTGTAGTCTCGCTTAGCGATAGCGTAGGGATCGAAAGTTTAGAACTGCAAGTGTTAAGGTGCGTAATCATCGCACTATTTCTTCGGTTATTTGCTTGCTAACGTTTGTACATATGTATGTTGTGTGGTGGCCGATTATAATGGCTTAAGTGGTGAATACCCTTGTTTGGGGTAATCAGATATCAGATGAGTAAGTTGTGATATTAAGTTTTATGTTGTATATATATATATATATGATGTGGATGTATACTCATTTTGTATTACGATTTGACACGAGGCATTGACATACATGCGTGGGAATTGGATTTGATCGAGGAAAGAAGGGTGTACACATTGATGTACGTGGTCTAATGTTAGCTTCGGGCTACATTAGCGCTTGATGAGTTGCTGAGTGCACCATCAAGGGAGATGTTGGCTAGGTGCCCGTCTCGGCGGTTGATAGCTGAGTGCATCACCGTAAACGGTTTATTGTGGGGTCACTTATGTGATCGGTGGATTAGCCACGGCCTTGAGCAGGGAGTCTACTAAGGTTGGTGTATTGGATGGACCTAGGTTGGGCTGTGATGCATGATTGCATGATTGGTTCGTGGATTGTATGGTTATGGGCCAAGCCCATACGTGTGGAAATACGTGTTATGATTATGCACTGAGTCAGTGGACTCACCCTATTTTCTTAACCATTTCAGGTGATGCGTAGGTTGGACCGGGTTTGGAGAGGACACAAGGTGGCCCATGCCGAAGATGATGTTTAATTATTTTATGCACTATTTTGATATAAGTATTTCGTTTAAAGTATTGGTTGTAATAAGGGCCTTTTATTATGTTTGGTATTATTTTAATGGTGGCTTGTTTTAATTGAACTACTATGTGAGGAATTTATGTTAGCAACCTATTTATTCAAATTGGTTTATATAAACTAAAGTTTTAAAATGAATATGTTTTAATAACAAAGTTTTACTCATAAGTTTAAATGGACATGGTCTTTCAGAAGTCAACAAACTATAATGATTTATTCTAAGTTAAAAAGATTTTAACCATCTTTCCGCAGTGACATAATTAGATCCGGTCAAGGCTCGTGGGCCGGGTTTGGGGATGTTACAGATTGGTATCAGAGCCCGGTTCAAAACTCGGCTTTGATGGTTTTGGGCCCGAAACAGTTTCAAAATGGGCTTTTCAAAAATATGGGTTTTTAGGAAATATTTTTCAGGTTTATTCTGGCATGGCACCTGTACCTCCGGCCCGAAGTCCACCAGGTAAGTACTTCTAACTCTTGAAGTGATCTGTTTGTTTATATGAATTGTTATGGGCTTAGTTTGGGCTTGTAGACTAGAATATTAAGGCTGTTGGACCCTAGGATTAGTTTATTCAAACATATGCATAAGACTTAAGGCTACTAAACAAACCTATGAAGTAAGTCGCCGAGTTAAGGTGTGGCAACCACTGTACGCATGTCTAGGAATGGTATTCAGTAAGAGCTTGGTATTTAAGCAGTCCTAGCGACTCACCTCCTCTTTACTTGAATCCTACCTGGTGCGTAGCTACGGTTCACCTTAACCAAGAGGACTTGTTCGTAGGCTTAACCAATTATTAAAACCCGAAAGGGATTAGCCTTGCTGTTCTTAAAACCTTTAATGTCTGTTTTCAAATTTACCCCTTTGGTTTGTGAAACCCTAAATCTGATTTTGAAAGTCATTTTTCGATTTACAAAATTACCAAAATGCCCCTAGTGGCAAAATTACAAAAATGCCCCTGTATTGTAAAGTTACCATACTACTCACAACTTTTGATAAAATGATTTTTACTTTGCAAAATACCAAAATCTCGAGTTTTCAAAATTTTAAGATACCCTGGTTTGTGAAAATTTACGAAAATACCCCTGGTTGATAAAATTACCCAAAACGCCCTTGGGTTTCTAAATTTTCAGATTTCTCTCGACTTTTACTGAAATATTCCTATTTTACCAAATATCAGAAAATCCTATTTTGTGAAATATTGTGATATTCCGATTTGGAGAATTTACGAAAATGCCCATGATTTCCAAAATTACTGAGATAACTCCAATTTCTGCAATTTTTGCAACATCTTTGATTTGAGAAGCAAATTTTCAAGATGACCCCTGAGATTGTGTAAATTTTGAAATATCTTTAAGTTGGAAAACTATTTTCAAAATTGACCCTGAGTTATTACCGATATACCCCTATAGGAAAATGACGAAGTTACCCCTGGGTTGGGAATGAAACTTTGATTGCTCGAAAGAACAACTTCCAAAAACTTCTTTTCATAAAATTTGCTCGTGATTAATCAGTGGAACAAAATTCTTAATGCATAAAACTTTTAAACAGATTAAGTCGCGACGCTAGATATGAGTTCTAGAGGACGTGGTCGCAATGCTCGTGGACGTGGTAGAGGCAGGATGGCAGTATCGGAACCTGTTGGGTCTGGCCATGGGTTAGAGAGTGATGTGCCGCCACCAGCTGTTGAGGTTGAACAACAAGATCAGACCGGAGGAGATGACGCAGTATCGCAGGCTATGCTGCGGGTGCTTGAGCGAGTGGCAGGAGCCAATGGGGGCAGTGGGACTCGGAAGTCAGTGCCCGAAAGACTTAGGTCGAATGGAGCCGAGGTCTTCAGAGGAGTGTCTGGGGTAGCTCCGAATGTGGCAGAGTACTGGCTAGAGGCAGTGGAAAGGATTATGGACGACCTAGACTTAACTGCAGAGGAGAAGCTTAAGGGTGCTGTTTCGTTGCTGCGAGATGAGGCCTACCAGTGGTGGCTCACTGTTAAGGAAAGTACACCTGCGGATCGAGCGGACTGGGGCTATTTTAAGATCAAGTTCGAAGGGAAGTATATCGGAGCGAGCTATGTGGATGCTCAGAGGAAGGCGTTCCTCAATTTGGTGCAAGGTGGCAAGTCAATAGCGGAGTACGAGGCTGAGTTTCTGCGTTTGAGCCGGTATGCTCGGGGCATCGTGGCTACCGATTATGAGAGATGCGTCAGATTTGAAGATGGGCTGCGGGATAAGCTGCGGGTTTTGATTGCTCCGCAACGAGAAAGAGACTTCGCCATTTTAGTGGAGAAAGCTCGGATAGCTGAGGAGGTCAAGAGGACTGAGAGGCAGAATAGAGATAGAGATAGAAACCGGGATAAGAGGAGTTCAGGTCCGTCTGAATCGTTTGAGAGATCTCAGAAAAGACCGAGAGTTGAGACTCCTGTTCGTATTTCTAAGCCAGTTGCTGGGAAGCCAGATCATCCATGTGCTCGGTGTGGAAGGTATCATGTTGGCGAGTGCTGGAATCAGGTTCGAGAATGCTTCAGATGCAAGTCCAAGTCTCATCTGGTTAAGGATTGTCCCCAGAATCTGAATAGGACTCAGGCAGTGAGTCAAGGTTATGTGCAGCCGAGCAGAGGTGGTCAGCAGGCGACAAGGGGTCATGGTCTGAACCATGGAGGGAATGGTTCCGGCCGAGGTCGTGGAGCTTTAGGCCGCGGTAATGGTAGCACTGAGGCAAGACAGCCAGGTCTAGTATATGCAGTCTGTCGGAGGGGGGATAGTGATGTGCCGGATGAGTCAGCTGGTAAGTTTCTTATGTCTGGAATATCCTTTATTGTGTTGGTTGCTGTAGTGGCAGTTGTTTATATGGCTAGTAAAGTATTTCGAACCTTGAGTGTGATAGATACTGTGCCTAGAAATATGGTAGCTCTTTGAGATCAGAGTGCGCAGCTATAGCGTAGTGTGGGGTTAGTCTAGTTAAGTAATTTCGAGGACGAAATTATTTTAAGGAGGGTAGAATTGTAACACCCGAGTTCTAGGGGTTATGCATTTAGTGCATAACTTAAGTGCTGATAGGTTTCAGTGTGTGGTTAGGTGAGTTTTAGGGGTCTTGAGAACTCAAAAAGGTGGTGGTATGCCTTAGGAAATTTTTGATTTTTTAGTGATAAGAAGGGAGCTTGGCTTTATGGGGTCTTAAGAGAAATATTTGGGAGGTTTAGACACAAGAATTGAGCTAGTAGAGTGGCAAGGGAGACGCCACTTAGAGCATGGAGAAGTGACGCCTCAAGGGTGCTAAGGGGTCTCAGGTTCGAGCTGCAAAGGCAGCATTTTGGTTTGTTTTTGCGTCATGAGCAAGGGGGGAGAGTTGGATTCGGCCAAGGCACTTATTATTATTATTTTTTTAATGTTGGGTTTATTTAATTTATTTTGAAAGAGAGGAATGGAGAGAATATAGGAAAGAAATAAGGGGTTATAAATAGGAGGGATTATTGTTTTGGGTATTCTTTTCTTCATTCATTTTCTTTTTGCCGAAATTTGTTTCTCTCATCCCATTCCATTTGTTTCTTCTCCAATTGACCAAACCAAAACTATTCAAGGCTCCAATCTTTTCTTCCTATTACCAATCTTTCTTCCTCTAGACGTAACAGCCAAATCTCTTTTCATTTTCTTTCCCTATTCTTTTTCTTAAACCTTATTTTCTACACATTTTCTTGTATAGCAGAAACCTCTAAAAGCCTTCTCTACTTTTGTGTATTTTTCCCTTTACCAATAAAGTGCCGACACCACCATTGTTGAGCTCAAAAGCCGAATCTCTAAGGAAGGGTGCTGTCGACTACTAACTTTAGACTCTTCAAAGCAACGTGTAAGGCTAGCGTTAAGGATCATTAAAGGAGTCTTTCGGGATTTAGGTGTTGTCGACTTCAAGAAGGGATGCTTTCGGGATTTAAAATCCACAAGGTAAGCACATAGGTACATTCGGCCAAGACCTATTTTGATATCTAGATCTATTTCTTATTTGTTTAAAAGCCGAAAACTAACTAGTTAGGAGTTTTGGTAGCTAGCCGATTGTAAGGGTGTGCATCACTAAGTTTCGGGACTTGATTCTTAAATCAATCGGCACCAAGGTAAGTTTTGGGTTACCATAATCCTATTAGGATTTGGTTTTATAGCCGAATGGCTTTTTACTAATTTGATTGGGGATGGCCAAATATAGGCATTAAAGATCTAAAGCGATAGATCGGGTTTCGGGATTTCAGTGAACTTGCTAAGTATATCAGGTGTGTACCTCACACTATTTCTTGATATGTTTATGGCAATAATTAATATGTATGTGACTATAAGAATATATAAGAATATGGCTAAGGTACCATGTAATGGTACAAAAGTACTCAGGTACGTTTCCTACTCCTACTAGGAATATGAAATTATGATATATATGTAACATGTGAAAAGTGATAAGAATGTGAAATTATGTAATATGCATGATATGAATGATATGGGGCATTCGGGTTAAATGAGAAAGGGGAAGTGAATGTGGTGACCTAAGACTACGATATCTGAATGTGGTGACCTAAGACCACGATATCCGAATATGGTGTCTCATGACACAAAATATGTATCTTGTGGCGATGCCACGAATTTTATAAGGGCGATGAGCACGTCGACTGCAGCGACTGCCTTCGATGATGTGTAGCAGATGGAGGGTTGACTTAGTAGTCCCCACGGTGTGCAGGATGGTACGGGTGATGTGTAGCGGATGGAATATAAGTTTGGGTTCGGGTTGCATCATTATTTTATATCTGTTATATGAATAAGTATGTGATATGATATTGTATGCCTGAATTGTTAAGTTTTAGTGTTGGTTACACATTGAGTCTGTTTGACTCACCCCGTTGGGGAATATTTTTTTTCAGGTGATGATCAGTAATGGACCGGGTCGGCAGGAGCTTAAAGGTGGCCATGCTCAGCAAGGAATTACTTTATTTGGACATTTTATTTTTATTTAAGTACTTTAAACTATTTGGGTTTGTTTTATTGTAATAAGGCCCATTAAAGTATTTAAGTATTTTTATTAAGTATCTTTATTATTATGTTTTATTATGGATTGACAATTGAGATACTATTTGCAAATGGTTATATTTTTCTTAGAATGTTTTAAATTACGAAAATGTTTTATTAAAGGAAACAATTTTTAACTGTTTTTACTTTTAAGTAAGAATATTTTTAAACGTTTTTCCGCAGTGACAAACCAGATCCGGTCAAGACTCGTGGGCCGGGTTTGGGGTGTTACACTCCTAAAACCTTCACCCCTTTTTCCTTCATTTTCTTCCCTTGCCGAATTGTAGTCTTCTTCTTAAGCCTTCACACCTCTCTTCTCGTATTCTAACCACACTAAAAACGTTCCTCCTCCTCACCTGTGCACTTTGGCCGAATCTTCGAGGTCACTTAGCCGAATTTCCTACTTGTTTCTCTCCATTTCTCCTGAGCCGAAACCATTTCATCTTGTCTCCTCATACCTTCTCTTTCTTTCTCAAACCCTGTTGCCGTAACTCCTTGAGCCGAATCTCTCCTCAACCATTGCCGAAACCTTCCTTGTTGTCCTAGTATTGTCTGGCCGAATCTTAAGCAAGGGGTGGAACGTTTGGGTCTCTTCTCTAGTCGTTTGTGAAGGGTAAGGTTTTGCGTTATAGTTTATTTCTTTCGGTATTTCGTTAACCAAAGGGTGGTCTTGGTGTGGGAGTTGGCCGAATATTCTTATGGTCTTAACGTGGTAATTCTTTCCTGTGTAACCAGCAAGGAGGAGCGGTAAGGAGGACTCTTAAATCTGATTCATCAAGGTAAGGAAGTGGTAAGGATAATGTTCGGCCAAGGGCCACAAGTGTTATGTTTTTAAGACTAAGGCCGAATCTAATGTGGTGTTATTGTGGGATTCCGACAGTGTTGTAAGGACAATCGGGATTCAATCAGTTGAGGTAAGAAATAGTTTAGTAAGATTAAATACTTAGTTTATGATTTGGGGCTTTAACCGGGTTACCTGATTAAGCGTTTTGATGGAGGCAACAACCAGTCAAGGTGGGCAAGGGAAAGTCCCTATCCCGAAGTTCAAGAAGAGAGCTGTCTCAGCTGTTCGAGATTGGCCACCGGGGTGTGTGCCAGCGGCAGGAGATAGCTATAAGTAGATAGCTGTAGTCTCGCTTAGCGATAGCGTAGGGATCGAAAGTTTAGAACTGCAAGTGTTAAGGTGTGTAATCATCGCACTATTTCTTCGGTTATTTGCTTGCTGACGTTTGTACATATGTATGTTGTGTAGTGGCCGATTATAATGGCTTAAGTGGTGAATACCCTTGTTTGGGGTAATCAGATATCAGATGAGTAAGTTGTGATATTAAGTTTTATGTTGTATATATATATATGATGTGGATGTATACTCATTTTGTATTACGATTTGACACGAGGCATTGACATACATGCGTGGGAATTGGATTTGATCGAGGAAGGAAAGGTGTACACATTGATATACGTGGTCTAATGTTAGCTTCGGGCTACATTAGCGCTTGATGAGTTGCTGAGTGCACCATCAAGGGAGATGTTGGCTAGGTGCCCGTCTCGGCGGTTGATAGCTGAGTGCATCACCGTAAACGGTTTATTATGGGGTCACTTATGTGATCGGTGGATTAGCCACGGCCTTGAGCAGGGAGTCTGCTAAGGTTGGTGTATTGGATGGACCTAGGTTGGGCTGTGATGCATGATTGCATGATTGGTTCGTGGATTGTATAGTTATGGGCCAAGCCCATACGTGTGGAAATACGTGTTATGATTATGCACTGAGTCAGTGGACTCACCCTATTTTCTTAACCATTTCAGGTGATGCGTAGGTTGGACCGGGTTTGGAGAGGACACAAGGTGGCCCATGCCGAAGATGATGTTTAATTATTTTATGCATTATTTTGATATAAGTATTTCGTTTAAAGTATTGGTTGTAATAAGGGCCTTTTATTATATTTGGTATTATTTTAATGGTGGCTTGTTTTAATTGAACTACTATGTGAGGAATTTATGTTAGTAACCTATTTATTCAAATTGGTTTATATAAACTAAAGTTTTAAAATGAATATGTTTTAATAACAAAGTTTTACTCATAAGTTTAAATGGACATGGTCTTTCAAAAGTCAACAAACTATAATGATTTATTCTAAGTTAAAAAGATTTTAACCATCTTTCCGCAGTGACATAATTAGATCCGGTCAAGGCTCGTGGGCCAGGTTTGGGGATGTTACAGGGGTTTTCACACGGCCGAACACACGCCCGTGTCCCTAGCCCGTGTCCCTCACACGGCCTAGACACGCCCGTGTCTTAGCCCGTGTGCAAAAACCTTGACATTCTATTTTTGGCGTCATCATCCCATAAATGTCACACGGCCTAGGCACATGCCCGTGTCCTTCGACCGTGTGGCGAATTAAATTCCCAATTTCAAGTGCAGACTTCACACAGCCTAGGCACATGCCCATGTCCAAGGCCGTGCCTTCCACACGGCTGAGACACATGGCCGTGTCTCTGCCCGTGTGTTTACTACTGAGCATACTGACTTGTAAACCTAGCATGTAAGGGGACACACATCTTAACCACACGCCCATGAGGCTGACTGTGTGTCACACACGGCCTAGACACACGCCCATGTGTCTACCCGTGTGGACAAGAATAAGGCTATTTGCCAAGCTCTTTTTATCACCCTAACTCAAATAAACATAAATCACATTCAACCATCAGCCCATTCATGCATACTTAAACCAAGTAAACCATAATGCTACTTGCACAATCATGAATAACCTCATCTTTTCATAGATTAATAATAAAGAGCCATCAACTATGGCCTTATACAAAATAGTTCATCTTTGAATGAGCCAACACATTTGGCAAAAACAACATGGCATTTCACTAAGTCTAGTCCCTATACATGCCATACTCAAAATGCTAAGTCTAAATATACCAAGATGTGCTGATAGTATGGGTAGTCTTCTGATTATCTTCGTATCCCGACCTGGCTCTTTGACACTATAAAACAAGGGAAAAGAAAGGGAGAAGCTTTAAGCTTAGTAAGTCTACATGTAAACAATAAGCATCATACCACATAAAACTTTAGCCAAACGTTACTCACTATGCAATAACAATTCTTAACCACATAATCAAGCTTACCCATTTCAAATCTTACCATATCCCAAACACATATCACAATCATTGCTCACAATTACTTGCACATATGCCCTGCACTTATCACCACAAAGCCACATGAAATATTTTACTTAAACGAGTTTCTCGATGAACCCTTCGAAATGATACAAAGTACCCGATGGTTTTGCACATAGCCCACCATTAATCGTTAATAGGGTGGTATCGCAAACAGCCCACCAACAATGATAATTACAGTGGTATCGCACATAGCCCACCAAATGATAATATAAACGATGGTACCACACATAGCCCATCGTGAATAAATAACAAGGTGGTATCGCACACATCCCACCAAATGATAATATAAACGATGGTATCGCACACAGCCCATCGACAATTACATATTTACGGATATTTATCCGTGCCCACATTTCTATTCCGAGGTTCAAACGAGAATTTCTCATTTTCTATCATTTTCAATCAATCTCACAATATAAGTATTTACATCCATACAATGCATCAATAGCTAACAACATATGTAATAACCCAAATTCCACAGGCACAGAAAAACTGAGTTTAGGGCCTCCGTCTTAGGAAAACGAGTTCGTAAATATTTATTAAAAATATTTACGAAGTTAGTATGGGTTGAATTAGATTTTTGATAAGTGAATTTAGTTTAATTAGAAGTAATTATTAGAAAGGACTAAATTGAATAGAGCATAAAAGTTTAATTATAGAATAGAGAAAGGTTAAAAGAGTAAATTAGTAATTAAACCAAATTAGGGACATATGTAAGTTAGAGAATAAATACACGTGTAACTAAAATATTAGTACAAATGTATATTATATATGTATTTACTTATAAGTTATGTAAAAGATTATTATTATTATTAGTATTTATTTATTATGTTTATTATATTATTTTTGTTAAATAAATATGATAGTGCCAAATGTGTGGTGATAAATTATACATGTGTATTTATATGTATTAATACACATGTAATATATATTGGTTATTATATAGATATTTTATATTTAATAATAAAACAAATAAAAAAAGAAAAGAAATAGAAAAGTTACAGAGAAACAAATGAAATTGGGGAAAGAAAGAAAGGAAAGAAAAGAAAAAAAAGGAAAAACTAGGGTTTTGAAGCTTGGAGATTATTTGGTAAGTTTAATTAAGTCCTTTTCATGTGATTTTAATGTTTTTGAAGTCCTAGAGTAAAATACTCTTGAATTTATGTGGAAATTTTGAAAAAATAATATAATTTTTAGTAGGGTTTATGTTGAACAAATAATGGAATTAGGGATTAATTTGACAGAATTTGTGATTAGAATTGATTGGAGGACTAAATTGTAAACTAGGCTATAAGTTTTGAGTTTTATGGGCTAAATTGAAAGAAACTTGAAATTATGGTTATATTGAAGTTTTGATGGAAATTGAATAAGGAAGGGATATGAATTGTAAAAAGGAAGAAGGTGAAAATGGTTAGGACAAATTTGGGATTTAGGTAAAAGTTGCATGAAGAGTTATTATCTTATATAAAATATGTGTGTTATTAATTAATTATAATTATGTTAATTTTTGTAGCAAACAAGGAAACCGAGACGTCTAATACGAAGGGGAAGGAAAAAGTGATCGAGGGGTACCTTGAGTATCGGTTTGTATTATCATAATTCAAGTTATTTGTTATTACATGTTTAATTTCAATGTATGTGTATGGAAAATGAAATTAAGGTAAGTATTGATATTTAAACTAAATGTGATTTGGATTTAATTGATGAATATATATATGTATGTGTGAAATTAAATAGTATAATTGTAGTGAATTTAAGATGAAATTGAGTAGTGAATTTGAATTGAGGTTCAGAAACCCTTAACTACTCGGGCTAAGTCAGATATAGTTGGCATGCCATAAGATTGGAAGAGTTCAGGGATTCTTCGACCTTGAGTCGATAAGACACTGGGTATCATTATTTACTTCGGATAGATTCAATGAGGTACTGGGTACCACTTTACTTCGGCTAGGCCGATGAGACACTGGGTGTCAAATATTGCTTCGAACTATCCGATGAGGCACTGGGTGCCAGTATGGTGTGTTTGGTTAGATCCGTGTATCCGTTAAAGTCCGAGTCATGTTAAGAGGGGTAATTACGTGAAATGAGAAAATCATTTGAATTTGATTATTTGAATCATTGAATGAATAGTGAAAGAGATATTGTGAAATGAAATAAGAAATAAAATTATGCTATGTGATTGAAGGCATGAATCAAAGGTTCATGGATGGTTTCTATTGAAATGTAACACCCCAAACCCGGTCTATGCGTTTAGACGAGATTTGGTTTGTCACACCAAACATACTTTCGTTTCTTTTCAAGATTTACGATATAATAATGCTACAAAAACTTTTTTTTTTTGAAAATCGAGTTTAATAAAAATTTAGTACGAGGAATTAAAATTTTGGTGTTTCAAGAAAAATACTTGTTTGAAAACTTATCGTCAAAATATAATTGTCAAAATCTTAAGATAATAAACTTTGAAAGAATTTAAAATAATTTATGGTGTCCAAAAATTTTGTTATAAAACCAATGTTCTTAAGAAAACTTAATATATTTAAGATAAAACCATATTAAAAGTTTAGAAATAAAATTTAAACCATCCACACAATAAAATCCATAAAAACATATAAGAGGCCTTATTACATCAACCCATAACAGAAATTTAAGATAATATTTTAAATAAAGTCATAGTTTATAAAAACCCAAATTCGTAGTATGGCCTCCACCAAGTCATCTCCGGCCCAAGTCCACGTCAATTTCCATTACCTGAAATGGTTAATAAAAATTTGGGTGAGTTACAAAGAACTCAGTGTGCAACTCACTTACCACCATTATTGGGCCAGATCGTCAAGATATCATGCTGGGCTTGAGCCCATTTACAGATTTCAACAATATATCATAAATTGAAATAACATAATTTAAAAATGCATGTAAAATGAATTTCCCAACCAAACCTAAAATCCATCCGCTAACACCCCCGTACCAACCATCACACCTGTGGGGATCAAGTCAACCCACCCCGCCAAACACACCAATCGTAGGCTTTAAGCCCTTAAAATATTTTGTAGTGCACTACCGAACTAGATTGTGACATTGTCACCGAACTAGAGGCATTTAGCCGAATTTGTGGCAGAGCCACCGAACTAGAGGCAATGAGCCAAATTGTGGCAACTGGCCATTCTTCTCTTCATATATCCCACCCCATGCAATTATGCGTGTATAACAAGTATAATCATATAACAGATTTTCAATTAATCCACATCATCGGTGGGTTTATCATTAATCATTTCATTAGGCCCATATATTTAATTATTTAGTAATTTGCCCATTTAACAGTTTAGTGGGCTTTGGCCCATTTATCGAACTAGAGTATTTTGGCCCAATTTATCGAACTAGAGTATTTTGGCCCAATTTATCGAACTAGAGTATTTTGGCCCAATTTATCGAACTAGAGTATTTTGGCCCAATTTATCGAACTAGAGTATTTTCGTATTTTTCTCGGTTTTAACCGTTTTCATGCATTTACTCAAAAATATGAGTTACTACGTATTCTTTTCTGTTTTTGCTAATTTACGATTTTATCACAGTACTTTCAACTTGATGTCTAACCCGAAAAATGAGTGTGAAGTTACACACCTGGTTATTGAGAGAACTACACTTTCCCGCTCTTCAACACCTATATGTATCGCGATAATTAGAACACTTTAATCTAATAATAAAATCGGTCTAAATATAGCGATCTAGAAATTTTACCCTCGGATTTTCGTAGTACTTCTACGTGCGATTTCTCCCCGATTGATGGTTCGCTAACCGAGTCGAATCCACGAACAAATAATGGTTCGGGAGTACGAACGACTTCGAACAATTGATTTTCCTCGGTTGAACGTCCGCAACCCGGTGGAAAATCCCGGATTCCCGAAATAGTCCTTTGCTTATACTTAGGGGGATTAACAGAACCTCCCTTCTTCCGAAGGCTAAACACCGCCCTTTTCTTCCCTATTTTGAATGTCTTCAAAGACAAAGAACATTAATCCAATGATATCGAAATAATCCTAAGGTTTAAAGGTATGATTTCCTTACCACAAGAATCGATTCCAACGTTTTGTCACCCACGACTTCTTGATTCCAAACTTCCGTTATCGCACTAAAGTATAACAAAATAAACGTTAATAAAATAAACGTTTATTTCGATCCAAATAATGCCTTCAAGCCAACATCAATATTCGGCCATAACCACTAATAACTAATCGAAACGAAAAGAATTCTTACCTATATTCCATGTCGAAAAGAAAGGATTTGAGAATGGTATGGATTTAAGAAGGATTCGGCTATGAAAGATTAAGGAGAAGAGAAAATAAAATCGGCTATAGACACTCTAACATTCGGCCATGATAATGAAATTGGAGTAGATTTCGATTGAAAGAAATCAAATAGGAGAAAGTTGGTGAAAAAGTTGCTTTGATTTCAAAGTGAATAGAAGAAAAAGAAAGAAAAAGATGAGCTTTAAGATAGGTGCATATTCGGCTATGGTAGAGAGAAAAGAAAAGAATAAAATGGTCTCTTTAGGTATTGGTAAAATCGGCACAAAGAGAAAAGCACAAAATTGACACAAAAGTGTAAAACAAAATGACCAATTTGTCAAAGAAACTAGGCTTACCAAGTGCACAATTTCGGCCAAAGGGAGAGAGTTTGAGAGAATTTGCAAAACTTGCACAAAACTAAAAATGAACAAAACTAAAGACTAAAATTTCCTAGCCTACTAACACCAAAATTTCGGCTCCCCCCCTAGCCATAATGCCGTCCACATGCTTGGTCTTTAGGCCAAGATATTGTTTCCAAAAAATACTTCCTTGATTCATGCCTCATATCTTCAAATTTTCCTTATTCTCTTGATACCTTTCCTTAAGTTCAAATTTTCCTTATTCCTTTGATATTCTAACCAAAAATAACATGGTCAACATATACCATATTTACTCTTGGCCGACACATGCTAGGAAAACCAAAAATAAAAACCACTTAATTGCTATTTAGGGGATTCGAACCTCCAACCTCATGTACTAGCTCATGCGCCAACACCACTTTGCCATGCACTCATCTTATGCTTCATTTTGACACTTAAATTAATTTATGTGTCAATGCCACTTAATCCACTTCCATAAATTCTCAAAATTTAATACTATTCCTCCTTAATAAATTTTAATTCCTCTTCAGGACTATACTAAACACAAGAATTAATAAGAAAAATTTTCTTTCTAAAATACTTACTCAAAGCACACAATAAATAAAATAATAATAAATAAAAAAAATATATTCGAATTTTCAGGGTGTTACAACTCTACCCTCCTTAAAGAAAATTTCGTCCTCGAAATTTACCTGATTGAAAAAGGTGAGGGTATTGTTGCCGAATTGCATCCTCAGGCTCCCACGTAGCTTCCTCCACTCGGTGGTTACGCCATAACACTTTGACCAACGGCACAGTCTTCTTTCTTAGCACCTTAACGTCTCGGTCTAAGATTTCCACTAGTTCCTCCTCAAAAGACAAGTCTGAATTCAACTCCACTTCTTCTACCGGTACTATGTGCGAAGGATCCGATCTATAGCGCCTCAACATGGACACATGGAAAACATTATGAATTTGGCTCAATTCCGGAGGTAACTCGATTTGATAGGCCACTGGACCAACTCGTTTCACCACACGATATGGTCCAATGTATCTAGGACTCAACTTGCCCTTCTTCCCGAATCTGAATATCTTCTTCCAATGTGAGACCTTCAAGAAAACTTGATCTCCTACGGCATACTCGATATCCTTACGTTTCAGATCCGCATACGACTTCTGTCTATCCGAAGCCTCCTTTAACCGTGCTCGAATAGCTTTCACTTTTCCTTCCGTTTCAGAAATCATCTCAGGTCCTAACAACTGCCGATCGCCCAACTCAGTCCAACAAATAGGGGAACGACACCTACGACCATACAATGCCTCGTAGGGTGCCATCTGAATGCTAGACTGGTAGCTGTTGTTATACGCAAATTCTGCCAACGGTAGAAAATCCTCCCAACTACCTTTGAAGTCGATTACACATCCTCTTAACATGTCTTCCAGAATCTGAATCACTCTCTCCGACTGACCATCTGACTGAGGATGAAAAGCCGTACTAAAGTTTAACTTTGTACCCAGAGCTTCATGCAAAGCTTTCCAAAATCGAGATGTAAACCTAGGATCCCGATCCGATATAATCGACATGGGTACCCCATGCAACCTCACGATTTCAGATACATACAGCTTCGCCAACTTCTGCAACGAGTAGTCCGTACGAACTGGTAGGAAATGAGCAGTCTTCGTCAAACGATCAACAATTACCCAAACAGAATTTTTCTTAGTAGGTGTTAAAGGTAACCCACTAACAAAATCCATCGTTATCCGCTCCCATTTCCAAAGAGGAATCTTAACTGGTTGCAAAAGACCTGACGGCAATTGATGCTCCGCTTTCATTTGCTGACAAGTTAAGCATTTTCCCACAAATTCTGAAATCTCACGCTTCAACCCAGGCCACCAATACAGTTCACGAAGATCCCGGTACATCTTATTTCCTCCGGGATGCATAGCATAAGGGCTACTATGCGCCTCCCTCAAAATCATTTGCCTCAGATCTGAATCCTTAGGCATACAGACTCTTCCACGAAAGCACAACACACCTTCTGAATTTATACCAAAATCCTCTACTTCACCATTTTCCACTTGTTGAATCAAGAGTCCCAGCTTCTCATCTAATATCTGCTTTTCCTTAATTTGTTCCAACCACAGAGGCTTCACTTGAAGTTCCGCTACGAAACTACCATCCTCATACAAACTCAAATGGGCAAACATAGCTCTCAAATTAGATACCACCTTACGACTTAATGCGTCTGCCACCACATTAGCCTTTCCAGGATGATACTCAATTGAAAAATCATAGTCCTTTAATAGCTCCACCCATCTTCGCTGTCTCAAGTTTAACTCCTTCTGAGTAAGAAGATACTTAAGACTCTTGTGATCCGTATAGATGATAAACTTTTCACCATAGAGGTCATGCCTCCAAATCTTTAAGGCAAACACCACTGCTGCTAACTCCAAATCATGAGTAGGGTAGTTTACTTCGTGCGGTCTCAACTGACGAGAAGCATAAGCTACCACTTTTCCACTTTGCATCAATACGCAACCTAAACCCGTATGTGACGCATCACAATAAACTGTAAACTCCTTCCCAGCCTCAGGTTGAATCAATACCGGCGCTTCCGTTAAAACCTTCTTCAATCACTCGAAACTTTCTTGCTGCTTATCAGTCCATATAAACAACACTCCCTTCCGCAAAAGCTTAGTTAGGGGTGCAGCAATCAATGAGAACCCCTCCACAAAGCGTCTATAGTATCCAGCCAAACCCAAGAAACTCCGAATCTCTGCTACCGACTTCGGTGGTTTCCAATCCAATACCGCCTCAATCTTCCGAGGATCCACCCTTATTCCTTCGGCTGATACTACATGACCCAAGAAAGTCACTTCTCTTAACCAAAATTCACATTTACTGAATTTGGCATACAATTGATTATCTCGAAGCAATTGTAATACAATTCGCAAATGCGAGACATGTTCTTCTTCACTTCTCGAATAAACCAGAATGTCATCTATGAATACCACCACAAACCGGTCTAAAAATGGTTGAAAGACCCGGTTCATCATATCCATAAATGCAGCTGGTGCATTGGTCAACCCAAACGGCATCACCAAAAACTCATAGTGTCCGTAACGGGTTCGAAACGCTGTCTTGTGAATATCCGCTTCTTTCACCCTCAGCTGGTGATAACCCGACCTTAAATCAATTTTGGAGAAAACAGATGCTCCCTTCAATTGATCAAATAGGTCATCAACTCTCGACAGAGGGTACCGATTCTTGATCGTCAGCTTATTCAATTGCCTATAATCGATACACATACGCATCGACCCATCCTTCTTCTTAACAAACAAAACCGGTGCTCCCCACGGAGACACACTCGGTCGAATAAAACCCCGATCTAGCAGTTCTTGAATTTGGGCTTTAAGCTCCGACAACTCCTTCGGTGCCATTCTATAAGGAGCAATGGACACTGGAGCAGTTCCGGGCAAAAGCTCAATACCAAATTCCACTTCCCGATCTGGAGGTACACCAGGAAGTTCTTCAGGAAAAACATCCGGAAATTCCTTCACCGTTCTCACATCTTCTACTGATAGCTCTTTGGCATCTAAAGCACTAATAAATGCTAAAAATGCTCCATATCCTTTTCGTACCAACTTCTCCGCCTTTAACGCAGAAATCACGTTTGCCAAGAAATTTCTCCGCTCGCCTATCATAACTATCTCCTTATCCTCCGCAGTTCTTACCGACATCCGCTTTTCAGCACAATCCAGTTGCGCTCGGTGCTTAACCAACCAATCCATGCCCAAAATGATATCGAATTCGCCAAAAGGAATTCCATCAAATTTGCCAGGAATATTTCTCCTTGGATTTCTAAGGGCACGTCTCTAAACAGTTTATTAACCAACACCGACTGTCCTAAGGGACTAATCACCCTCATCTCATTATCGAAAATTCCATAGTCTAATTTCAAGTTTCCAGTTATGGTGCTAGCAACGTACGAATGAGTAGAACCAATATCTATCAAGGCAATAACGGGTATATCAGAAATGAAGAACGTACCAGTTATCACATCAGGTGCATTACCATCCTCCCGGCGTCTGACTGCATACACCAATCCTGGCTGTCTTGCGTCCGCGTTGCCTCTAGGACCATTGCCTCGACCCGCTGCACCTTGACCACGTCCAGCCCCATTACCACCACAACCTGGTCCCCGACCTCTCGGTGGTTGCTGAGCTCCTCTTGTCGGTGGTGCATCAGTAGTACGAACTTCTTGAGTTGTATCCATACGTCGAGGGCAACTCCTATATTGATGATCCGTCGATCCACATTTATAGCAAGCACCCGTTTTCCTCCAGCACTCTCCAGAATGTCTTTTCCCACATTCAGCACAATCTCGACTTTGATTAGCAGCTACTGGTGTTCTTCCTTGAACTAGTTCCTCATTCCGAGACCTCTTCGGAAATCTTTTCGAAGAACCCGATGCTTCATATCTCTCTTGCTTCGAACTTGCTCCCGATTCTGACGTTCCGAATTCTTAGCCTCTTCGGCTATCTTGGCCTTCTCCACAAGAGCGGCAAAAGTTCTAACTTGTTGTGGGGCTATCAGAACCCGCAACTCGTCTTTCAAACCGTCCTCAAAGCGTACACAACGCTCATGATCCGTTGCCACAATCGTTCGAGCATAGCGACTCAAACGTAAGAACTCAGCCTCATATGCTGCCACCGTCTTATTTCCTTGCACCAAGTTCAAGAATTCCTTCCTTCGGGCATCCACATAGCTTGTTCCCACATATTTCCCTTGAAAGGAAGCCTTGAAGAATTCTCAGTTAACTAATGCAACATCAGTGCCTTCTCGGATAGTAAGCCACCATTGGTAAGCTTCGTCTCTCAACAAAGATGCCGCTCCTTTTAGCTTCTGTTCCACAGTGCACTCAAGATCGTCCATAATTCGCTCTACTGCCTCAAGCCAATATTCAGCGACATTGGGAGCTACACCAGAGACACCTCTGAAAACCTCAGCTCCACTAGATTTTAGTCGCTCCGATATCAACCCACGAGCTGTTGGTCCAGTTCTGGATCCAGCGACCCTTTCAAGTACTCGCAGCATTGCTCGTGTCACAGCATTATCTTCATCCATGTGGTCATGTGATCCCATCTCACTCTCGAGTGACGCAGGTGCATCCATTTCCGGCATATGACCCGGCACATCAGTTGCGCCCCTAACACCTCGTCCTCTACCACGGCCACGTCTACCGCGTCCACGACCACGTCCTCTAGTGCTCATAGCGACTAATTCGATTTAATCTGATTTAAGAGTTTTATGAATCAGAATAATATTTCAGTTGTTTATTAACGATGTCTTATGATATGAAAGAGATAGAATTGTTTTCACAATCATATCCTATTGTCTCAATCTCTACGGTTTTAACACCTAAAACTAGAAGTTCTAGAGTGTTTCTTATAATCATATCATAATCGTAACAGACAATCAATATACAGATACTTACTTGACTTGGCGCGGGATGCTCATGGTGCCATACTACCTTTAAAATCAAAAGTCTAGAAATTATTTTCAAACAAATTTCTTTATTGAACCCAAACCACAGCCGAGTTTTGAAACTGGGCTCTGATACCACTAAATGTAACACCCCAAACCCGGTCTATGCGTTTAGACGAGATTTGGTTTGTCACACCAAACATACTTTCGTTTCTTTTCAAGATTTACGATATAATAATGCTACAAAAACTTTTTTTTTGAAAATCGAGTTTAATAAAAATTTAGTACGAGGAATTGAAATTTTGGTGTTTCAAGAAAAATACTTGTTTGAAAACTTATCGTCAAAATATAATTGTCAAAATCTTAAGATAATAAACTTTGAAAGAATTTAAAATAATTTATGGTGTCCAAAAATTTTGTTATAAAACCAATGTTCTTAAGAAAACTTAGTATATTTAAGATAAAACCATATTAAAAGTTTAGAAATAAAATTTAAACTATCCACACAATAAAATCCATAAAAACATATAAGAGGCCTTATTACATCAACCCATAACAGAAATTTAAGATAATATTTTAAATAAAGTCATACTTTATAAAAACCCAAATTCGTAGTATGGCCTCCACCAAGTCATCTCCGGCCCAAGTCCACGTCAATTTCCATTACCTGAAATGGTTAATAAAAATTTGGGTGAGTTACAAAGAACTCAGTGTGCAACTCACTTACCACCATTATTGGGCCAGATCGTCAAGATATCATGCTGGGCTTGAGCCCATTTACAGATTTCAACAATATATCATAAATTGAAATAACATAATTTAAAAATGCATGTAAAATGAATTTCCCAACCAAACCTAAAATCCATCCGCTAACACCCCCGTACCAACCATCACACCTGTGGGGATCAAGTCAACCCACCCCGCCAAACACACCAATCGTAGGCTTTAAGCCCTTAAAATATTTTGTAGTGCACTACCGAACTAGATTGTGACATTGTCACCGAACTAGAGGCATTTAGCCGAATTTGTGGCAGAGCCACCGAACTAGAGGCAATGAGCCAAATTGTGGCAACTGGCCATTCTTCTCTTCATATATCCCACCCCATGCAATTATGCGTGTATAACAAGTATAATCATATAACAGATTTTCAATTAATCCACATCATCGGTGGGTTTATCATTAATCATTTCATTAGGCCCATATATTTAATTATTTAGTAATTTGCCCATTTAACAGTTTAGTGGGCTTTGGCCCATTTATCGAACTATAGTATTTTAGCCCAATTTATCGAACTAGAGTATTTTGGCCCAATTTATCGAACTAGAGTATTTTGGCCCAATTTATCGAACTAGAGTATTTTGGCCCAATTTATCGAACTAGAGTATTTTGGCCTAATTTATCGAACTAGAGTATTTTCGTATTTTTCTCGATTTTAACCGTTTTCATGCATTTACTCAAAAATATGAGTTACTACGTATTCTTTTCCGTTTTTGCTAATTTACGATTTTATCACAGTACTTTCAACTTGATGTCTAACCCGAAAAATGAGTGTGAAGTTACACACCTGGTTATTGAGAGAACTACACTTTCCCGCTCTTCAACACCTATATGTATCGCGATAATTAGAACACTTTAATCTAATAATAAAATCGGTCTAAATATAGCGATCTAGAAATTTTACCCTCGGATTTTCGTAGTACTTCTACGTGCGATTTCTCCCCGATTGATGGTTCGCTAACCGAGTCGAATCCACGAACAAATAATGGTTCGGGAGTACGAACGACTTCGAACAATTTATTTTCCTCGGTTGAACGTCCGTAACCCGGTGGAAAATCCCGGATTCCCGAAATAGTCCTTTGCTTATACTTAGGGGGATTAACAGAACCTCCCTTCTTCCGAAGGCTAAACACCGCCCTTTTCTTCCCTATTTTGAATGTCTTCAAAGACAAAGAACATTAATCCAATGATATCGAAATAATCCTAAGGTTTAAAGGTATGATTTCCTTACCACAAGAATCGATTCCAACGTTTTGTCACCCACGACTTCTTGATTCCAAACTTCCGTTATCGCACTAAAGTATAACAAAATAAACGTTAATAAAATAAACGTTTATTTCGATCCAAATAATGCCTTCAAGCCAACATCAATATTCGGCCATAACCACTAATAACTAATCGAAACGAAAAGAATTCTTACCTATATTCCACGTTGAAAAGAAAGGATTTGAGAATGGTATGGATTTAAGAAGGATTCGGCTATGAAAGATTAAGGAGAAGAGAAAATAAAATCGGCTATAGACACTCTAACATTCGGCCATGATAATGAAATTGGAGTAGATTTCGATTGAAAGAAATCAAATAGGAGAAAGTTGGTGAAAAAGTTGCTTTGATTTCAAAGTGAATAGAAGAAAAAGAAAGAAAAAGATGAGCTTTAAGATAGGTGCATATTCGGCTATGGTAGAGAGAAAAGAAAAGAATAAAATGGTCTCTTTAGGTATTGGTAAAATCGGCACAAAGAGAAAAGCACAAAATTGACACAAAAGTGTAAAACAAAATGACCAATTTGTCAAAGAAACTAGGCTTACCAAGTGCACAATTTCGGCCAAAGGGAGAGAGTTTGAGAGAATTTGTAAAACTTGCACAAAACTAAAAATGAACAAAACTAAAGACTAAAATTTCCTAGCCTACTAACACCAAAATTTCGGCTCCCCCCCTAGCCATAATGCCGTCCACATGCTCGGTCTTTAGGCCAAGATATTGTTTCCAAAAAATACTTCCTTGATTCATGCCTCATATCTTCAAATTTTCCTTATTCTCTTGATACCTTTCCTTAAGTTCAAATTTTCCTTATTCCTTTGATATTCTAACCAAAAATAACATGGTCAACACATACCATATTTACTCTTGGCCGACACATGCTAGGAAAACCAAAAATAAAAACCACTTAATTGCTATTTAGGGGATTCGAACCTCCAACCTCATGCACTAGCTCATGCGCCAACACCACTTTGCCATGCACTCATCTTATGCTTCATTTTGACACTTAAATTAATTTATGTGTCAATGCCACTTAATCCACTTCCATAAATTCTCAAAATTTAATACTATTCCTCCTTAATAAATTTTAATTCCTCTTCAAGACTATACTAAACACAAGAATTAATAAGAAAAATTTTCTTTCTAAAATACTTACTCAAAGCACACAATAAATAAAATAATAATAAATAAAAAATATATTCGAATTTTCAGGGTGTTACATGAAATGTGAATTGAATATTTATATGTGGTTGATAGATGAACCAAAGGTTCATGAACAGTTGGAATTCTATGGATGAGATATTAATTCAAATATTGAAAATGTCACATTGGAAATATAATAACTTAGTATGAAATTATATGTATGATGTGTTATTTATCTAAGTATGTTTATGATATTTGATCATTACTATAAATTGAATTATGATAATACCACTGAGTAGTTCCAATTCTCAGCGTACGGTTTATTTTTCGTGCGTAGATTAGGTCAAGATAAGTTGGACTCAGCATCTTATTCAATCCCGACTTCAGCTCAATTTTGGTGATGCATCAATCTTTTGGTAAATGTGGCATGTGCTAGAGTTAGTGTTTGTCATTTGTAAATGTATTATATTTTGATTGTAAATATGGTATAAAATCCTTAAGAAGTTTTAAGTATGATGAGTGTTATTTGTTCAAGATTTATAAGTAAATGTTTGTGTATGAATTAGGTGTGTTTAGTATGTAAAAATAACTTAAAAATGGTGAAAAATGAAGTTTTCACACAGGCAAGTCACATGGGCATGTGCCCAGGCCGTGTGGAAGAAACTGAATTACCCACGGGCTAGTCCCACAGCCATGTGTAGCAAGTCAGATCTGCCCACGGGCTGGCCCCACGGCCATGTGATCCCCACGGGCAGGCCACACGGGCATGTGCCCCTATTTTCAAGAAAAAGTTTCCAAAGTTCCTAATTTAGTCCCAAATCACTTCTTAATCATATTTTGGGTCTCGTAGGTTCATAGTAAGGACTTAAAGATGAAATTTGAAAAGTTTTAAATTGTGCCACGGAATTATGTCTCAATTTAGTCGTTTATTAGTGTTTAACTCCGGTAATACCTTGTAACCCTGTTCCAGCGACGGCTTAGAGTTAAGGGGTGTTACAAGATATGTATTAAGGATGTATCGTTTACACATAAACTTACCTCGATGCAAAATATGTTAATTGGCGGTTTAGTCCGAAACCTTACCTTTTCCTCGGTCAAGGTTGTTTCCACGTTATTCTTGATCTATAATAATAAAATCTATTCATTTAATCACTACATAATTCATGACACTTCAAAATTTCTACTTAGGCAAAAATGACCATTTTGCCCTTATACTTTGGCAAAATTACGATTTTGCCCCTAAGCTCGTAAACAATTTTTCATCAAATTTTCTCATTAAACAAGCCTAGCTGAACATTTATTACTCTTATAACCATTCACAATACCAGTCATTTTATGCATTTACTACTCAATTTATAACATTTACAAATGGGTCCTTTTTGGTGTTTTCATGGTAACAACTTTCACAAAAGTTGTTCTTTAACCCTCTCATATTCATTTTCTTCCATAAAAACTCAGCAAACAACATAAACGCTTTCATGGAAAATCCCTGAACTTTCAACCATTTTTCAAAATAGTCCCCTCATTAGCTAGATCATAATACAAGGGTCCCAAAAGTACAAAAAATATTAAGAAAGAACACCAAAATCACTTACTTGCAAGGAGAGAAGCTTGGCTGAAATTTTTGAGTTCTCAAACCTCTATTTTGCTGGTAATTTCGGTGGAAGAAGAAAATGAACAAGGATGATATCATCTTTTTCATTATTTTATTTATTTCCTTCAATTTAGTCACCTAATTCACCCACTTTGACCAAACTTTGACATTTCTTGTCCCCTATGGCCAGCCATTTATTTTCTAAGGGTCTAATTGCACATTTAGGGCTTCCAATTAATATTCTAAAACTATTAGACACCTTTAGTCTATAGAATAGAACTTTCACACTTTATGCGATTTAGTCCTTTTTCGCATTTAAGCATGCAATCACCAAAATTAATGCACCAAAATTTACATACATCCATATAATTATGCCATAACACATAAAATAATATTAAAATAATTTTCTTCAACCTCGGATTAGTGGTCCCGAAACCACTGTTCCGATTAGCCTCAAAATCGGGCTGTTACATGTATAGTATAATAAGTATAAAAACCTTATAGGTATATGCTTAAAAATAAAAACTAATGAGAGAATAAAAACATTGTGAGGGTTAAAAGCAAAGCGAGTGCAATAAAATCATAGAACGGTCAAAAGAAATGTGAGTGAAGAGTGAACGAAATTGAAATAAATAAAAAAGTATGAGTGTGTGAGAAAATCTCACTCATAGTTGCACAAAAACTTGTGAATTGCTTATACGTGTAAATACTATATTAGTGTTCAAAGCATGGATAAAAGAAACTCAATAAGTAGACCGCCTGTACTTTTCAACCGTAGATGTCATACCTATGTATGTGTTTTGATAGAATTATATGTTTAGCTTTCTTTAACCTATTTGCTTTGTAACTTATTGAACTAGCATGTTTGAAAGTAAAAATCATGAATCGTTCAGATAGCTAGTTAGAATTGCTTGTTTAGCCAAAATTTCCTATCTCCGACGCTCTGAAACCAATTCCGCATATGAAACATTCTTACGTACATTGTTTGTGTTTTCTTATTCTTTTATTTTGTTTGGTTGGGGACAAGCAACGTGTTAAGTGTGAGGGGTATTTGACCTGCCACAAATCATTGCGACAAATTTGGTACTTTCCAGCACTTAATGAGTTTGTTTTCTAGCCATATTATGTTATTTTAATGCATTTTTATTTCAGTAGTTTAGATTTAATTATTAGCAAAATAAGAGTTCTTACACATTTTCTAGTGTTTCGATGACCTGTTAGGCCAACTTGGGCCTCGAGAATGACTAATAGGCGACTTAAGTGTGCAGGGTACTAATAGGCTACTTAAGTGTGCAGGGTGTCATTTTAGGCTAAAGAAAACAATGGACGGCTGTAGTGTCACAACACAGGCGTGCAGTAACATTGAAGCTCCCAGGGACGAAATAGAGGTGACGTTGCAACGAGGGGAGCCTTAACGACGCAACGATATCTTGAATAAAAGCGGTCGCATTTTGATTGCCACATTTCTAGACATGAGCTTAAATTGTCACATTTCTCCTAAGCACAAGATTGAAATTGTTCATCCAAAACAATATGATTGACTCAAACATGAGCTTAAATTGTTTTTATCATTCCTAATCATGAGATTAAATTGCTCATGAAAAAGAATTGAACTATGTCCTGACTTGATCCTTTAAATACAAGGATATGTAGGCAACTTAGTTTCATTGCCAAATTTAGTTCAAATGAAAAATAATAATAATCTTGATGGTGTTCTTTAAAGCTTGCAAATCTTGTTAATACAATTCAAAGATGAAGAAAATCATCGACATTAGAAGCAAATAAAGTGTTGAGACTTGCCCACTTTCTACGCTTAATAAAAGTTGTGTGCATGACCAAGTCTCCATGTACGTTACTAAGTAATAGGGGGATTTGTAGAAGGAGATATTTTGGATCAATCAAAAATCATCATGTGTAATTATTGTTTATCTCTAATTAAATTAATTAAAAAGAGATAAACCAAGAAATTAAATCCTTTTAGAACTCTTTTATAAAGCAACCGTATTATTTAAAGATTATTTTTCTCTAATTAATTTAAAATAATATAAGATAAACCATTAATAATAGAGTTTAATCCTTGTAGACCACTCAAACGAAGATGTTATATTCTACAAGAACTTTGTTTTACTTGACTGACTAACACTATAAAATGGGATCACCTCCAAGCTATTCAACACAACTTTACAACTTTAGATGTTTAAAAGTTTGGAAATTGCTTAAAGAGAAGATTTTGAAGACTAGAAGTTCTCTCTAAAATCCCACAAAATCTCTAAATAACTTGAAGAAACTTTGATGTATGGTGCATTACTTTTAAAGAAAACTACTTTCCAATCTTGTTCAACTGATGAACATGAGGCTAAATTCATTCTTAAAGATCAAGCCCAAAAGGCCTTTGAAGTGAATCACCAATCCAAGGTCAAGTTTCAAAGACCCTTGGTTAAAAGCTTTCCCCAATCTAGTTGCACCAACATAAAAAAGATAAAACCCATTCTTCAGGATCAAGTCTAAAAGACCCTTGAAGCGGAATCTTCCATCCAAGATCAAGTCTCAAATGACCTTGGATAAAAGCCTTTTTCAATCTAGTTGCACCAACTCAAAGAAGATAAAACCCGTTCTTCAATATCAAGCTTAGAAGACCCTTGAAGTAGAATCCTCCATCCCAAATCAAGTCTTGACAACCTTTGAAGCAAACATCATTGATTCAAGATCAAGTATCAAAGACCCTTTAATCTAATCAAATCAAATTCTTAAGCAAACATCTCACTAAACCAAGTTTCAAGATCACGTCTCGACAACCCTTGAAGTATATCCAAGATTAAGTCTAGATAACCCTTAGATTGAAGCTCTTGAAGAGAAGAATCAAAGAATTTCTTTGTATTTGAGAAACTTTTAGAAATTATAACTCATAATTCATAAATAAATTTTCATTGATTTATTCCAATTTTTTTAGGTTAATATTCAACTTGAAATTTATGTGTACAATAAATGTGATAAAAAAAAATAGTTTAGTTTCTTATCTCTTTCTCCAATACTAAAAATTCATTTAATAAATATTGGATAAAATAACATCCTAATTAATTAATATGTTATAGTTTAAGAAATTTAATTGTTTAAGCGATTCACCATTTTTAATTTATAAGTGTCATTAGAAAATAAATAATTTGATAATCGAATTAATAATAAATTAAAATATAATTATTTTGTTACATTATTAAAAATTTACTAGGAATAAAATATTTATTGGTGATGTAAATGTGGCAAATGAGTTCCCCATCCTAGTGGCTGACGGCTCCTGATTGAATTCCATCACGATGGAGCTTGGAACGAAGCTTCATCTTCACCTTCACCATTATTAATTTGAGGTTAAATTGTACACTTGGGTGGCCCATTGATTACTACTGATGCAATGAATAAAAGTGTTGAGGAGTGTGAGCTCATCAAAGTGGATCCTTGGTGTTTTTTTAAAACAAAATGTTCCATAGGTGGTTTGTGGCTCTACAAGTTGGATTACTTAAGCATGAGTTCACTTATGTGTTTTACTCGAAAATCAAGAAATAAATTTAATTTTAAAACTCGAATTGTTTATTTAAATTATTCAAAATTTGAATTATATTTAAATTATATTTTATTTAATTTTTTTAAAGGTTAAAAATTAAATTAAATTATTTAATAATAGAAATAATAATTTTATCATGTCCTTACTTCTCGATCTGATTTTTTTTGTACAAATAAAAATTGTATTTTGAGGAAATGTCGGCAGGAATATTTTTTTTTTCTCAGCACAGAAACAAAAAGGTAGGATTGGAAAACACCTTTTGACACCCACGTGAATGTAGAATGTTAATTTCCCTGGATGACAGAAAGTGCACTAAATTTCATTAATTATTTCTTTCAAATCCAAGCCGTTACTCCAATTTGTCAAATTGGAATTTTTTAAATAATTATTTTTTATATATTAATTCAAATATATTATTATTGAGAAAATAAAAAAATATTTAAAATAAACTTGAATAATTTGATATTACGATTTTCTATGGAAATATTTGACTTCAAGAATATGAATCTTCTTAAGACAATGAATTATTATTTTTTGATTGAAAAAGGCAATACTCAAAGTCAGCAATTGGTAAGCATTTGACACCCATAAACAGCTCCCATGATCAATGGGAGTGTTTAAATTTAATTTTTTTAGCATTTACTTGTGGAAAAAGTATTACCCAATTAGATAAATATTCAATTTTCTGCCTAGTTATTTTATTATTGTAATAATTTGTAAATTTTTTTACTACAAACCATAATCATAAGAAATAATATATATATATATATATATATATATATCCTTATTCAAACCAAAATTTAATGCTTGATTAAGTCATTATTCAATTTGCAATTCTGAACAATATGTACACATAGACAGCTTATTAATATGATAAATAATAACTTCTAAACCATATCACATTGGATTACTTTCTTAAATTCTACCTTTATATTACTTTATTATATATATATATATGATTGGACAATTTGTTTGATATTAAGGATAATTTTTTAAATCGAATAGGTTTAATTTAATTCAAATCTATGATTTATATATTTATTTGAACTTTGTGTGTCGGTCTGATAGTTAAGGTATTCATCGTTTCAGATGTAACTTAGGTTCAAGTTGCGTTAATTACATTGCTGTTAAGTTTTTACCCTCCTCTTATAATTCACTAAAAATATATATATTTATTCGAATTATTTTGATTTGATTTGAGTCTCTGTTTAATAATAAAAATATTATTAAAAATTAATTAAAAATGTAAATATATATTTATAAATGATATGAATATTAGCAATGACTAAATGACAATCACTAAGAACCAAGCGCAGTTTCCGCCTTCATTCCCTGTTTTAATAGTATACATTCATCAACGGCTTATTTGTTTTCAAAAAAAAAAAAAAAAGAAAAAAAAGAAAAGAATATTACATTTTAATAAAAATCGAGATTCAATATTAATATCTTCAAATAAACTTCTCAATTGGTATGTGAATTTAGTTAAAGGTTTAGTTAATTTGGGTTTCCTCGTTTTAAAATTTAAAATTTTATGTAATTTTAAATTTGAATTATTCGAGTTTGAGGGTTTTTATTATTATTCGTTTTAGGGTTCATGTTTAAGGTTCGTGGTTGTTCCTTCTAATAATGTCATTTTTAAGATTCAAACTTGTATCTCCCCTTAAAAAAGCAATAAATATTACCATTATACTCAACGTTGGTCGATTTTGAATCATTTTGTTTTTGAATTAATTCAACCTCCGAATATTTAAGCTTGAAGTTATTTTAAATTTAAATCATTTAAGTTTAACACACAAATTATTTAAATTCAAAATTGAAAACCTTTTTAAGTTAATGATACATGGTTCTGTTTATTTAAGTTTCAGTTTTACTATGTGCAATTATCATGCGTGAGACTTTAGTTTCAGTATATGTTATCATCATATATAAGTTTTAGCTCGTGAGTTACTTATAATAAATTATTTTGATTTTTAGTACATTTATGTTTTATATTTGTTTTAAATTGTATTTTATAATAGGTTAGTAGTTAATACATTGACAATATATTTTTTTATTTCACAAGCTGACATTTATCTCTTTCTTTAAATATATCTTTAATAATTTATTATACATTTATACAACACTTATCAACTCTTTAATTTTACTTACAAAATTTAAAATTTTCACTACTAACAAATATTTTCTTTTATAATTGCGGAGAGTGGGTTTTTTAAATAAAGTGAGCCAGGTTGGATGGTATCTAATCAAAGATATGAAAAATTTGTGCAATGGACCCATTGATTTAGGGCTGTCTTTTCATTCTCGATTAATCGACACATATTCAAGGATTTCCTTTACACAAATATTCAAGGATCTTGAAGCATAAATGAAATTAAGTTACAATAATAGAGAGAATTAAATTAATATTAATGAATGAGATTTAGAATAAAAGTGTTATTAAATTTTATAATTTTAAATTAAGAGTCTATTTGGATGGCACAAAATAATTAAATGAAAGTGTAATTATAATTTTAGTAATTAAATTATACCTTTTTGTAATTACAAAGAATTGTAATTCCCCCGATGCGTTTGGCTGATAGGGTATAATTACATAGTAGTTTCTTATGTTATGTTTGGTAGTACAAATTGTAACTACATAGTTACATAATTTATATATTTTTAAAAATATTAATTACTATAAAAATTATTAGTATGATAAAAATAATTTCTAAACAAGTAATAAAAATTAAAATCAAATCATTATATGTATTATGTTACTCCAGAAAAAAGTTAATAATACAATTACTAATATAGACCACACGGGCTGGGCCATTTAGGGCTTGTGGGCCACATGAGCGTGTGGGCCCATTTTCTAAAAATTTTACCTAGGATCGTATTTGAAGTGCGATTAGTTAGCCACTCCGTAAGGTCTATTGTGTGATCTATTGACTTCTGTATGCGATATATTTTCTATGAACAATGTATGTGTATCAACTGTTGGCATGTCAATAATATGAAATTTGTGTCTGATAAGTAATATGATAAATATGGTAGCATGTTCTGATTACTCAAAGCATGATAGTATATGTTCTGATGTGAAAAGCATGTATGATATATGTGTATCTGATATTTGTTTAGTATTTGCATGAGCATTGGGGTGGGAATATGAGTTGATGGAGGAAGTGTTGATAATTTAATGATCTATCTTATTTGGTGGTTTAAACCACATTTGTTTTAGTGACTTGGCCACACTTATTTGATTCTGGCGGTTTACCACATTATTCTGAAAAGTGACATACTCTCACTTATAGTTGTGTGGGGTTGGATGGGTATTCATTACACTAATTGGTGTGTAGGGATGGACGGTTCATGGGTATTCATTATTAGATTTGGAAGTAAGGGGAAGTTGGAGTTGCCTCTAGAATTAGACCGTAAACACGATGTTTTTCACGTTTCTATGTTAAGACAATATTGGTCTAATCAATATCATATTGTGCCTGTTGAAGAGATTGAGGTGAGGCCGAATTTGACTTTCGAGAAAGAGCTAGTATAGATTCTGGATCGAGAGGTAAAGGTCTTAAGAAAGAAGACTATTTCATTGGTTAAGGTTCTGTGGTGAAATCATGGTGTAGAGGAAGCCTCATGGGAACTAGAGGATTCAATTCATCAGCAATACCCCCATCTGTTTGAGTCAGGTAAATTTCGAGGCTGAAATTTCTTTAAGGAGGGGAAAGTTGTAATGCCCCAAAATTTTTGTTTTTAAATTGTTAAAAATTGTTAAATGTATTAATCTAGTTCAATGGTTAAGTGTTGTGTTTGTGTGTGAGAGATTCTAGGTTTGAATCCTTTCGCTTAAATTTTTGTTATTTTTGTCCCAACCGCCGACTTTGGATATTTAGCTTATATATTAACTTTGCTCAAATGTGGATAAGAATGACTCTATTGGTTTAATGGTAAGGCTTCAGCTTACCTACCATCCAACCTTCCCCATTACTCTCAATTTTCATTTTTTTCGGTTCCTTATTCTCTCTAACGTTTTTTTTTCTGTTATCTGTTACCTTTTCCATGTTTTTCCTTTCTTGTTTCTTTATCATATTTCTTTGGTTATCGTCCACTAGCCTTTGTTCCTTTTTGTTTTTTTAAATATTTATCTTGCCTTTATATTGTTATCAACTCTGTAGTGTTACTTTGTGGTGTTGTGTTTTTGAGCGGGGAATAGAATTGTCATCGCGGTGTAAGTATTATTGTTTTTAGCCTCTCTTTTTGTATGATAATATCGCTTTTGTGTGTAAGGTGGGTTAGTTTAGTGATAGAAAAATCCATATTCTAATTAATTCGATAAATCTATTACGTGACGATTGTGGAACGGATAATTCTCCAGTGATCTAGGTGTTGTTAGGCCTCTATTATTTTAGGTAAGTAATCGAATGCCCGAAAGACTGATTTCCGGATTCTTAAGGTCTAATGTTAGCATTTGTGGCCAAATTAGAGGCTTATATCTAGTGCATCATTGCTAAATGTGCGTGTTAAATTGATGTTTTGGGTTCTGGAATCTTGGTCATGGTGTTAGCATCGAAAAACGACCATGTGTAACGAAAACCTCAAAAAATAACGATCGACACAATGTCGAAAAACTCATTGTCGATGCCACACGGCCATATGGGCCACACGGGCTGGGCTAGTTAGGTCGTTTGGGCCACATAGGCGTGTGGCTCATTTTTTTAAAATTTTACCTAGGACCATATTTTAAGAGCAATTCGAGGTTAGCCACTTTGTACGGTCTGTTGTGTGATTTGTGACTTCTACATGTGATATATGTGATATGAACAATGCATGTGTAGCAACTGTTAGCATGTCAATAACATGAAATTTGTGTCTGATCAGTAATTTGATAATTCTGGTAGCATGTTCTGATTACTCAAAGCATGACAATATATGTTCTTATGTGAAAAGCATGTATGACATATGTGCATCTGATATCTGTTTAGTGTTTGCATGAGCATTGGGGTGGGAATATGAGTTCATGGAGGAAATGTTGGCAATTTAAAGATCTACCTTATCTGGTGGTTTAAACCACATATTTATTCTGGTGGCTTGGCCATACTTATCTGATTCTGGCGGTTTACTACATTATTTCTGGCAACTTGATTGCTTTGTTCTGAAAAGTGACATATGTTCACTTATAGGTGTGTGGGGTTGGATGGATATTCATTACCCTAATTGGTGTGTAAGGATGGACGGAGATGGTGTGTAGCGGATGGGGGTAGGATTTGATTCTGTAGTTGATATTGCATCTGACTTTGTATCTGAAATTGCATCTGATTCTATATATGAAATTGCATCTATATTTGTTCTATTGCATGGGTTAAGTTACACACTGAGTTCGTAAGCTCACCCATTTGTTTTTATCCTCTTAAATAATCAACAAACCTAGGACAGGGCGGCGTACAAGAACTCGAGATTAAACTTTTCGATAAAATAGTTTAATATGAACTTTATGTTAATAATGGACTTTGCGGACATTTTGGCAATGTTTACTATTTTGGGACTTGTTTTTATTGTTTTTTTGTTTTGATTTACTTGTGTTGATTTTAGTAACTTATGTATTTCTATATGCAAAATTATTTGTTTACAAATCAAACCACTGTTTTCAAAACTTTATAATTTAGAAAATTCAGCTGCAAAATGAGGAGATCACTTAAATGTTTTTCTATAATTAAGTAAATGGTCTTAACGAGAATTTTCCCTAAAACTGGAAAATGATTTATCAAAGTTAACATTGTTTCACTACACGATTTTGAATACAATTTTTGGGGGCTTTTTTTTCAAAACAAGTTAACATAATTCCTCAAGATTCAGCCATAATGTCTAGGTCAGGTGTGGGGTGTTACAACAAATTTCTACTCAACCACATTTCAAAGTCTTGAATGCCCCAAATTAAAGAGTTTGCGAGCTATCTGTGGTGCTGGTATTTGACACCATTCTTTCAAATGGTATCATACCCCACGATATGGTGTAAGGAAATTTTTGTATTTGCATAATTAGCACCGATATTATAATATTTTGGTTTACAATCCAAATGATCTGTAACTTTAATTATGAAAAACTTATATAAATTCAATTTGGAGAAAGATTTATGCTAGATTATATCCTTTTTTATAATATATAAATTAAGTAAGAAATAATATATAACTTTATAAATAAGGTTTTGTAAAATTGTCCAATAACTTTAATAACATTTCTTATAAATAATATATTTTTTTGTCAATACTTTATAATTTTTTTTTATAAATAAGTTATGTTCAAATTTTTTAGCCATAATTTTTTATAAATAAATATATTGTAACACTTTTATAACATGGAAATCAATTTTTATAATAAACTTTTTAGCTATAACTTTAAAATTTTGTTAGGATTTAAATGATATAATTTTATAAATTAAATAAATTATTTTTATAATATATATTTTTAAATTTATAAAATACGAAATTTTTTACCATAATTTTTTTATTGTAAGTGTTTGGACACCATAAAAAAATGTTGAAAAGTGAAATTATTAGGATTTCTAATAATTTAATTCTAATTGCTTAGATGTATTTAGCTGATAGTGATTAATGTGTAATTATATCTTAATTAGAATATTTTAATTACGCTTAATTTAGTGAGATTCACTAACAATTATACCTAAATTCAATTATTAAATGACTTTTCAAATACAACTTAAGGGATCAAATATCAATATACCTTAAACAAATAAAGTACTTCAAGAAATATTAAAAATTTTGAGGTCAAATATAAATATACCTATTTTGGTGATAATCTGTACTAATATTTAAACCCTTGAGTTGATGTCACAGGTTAACCGGTCATCAATTTGGTTAAAAAATTACAAAAATATCCTTTTATGTATAACTAAATTATATTGTTATGAAAGTAATTTTGTTTTTGTTTATTTTTTTTATATTTTTAATAAAACCAATTAAAAACTTATATATACCGCTGGCAGCCCCTTGAAAGTGGAAAATTTTCCATTTAGACCCTTTAATTTTTTTAAAATTTTAAATTAATAAAGGTAAAATTGTACTTTGGCCCCCTAAAAATAAAAAATCGATTTAATCATTTAAAAATTATAAAGATATAAGTTATTAAAATGTTGAAATTATATTTTTACTATCATAAAAATTAAAATTTAATTTCGGCCTCCCAAAATAAATTTTTTGCCTTCGCCCATTATATATAGTGTGAGTTGAACCCATACCACCAACATATATAAAATCTTCTTTCTACCACTTTAATCAAAGCTTTATTTTGATGCTTTTATACATTTAAATACTATTACATATATTTTCACCCACATTATTTATATATAGATAAACATTTACAAAATAACATATTTTAATTTTTAAAAATTAAAAATAACAATACTTCTTGTTTTCATTCTACTCATGCGAATTTATATTTAAAAAAAGAAGAAGCTGTGAAATCCAATTAATAAGGGCCCAAAGCAAAAGTCTTAATTCAAAGTTTAGGCCCAAATCTGAAATCCCTTGCAAGAACAGATGTAATAATGCCAACATCAATTAATGGGCATAAATGACTTTTGTTTTGGAGCCTACTTTCATTATTCTATTCAATTTTCTCATGATTGATTGGGAAAGAAAACATTATTTTAATTTTTTTTACTTTTCCAATATTTAAAATTTAATTTTCAGATTTTTTTTAAAAAAAATTTAGTCTCTATTTTCGAATTTAGGTTTATTTATTAACACTATTAGAATTCTTTTGTGTTGGCATGACATTTTGAAAAAAAAAAAAAACTTAGTATCCATGTAATAAAAAGATAATATTGTAATGGACCTAAGTTTAATAAAGAATTCTAATGGTGCTAACAATTCTTAAAAATTCTCATAATTATTTTAATTAGAATAAAGTATTTAAACTAACTAATGTCATTATAAAAGTTGAGGTATCAAATTATGTTAAAATTAAAGTATATAGATTAAATTTTAAATTTGAGAGAAATATAGAGATCAAATTAAAATTTAAACATTCTTATAATCTAAAAAGTAGAGGGATTGAAACTGAAATTTACCCATAATGTCTTAAAGTAAAAAAGAAGGGAAAAAAATGGACACCTTAGGCACTTCCTTGTATAGATTTTACGGAGAGCTTGCAAACTAAAACCAAATATATATATAGCTGGAAATTAAGAGTCAAATATTGACTAATAGTTTATAATTACTTTGATTTATTGAATTTAAAAAAAAATCAAAGTTTCTTATTTTATAAATGTTGAGAGGAATTTTCTAGAATTTGAACTAAAATGATAAGTTTTGTAAATATTTATAGCTAAATTTATTAAATTTTTTTCATATTTAGGACTAAATTGATAGGATGTGTAAATATTAAAGGACTAAATTTATTATTAGATAATTAGAAAAGCCTCTTGTCAGTTATCCATAACTCATCTAACGCAACTAAAGAAAAAGTGACTAAAATATTTAATTTTTTAAAAAATAGTAATTAAATTGAAAAAAAGTAATTTAGTGACCAAAATAATACGAATTCAATAGTTTATACTTTACCCTTTTATTCAAAAGTTAATTGTATATCAAGTAATTCTAGTTATAAACTAATATCAAATAATTTAAGTTTTGTTTCAATCAAGATTTTGATATATTTTAATTTGCTTCAGTCAAATATTGATGGTTATCGGTTCGTATCGATTGTTACAAAAATTTAATTTTTTTTAATCACAAAAAATTAGTAATCAAATTTAGTGATTAATTTATTCATTTAAATTAAATAAAATAAGAGTTCTAACTTATATATATATTTATAGAAATGGAAAAGAAAACCAAAACTATCCAAATAAAGGTTTATCATTTACTCTTTCGGAAGCACGAACTCGAGTGAGCTCTATAAATGATTAGAATCTGACCACCTAACTAATCACGGGTTAGTTAAAATATATATTTGATTAAGAAATTAGAAATTAAACTATAAATTCGAAAAAAAGGTAAATTACCCCATTAGCCATTTTAAATATGGGTCATTTCTATTTTAGTCACTCCAAAATTTTATCTTTTTTAATTTGGCCATCCAAAATAAAAATTAATCAAATTTGCCACTCGACTGTTAAATGGTAATAGAAGATTAATAGTGCATTTCCATATTAGTCACTCTCAAATTAGGGAAAGTTACCACTCAGCTACTTTAAATAACAGTTGTTCCTATTTTGGTCACCCCGAAATTTTTTCGCACATATATACTGTTAATCTTCGGTTACCATTTAACAATAAAATAACGATTTTGATTAATTTCTTTTTTAAGTTACCAAATTAACAAAAAATTTAAATAACCAAAATAGGAATTACCTCTATTTAAAGTGAACAACGATATAATTTATCTTAATTATACACCAAAATACATCGTATCCAATATATTCTTAAACAAAAACAATTAAAAAAAAATCTAAAACCCAAAAGTGAAAAAAAGGGAAAAATCTTGTCTCAAACAAAAGTGGCAATGGTCCCTTCCCAATTTTACTCCGTTATTGATGACTAAAAAGAAAGAAAAATACCTTGGGAAAGGCAAAAAAATATATATACTATAGCAATTATGTATACTATATAAAGTTCGTATTTGGAGTTAGTATCACAGGTAAATTAAGAATTAATTTAGTTGAGCAATGATTAAAATACAATTATTTTACGATTAAATTTGTAATGTCTCAAAATTTCTAATTTTGTTATTGTGAAAGTATGACACAAATATCTGTTAGCTTTAGTGGTTATGTGTTCTGGGAGTGTTTGGGAGGTCCAAAGTTCAAGTCTTCACTTAGGCAAATTTTGGTATTTTGAATAAATTAGGCCTTACTCTTGTTCAGTAGGCTTTTATTTGATTGTTGGTAAAAATATATTAGAATAGACGTGTTGGTCTGGTGGTTTAGCGGAGTGTTAATGTGTAGGAGGTCTTGTGTTTGAGTCCCTGCACAAGCAGAGGAACTAATTTTTGTTTGAGGCGTGTGGCGTGGTGGAGTTCAAATTAAACTGGACTGAGTAGTTGTGTTTTAGTGGGTTAATAGGGAGTGTTTTTAGGAGATAATTGGGGAGAAGTTATCAAAATAAGATTTTCTTCCTATCACTTTTCTATTTTCTTTTTTCCCAACAAATTTTCTAACGTTAGACTTTTGTTTCTCTGCCGTTTCTTCTCCTTTCTTGTTCACTTTTGGTTTTTGTTCCCCTTTGGTCGAATCTTGTTTATTCTTTTTCCCTTATCTTTTCGTTTCTGTATTTTTGCGAGTCATCTCTTTGAGTGCAACTTTTGACTTCATCTGTTTCGGCAAGTGGAATTTTCCCCCTTAATTATTGTATTTCGAGTAGGCAATTAACAAACGAGTTCGTTTTACTCTTGTTTAGGTGGTGTTCAAAGGTTTTAAGTGGATATTCCAGTGTGTGGAGACGACTGGTTATCGAATTAGTCACGGTAAGTTTTCGAATCGTCATTGGTTTAGTTTCTCGAGTTTTATGTTGGGGATATTTGGTTTGACTGACGAATCAAGTGATTAATTAAGGGATATATTGGTCAAATATATGTTTTTGAAGGCTCGGGTTACTTTGCACAGCGAATCGATACCAGGTGTGTACCCGAAATGCAGAAAACGAGATTCGGTGAAAAGCCGAAATTGCTTACTGTCGAGAAATAAGAGAAATAAGAGAAAATGATGCGAAAAATTGTAGAGAAAGGAAATAAGAGTGTTATAAACTTGGAAATCAACATTTTGCACTAAAATAGTTTTGGACAACAGTAGTAGTCTAACTTTGAAAAATAATCAAAAATAGTGAGATTGAGTTAGAGGTTGAATAAAATATGAAATTAAATTTTATTGAGTCTAGTTTTTCATGAAAAAAACAGTGTAAGAAATAGAATTTTAAATCATGAGATATAATAAATTTTGTGAGACAATGTCAGAATGATTTCGGGTTCCCCTATTCTGACTTAGGAAAATCATCAAAAATTGTAAAAAAAATAATTAGGGGCTTAAATTTATATGTTTATATCCTTAATGATTCTATTTTCAAGAGAAACAAATGGAAACATCATTCAAAATTCCATACTAAGAGATAAATAATTTTTAGTAAGGAAAGTATGAAGCTGTCAAACATCAGAATAGGGATAACTTTAAAGATTTTACTATACTTATTTGATAAACTATAAATTCTGAAAATTTTATGGTAGAAAGGTATTTGAGTCTAGTTTCAAAAAAATCGAGTGGATCTTAATTTGGAATTCTGTAACTCAAGATATAAATAATTTAGTGATAATGACTCAAGTAGACAGCTTTGAATGAACATATAAGTAAATAGTGAAAACATATATGAGTATTGAGCTAAAATGGGTTACTTTAAAAATGAACCACACGGCCAAGGCCAATTTGGGCCGAGTGGGCCACACGGGCAAATCACATGGGCATGTGGGCCCATTTTTACCGAAATGTTTTTAAGGTTGCACGGGTCGCCCAAGTCGACTGTGAACCTACTGTAGGGTCGGTAAGCACTACTTAGACCCCTAAATGTGTGAAATTGACTGAATGATATCTGTATTGAGCATGTTAATATCTGAACTGAATATATGTACTGAAATTGCATAATAGCGTATCATCCATTGTATGTTGCATTGCATTGGATTAGGGGTTGTTATTCGGAGGAAGTGTATTGAAAGGCTTTAAACCTAATTTACTGGCAGCTCAGCTGCAAACTACTGTTTTGTGTCGCATTCGGTACTACTTAGAGTGTAGGGATGGGTGGGTTGATTATATCCCCTGAAACACCCCAAACCCGGCCCACGAGCTTTGATCGGATCTGGTATGTTCCTCAAGTAAACCCGTTCAAAATTCTTTTGCTTCTTAGGAAAAACTTGTGCGATTTTTTAAAAAAAAAAATATTGTTTTGAAAGAAAACTTATTATTGGGTTGGGCTTGAATTGAAAATGAATTAATTTTATATTAAAACTCCCTTTTTAATTAAGGTGACAAAACACTTTGGAGTTTATTATTTTGAAATAATTTTACTTGATCCATAAATAATAGTTTGTAAACAAAATAAATAAAAGTAAGAAGAAATAAAGAAATAAAACTAAGGCCTTATTACATCAAAAATTCCCAAAATTTAAATTAAAGTACTTAAATAAAATAAAAGTCCAAATGGTAATTTCCTGCTATGCATGGCCACCTTTAAGCTCTTGCCGACCCGGTCCATTACTGCTCATCACCTGAAAAATATTCCCCAACGGGGTGAGTCAAACAGACTCAATGTGTAATCAACACTAAAATTTAATAGGTTTAGGCATACCATACATATCATGTTCACATAATAATAATTCAAGATAATGATGCAATCCCGAACCCAAACCTAGATGCCATCCGCTACACATCCCCGTACCAACCTGCACACCGTGGGGACTACTAAGTCAACCCTCCTTCCACTACACACCATCGAAGGCAGTCGCTGCAGTCGACGTGCTCATCGCCCATATATAATTCGTGGCATAGCCACCATATAATTGTGTCATGAGACACCACATTCAGATAATGTAACCGAAGTTACCACATTCGGATAATGTAATCAATGTTACCACATTCAGATAATGTGACCGAAGTCACCACATTCAGATAGTGAGACCGAAGTCACCACATTCACTTCCCCTTTCTCATATAACCCGAATGCCCCATATTATTTATATCATGCATATCATACTTAAATTCACATTCATGTCACTTTTCACATGTTAAATATAACATATTTCAAAATCCTAGTATGAGTAGGAAATGTACCTGAGTACTTTGTACCGTAACACAGTACCTTAGCCATATTCACATTCTTATAAACATGCACATATTAAATATTGCCATAAAACATATTAAGAATTAGTGTGGATTACACACCTGATTTGCTTAACGAATTCCTTGAAATCCTGAAAAAATCGATCTATTGCTTTACATCTCAATTCCTACATTTGGTAACCTTAATATGTTAGCATAAAGCCTATAAAACCAAATCCGAGTAGGATTTGTATTCTTAAAACCTACCTTGTTGTCGAATTGACTATAGTCAAATCTCGAAAACTTGTATTCTTCTCCTTTGAAATCGGCTACTCACTAGATCCCTTGAATCTGTTAGTTTTCGGCTTAAAACACATAATAATAGATCTAACTACTAAAATAGGCCTTGGCCGAATGCTATAGACACTTACCTTGTGGATTTTAAATCCCGAAATTCACCGAATAACTAGGGAACACGCGGCTTATGGTGTACCTTCGGGAAAAGAACTTCTCCTTCCAAGTTTCGGCAACCATGAACATTAATGGGATTAGCCCTAGATTTCGATAAGTCTAAAAGTAGAAAGAATGGAAACTAAATTTAATCTTACCCTTACTGAAGAAATCGACAAAACCTTTGCTTGAAGCCCCTCAAAGATTCGGCTATGAAGATTAGGAGACTAGTCGACTATGGCCTAGATGAAACTTATTTTCGGCTTCAATAGAAAAGTATGGGATTTGGGAGGGATCGACAATGGTGGACTTGGGGAGAAGAAGATTTCGACTTTGGCAAAAATAAAAGAGAAAGAAGAATAGTTTGCTAGGGAATTTTCGGCAGAGGTTTCCTTGAAGAGAAAAGAATGGATGAAGAATAGCCTTACTCTTCCTTTTATAGCCGAAATTACTAGGCTAGAGTCCCTTACTTGGCCACCACTCTTCTAATTGATAGCTTTATCCTTTTAATTATCACAAAATAAAAGAATTAATCCAACAATTATCTCTTAGAAATTATCCAAAACAAAATCCTTTATTTATCTCCTATTTAGACGAAATTTAAAGAGAATAAAACTCCTCTTTTAGAAGCCTTGTGCCGTCCACCTCTCTACGTCTGGAAGCAAAAATAAAACTTCTTTTATTTGCTTCCCAAGTGACTCGAACTCAGGCCCAACACCCTTGCATGTGGCGCCATTTCCAGAGGCCCTAAATGGCATCTTCAGGCCACTTTTCCAAGCCTGTTTGTGTGTCAAATTCCTCCTACTAATTTTCTTAAGGCCACCTTGCCTTAATTTCCTCTTTTTAAACCTTAAAACTTGACATTTCTTTACATTTCCAAGTTTCCAAAAATTTTCATTTGCCTCCTTTAAACTTAACATTTCCTTACATTTCCAAGTTTCTCGAAATGTTTACTTTCCTCTTTTGAATCATTTCCAAATCATTTCCTTACATTTCTTAGTTTCCAGAAATGTTCACTTTCCTCTTTTAAACTTAACATTTCCTTACATTTTCAGGTTTCCAAAAAAATGTTCAAAACACGTTCATAACACATAAAACATATCATTTCTTACAATTAAACCGAAAATGCATAGGCCCTTTTTAGGATGTTACAGTTCTACCCTCCTTAAAAATAATTTCGTCTTCGAAATTACTTATTAACAGTCGTACAATCCTTCTCACCGCACTATGCTTACGCTGCGCACTCTGATCTTAATAGAACCATCATACTTTCTAGGCACAATATATAAGTTCACGTCCCCTAGAACTTATTTCTAACGTCGCGATTTAATCTGATTACAAAGTTTTATGCATTAGTCCTTGTTTCACTTATTACCCGCGAAGAAGTTTTATGAGAAGAATTTTAGGAGTGGTTCTTTCATATTCATACATGCACACAGTCTTTTCATTCATACATCCATCAATCAATTATGAACTTTCGTTCATTCAGAGAAACGTTGTAGTTTTCATTGTTGTTGTTCTCCCACTACCCAGGGGTATTTTCGTAATTTGTCCTACAGGGGTATTTTCGTAATTTTTCAAAAGAAAAAGTTCCTTGGTGATTTTGGCAAAAAGTATTTTGGAATTTTTAAATTCTCGGGGTATTTTGGAAAATTTTCGAAATCCGGGGGTATTTCAAAAATTTTGGATCTCAGGGGTATTTTGGTAATAAACCAGGGTAAATTTGTAAAGTTTAATGTTTCCGGGGTATTTCCAAATTTTGCAAAACTTTGAGAGTTCTTTTTGAGGATTGTACTTTCCAAAACGGTGATGTTGCAAAAATTCGGAAATCAGGATCATTTTGGTAATTTTGTAAGTTAGGGGCAGTTTTGTAATTTTCCAAAATCAAGGTATTTTGATATTTTGCAAATTAGGGTTTTTGAACTTGTTATAAAGTAATGAATTTTTTTTTTGAGTAAGAACTGTTGGTATTTTGGAAATTTCATAAACCAAGGGCATTTTTGTAATTTTACCACTAAGGGTATTTTAGTAATTTTTTAAATCAAGAAATATTTTAGAAAAATTTTATGGGATAGCTTGTATAAATCAAAAGGGTAATTTAATCATTTTAAAACTAGGGTTTCCATAAAAATGTGGCTAATCCCTTTCGGGTTTTAGTTATTGGGTTTAGCATGTGACTGAGTCCTCTTGGTTAGGGTGAACCGAAGCTACGCACCAGGTAGGATTCCTGCGAAGAGGAGGTGAGTCACTAGGACTGCTTAAATACTAGGCTCTTCCGGATCCAATCCTAGACATGCGCACAATGGTTGCCACACCCTAACTCGGCGACTTAGCCATAGGTTTGTTTCATTAAGCATTAAGTCTTATGTAATAGTTGGGGTAAACTAGTCCTAGGGTTCAAATACCTATCATACTATTCTACGTTCCATTCCATTTCTACCCTCCTACAAATCACAATATAAATCACACAAAGGATAGTGGTACTTACCTGGTGGACTTCGGGTCAGAGACTTAGGTGCCATGCCAGAAAAACCTGCTTATCTTCAAAAACTCATTTGGGCTCGATTTGAAAACGTTTTGGGCCTTAAACCCCAGGCCGAGGGTTTGAAACTGGGCTCTGATACCAAATTAAAACACCCCAAACCCGGCCCACGAGCTTTGACCGGATCTGGTATGTTCCTCAAGTAAACTGGTTCAAAATTCTTTTGCTTCTTAGGAAAAACTTGTGCGATTTTTTAAAAAAAAAAATATTGTTTTGAAAGAAAACTTATTATTGGGTTGGGCTTGAATTGAAAATGAATTAATTTTATATTAAAACTCCCTTTTTAATTAAGGTGACAAAACACTTTAGAGTTTCTTATTTTGAAATAATTTTACTTGATCCATAAATAATAGTTTGTAAACAAAATAAATAAAAGTAAGAAGAAATAAAGAAATAAAACTAAGGCCTTATTACATCAAAAATTCCCAAAATTTAAATTAAAGTGCTTAAATAAAATAAAAGTCCAAATGGTAATTTCCTGCTATGCATGGCCACCTTTAAGCTCTTGCCGACCCGGTCCATTACTGCTCATCACCTAAAAAATATTCCCCAACGGGGTGAGTCAAACAGACTCAATGTGTAATCAACACTAAAATTTAATAGGTTTAAGCATACCATACATATCATGTTCACATAATAATAATTCAAGATAATGATGCAACCCCGAACCCAAACCTAGATGCCATCCGCTACACATCCCCGTACCAACCTGCACACCGTGGGGACTACTAAGTCAACCCTCCTTCCGCTACACACCATCGAAGGCAGTCGCTGCAGTCGACGTGCTCATCGCCCATATATAATTCGTGGCATAGCCACCAGATAATTGTGTCATGAGACACCACATTCAGATAATGTAACCGAAGTTACCACATTCAGATAACGTAACCGAAGTTACCACATTCAGATAATGTGACCGAAGTCACCACATTCAGATAGTGAGACCGAAGTCACCACATTCACTTCCCCTTTCTCATATAACCCGAATGCCCCATATTATTCATATCATGCATATCATACTTAAATTCACATTCATGTCACTTTTCACATGTTAAATATAACATATTTCAAAATCCTAGTATGAGTAGGAAACGTACCTGAGTACTTTGTACCGTAACACAGTACCTTAGCCATATTCACATTCTTATAAACATGCACATATTAAATATTGCCATAAAACATATTAAGAATTAGTGTGGATTACACACCTGATTTGCTTAACGAATTCCTTGAAATCCCGAAAAAACCGATCTATTGCTTTACATCTCAATTCCTACATTTGGTAACCTTAATATGTTAGCATAAAGCCTATAAAACCAAATCCTAGTAGGATTTGTATTCTTAAAACCTACCTTGTTGTCGAATTGACTATAGTCAAATCCCGAAAACTTGTATTCTTCTCCTTTGAAATCGGCTACTCACTAGATCCCTTGAATCTGTTAGTTTTCGGCTTAAAACACATAATAATAGATCTAACTACTAAAATAGGCCTTGGCCGAATGCTATAGACACTTACCTTGTGGATTTTAAATCCCGAAACTCACCAAATAACTGGGGAACACGCGGCTTATGGTGTACCTTCAGGAAAAGAACTTCTCCTTCCAAGTTTCGGCAACCATGAACATTAATGGGATTAGCCCTAGATTTCAATAAGTCTAAAAGTAGAAAGAATGGAAACTAAATTTAATCTTACCCTTACTGAAGAAATCGACAAAACCTTTGCTTGAAGCCCCTCAAAGATTCGGCTATGAAGATTAGGAGACTAGTCGACTATGGCCTAGATGGAACTTATTTTCGGCTTCAATAGAAAAGTATGGGATTTGGGAGGGATCGACAATGGTGGACTTGGGGAGAAGAAGATTTCGGCTTTGGCAAAAATAAAAGAGAAAGAAGAATAGTTTGCTAGGGAATTTTCGGCAGAGGTTTCCTTGAAGAGAAAAGAATGAATGAAGAATAGCCTTACTCTTCCTTTTATAGCCGAAATTACTAGGCTAGAGTCCCTTACTTGGCCACCACTCTTCTAATTGATAGCTTTATCCTTTTAATTATCACAAAATAAAAGAATTAATCCAACAATTATCTCATACAAATTATCCAAACAAAATCCTTTATTTATCTCCTATTTAGAAGAAATTTAAAGAGAATAAAACTCCTCTTTTAGAAGCATTGTGCCGTCCACCTCTCTGCTTCTGGAAGCAAAAATAAAACTTCTTTTATTTGCTTCCCAAGTGACTCGAACTCAGGCCCAACACCCTTGCATGTGGCGCCATTTCCAGAGGCCCTAAATGGCATCTTCAGGCCACTTTTATACCTGTTGGTCGTAGGAAATTCGGTTTTCAAAAAAAAGTTAAAGTATTTTCTAAACGCATGATCACCTAGATTGATTTATTAAAGCTTCCACAACGAGGGATATTTCAAAACAAATGTTTTAAATGAAAAAAGATGACTTCCTAAGTTCTAACAAAGGTTTACTAAAGATAATAGCATGGAATATTTAGGACTAAATTGATAGGATGTGTAAATATTAAAGGACTAAATTTATTATTAGATAAATAGAAAAGCCTTTTGTCAGCTATCCGTAACTCATCTAACGCAACTAAAGAAAAAGTGACTAAAATATTTAATTTTTTAAAAAATAATAATCAAATTGAAAAAAAGTAATTTAGTGACCAAAATAATACGAATTCAATAGTTTATACTTTACCCTTTTATTCAAAAGTTAGTTGTATATCAAATAATTCTAGTTATAAACTAATATCAAATAATTTAAGTTTTGTTTGAATCAAGATTTTGATATATTTTAATTTGCTTCAGTCAAATATTGATGGTTATCAGTTTGTATCTATTGTTACAAAAATTTAAATTTTTTTAATCACAAAAAATTAGTAATCAAAATTAATGATTAATTTATTCATTTAAATTAAATAAAATAAGAGTTCTAACTTATATATATATATATATATTATAAAAATGGAAAAGAAAACCAAAACTGACTACATATACATTAATTTAGACCGTACTGGTTGCATGACTATCCAACAAGAGAATTCTCATATTCAAATATTATTATCGTATTATTTCAAAGGAAGCTATCCAAATAAAAGTTTATCATTTACTCTTTCGGAAGCACGAACTCAAGTGAACTCTATAAATGATTAGAATCTGACCACCTAACTAATCACGGGTTAGTTAAAATATATATTTGATTAAGAAATTAGAAATTAAACTATAAATTCGAAAAAAAAGGTAAATTACCCCATTAGCCATTTTAAATATGGGTCATTTCTATTTTAGTCACTCCAAAATTTTATCTTTGTTAATTTGGCCATCCAAAATAAAAATTAATCAAATTTGCCACTCGACTGTTAAATGGTAATAGAAGATTAATAGTGCATTTCCATATTAGTCACACTCAAATTAGGAAAAGTTACCACTCAGCTACTTTAAATAACAGTTGTTCCTATTTTGGTCACCCCAAAATTTTTTCGCACATATATACTGTTAATCTTCGGTTACCATTTAACAATAAAATAACGATTTTGATTAATTTCTTTTTTAGGTTACCAAATTAACAAAAAAATTAAATAATCAAAATAAGAATTACCTCTATTTAAAGTAAATAACGATTTAATTTATCTTAATTATACACCAAAATACATCGTATCCAATATATTCTTAAACAAAAACAATTAAAAAAAATCTAAAACCCAAAAGTGAAAAAAAGGGAAAAATCTTGTCTCAAACAAAAGTGGCAATGGTCCCTTCCCAATTTTACTCCGTTATTGATGACTAAAAAGAAAGAAAAATACCTTGGGAAAGGCAAAAAAATATATATATTATAGCAATTATGTATACTATATAAAGTTAGTATTTGGAGTTAGTATCACAGGAAAATTAAGAATTAATTTAGTTGAGTAATGATTAAAATACAATTATTTTACGATTAAGTTTGTAACTCCTCAAAATTTCTAATTTTGTTATTGTGAAAGTATGACACAAATATCTGTTAGCTTTAGTAGTTATGTGTTCTAGGAGTGTTTGGGAGGTCCCAAGTTCAAGTCTTCACTTAGGCAAATTTTGGTATTTTGAATGAATTAGGCCTTACTCTTGTTCAGTAGGCTTTTATTTGATTGTTGGTAAAAATATATTAGAATAGACGTGTTGGTCTGGTGGTTTAGCGGAGTGTTAATGTGTAGGAGGTCTTGTGTTTGAGTCCCTGCACAAGCAGAGGAACTAATTTTTGTTTGAGGGGTGTGGCGTGGTGGAGTTCAAATTAAACTGGACTGAGTAGTTGTGTTTTAGTGGGTTAATAGGGAGTGTTTTTAGGAGATAATTGGGGAGAAGTTATCAAAATAAGATTTTCTTCTTATCACTTTTCTATTTTCTTTTTTCCCAACAAATTTTCTAACGTTAGACTTTCGTTTCTCTGCCGTTTCTTCTCCTTTCTTGTTCACTTTTGGTTTTTGTTCCCCTTTGGTCGAATCTTGTTTATTCTTTTTCCCTTTTCTTTTCGTTTCTGTATTTTTGCGAGTCATCTCTTTGAGTGCAACTTTTGACTTCATCTGTTTCGGCAAGTGGAATTTTCCCCTTAATTATTGTATTTCGAGTAGGCAATTAACAAACGGGTTCATTTTACTCTTGTTTAGGTGTTGTTCAAAGGTTTTAAGTGGATATTCCAGTGTGTGGAGACGACTGGTTATCGAATTAGTCACGGTAAGTTTTCGAATCGTCATTGGTTTAGTTTCTCGAGTTTTATGTTGGGGATATTTGGTTTGATTGATGAATCAAGTGATTAATTAAGGGATATATTGGTCAAATATATGTTTTTGAAGGCTCGGGTTACTTTGCACAGCGAATCGATACCAGGTGTGTACCCAAAATGCAGAAAACGGGATTCGGTGAAAAGCCGAAATTGCTTGCTGTCGAGAAATAAGAGAAATAAGAGAAAATGATGCGAAAAATTGTAGAGAAAGGAAATAAGAGTGTTATAAACTTGGAAATCAACATTTTGCACTAAAATAGTTTTGGACAACAGTAGTAGTCTAACTTTGAAAAATCATCAAAAATAGTGAGATTGAGTTAGAGGTTGAATAAAATATGAAATTAAATTTTATTGAGTCTAGTTTTTCATGAAAAAAAACAGTGTAAGAAATAGAATTTTAAATCATGAGATATAATAAATTTTGTGAGATAAGGTTAGAATGATTTCGGGTTCCCCTATCCTAACTTAGGAAAAGCATCAAAAATTGTAAAAAAAAAATAATTAGGGGCTTAAATTTATATGTTTATATCCTTAATGATTCTATTTTCAAGAGAAACAAATGGAAACATCATTCAAAATTCCATACTAAGAGATAAATAATTTTTAGTAAGGAAAGGATGAAGCTGTCAAACAGCAGAATAGGGATAACTTTAAAGATTTTACTGTACTTATTTGATAAACTATAAATTCTGAAAATTATGGTAGAAAGGTATTTGAGTCTAGTTTCAAAAAAATCAAGCGGATCTTAATTTGGAATTCTGTAGCTCAAGATATAAATAATTTAGTGATAATGACTCAAGTAGACAGCTTTGAATGAACATATAAGTAAATAGTGAAAACATATATGAGTATTGAGCTAACATGGGTTACTTTAAAAATGAATCACACGGCCAAGGCCAATTTGGGCCGAGTGGCCCACACAGGCAAATCACATGGGCATGTGGGCCCATTTTTACCGAAATGTTTTTAAGGTTGCACGGGTCGCCCAAGTCGACTGTGAACCTACTGTCGGGTCGGTAAGCTCCACTTAAACCCCTAAATGTGTGAAATTGACTGAATGATATCTGTATTGAGCATGTTAATATCTGAACTGAATATATGTACTGAAATTGCATAATAGCGTATCATCCATTGTATGTTGCATTGCATTAGATTAGGGGTTGTTATTCGGAGGAAGTGTATTGAAAGGCTTTAAACCTAATTTACTGGCAGCTCAGCTGCAAACTACTGTTTTGTGTTGCATTCGGTACTACTTAGAGTGTAGGGATGGGTGGGTTGATTATATCCCCACATGGAGTGTAGGGTTGGACGGAGATGGTGTGTAGAGGCTGATTGGGTAGGATTTTGCTACTGCATAGCTGTTATTGCTAATGATATTGTGATGGGCTAAGGCCCTACTGCATTTTTGACACTGGACTGAGATGGGCTAAGGCCCAAACTGTCACCGATACTGAAAAGGGCTTAGGCCCAAGACTGTTCAACTATGCACTGTGAATACTGATTGTTTGTTTGTTTCTGCGGGATTACACACTGAGTTTATGTAAACTCACCCTTTTTGTTTAATGTGCACAGGTAATCCCTAGACTTAGATGGATCGGTGTGGCGGAGGACTTAGCAGTGACCACAATAATTTTTGGACTTCATGGTTTTCAATTTACGAGTTTCTTATTGATTATTTGGGTTGTAATTTAAGGACCCTCTGGGACTTTTGTTTTAAATTTGGGTTTTATTTATTTATTTTACTTTATGGATTTATACCTGTTGGTCGTAGGAAATTCGGTTTTCAAAAAAAATTTAAAGTATTTTCTAAACGCATGATCACCTAGATTGATTTATTAAAGCTTCCAGAACGAGGGATATTTCAAAACAAATGTTTTAAATGAAAAAAGATGACTTCCTAAGTTCTAACAAAGGTTTACTAAAGATAATAGCATGGAATGTTTTCATCGTAACAACGAGGTTTCAAAAACACTATCGTATGACATTGCTAGATACAGCCATAACGTCTAGGCCGAATTTGGGGTGTTACAAAATTATATTATTAGGGTATTTTATTTTTTATATATATTTTATATAAAAAATAGAAAAATATGCCCATAAATAAAATTTGAACTTAAAATTCTATGATTTTTTATTTCAAAAAATGTCTAATGTGATGCATGCACTTTGAAAATATCAATTTGATATCTAAATATTAAATGTGCTTTATTATGGTACTTCGTGTTAACATTACTAAATCAACTTATGAAAATTTGACACGTAGGTTTTTTTTTTTTTTCAAATAATCAAAATGCATATAGTTAATGTAACATTATGTGAAAAATTAAATGAAAAAAAAAAGTAAATACTAAACTTACTTGAAAGCATTCTTTCATGGATAATAGAAAGTATTATTGAAAAATCAATTAAAAATATTATTTCAAATGGAAATTTTGTTGGAGAAGATGACGTTTTATTTATATAAGTTTATTATTTAATTTTTTTTTTACATGTTGAGCTTTTATTGACTGGTTTAATAATCCACTAATAATGTTAACATTAAGTACCATAATAAAATATTTATTGATAGTTCACATACAGACTAATTATTTTTAAAGCACAAATACCGCATTAGATATTTTATAAAAATACAAATATTAAATGTGAAATTATCCCATTTAATATATGTATGTATATGCAAGAGGAACTACTTGGAAAGTGGACTGAATGACTGATATTTTAATGGCCCCATGCACAAGTAAAGTTAAACTATAATCTTCAATGTTTGTACGGCTTATAATAATTTGTCTATCCATTTCTGACCATCCTTTCTAGTTCTACAGTTGTGAGGATTTAAGAAAGTTGCCAACAACTATGATTGAATTAATGGTTCGCAAATTTTACCAGTTTCAGCTCATGGATTTGTAATGATGTTAATCAGACCTTTTATTTTTCAAAATATTTTTTTAGCATATCTAGGTGTTAGTATTGAGATGAGAAATGGATGGATATTCAAACCCAAATCCCAAAAAATAGTTATAAGTGGGTGAACATTATGACAGATATAAATGGTTTAAATTTGGCAGCTATAGAGTTATGATTAACTGCCATGCATTCTATTTTTCATTTCTTTGCCAAATGGAAGAAAGCTTTGTGCATGATCATGGCTTCATTAGGATAAAACATTAATTAAGGAGATTTCATCATTATAGAGGGGATTTTTTTAGAGAGAGAGGTAGTATTGCAAACAAGTGAGTAGGATGCGTGAGAAAAAAATAGAAAGGAAGATTGGAGTAGATCCAATAACACTGAAAGTAGCGATAGATGGTGATTGTTAGAGAAAGAGAAATGTGGCTGACAATAAGACTAAATAAAAAAATAAGTTGAGAAAGTATTAGAGAGAACTTTGGGAGTCAAAATGCACTACACTTATTGTGAATGGCTCCTATTTATTGATTTTAGAAAAAGGAAGTAACAAAAAATTGTTAATAGAAATAATAAATATAAGTGTAACACCCTTTATCCGAGCTCACACGTAAACCTGAGCAAAGAATGTTACATTTTTGAGTCGATCACCTCACTTTTGTTCTATATTATTCAATCAAATTCATTAATTAACAAATTTTCCCTTAATACTCAAATAATTCCCAAGCTTAAAATACACCAACAAATCAATCTAAACATCACAACATTTCTACTATTTACATACTTTAATACACTTAAATTACAAAAAAATTCAATTATACTTGTTGGGAAAGCTGTTGCTACTCGTTTCATGTTCTGTTGTAACGAATATGTTTTACTGCTTGGGCCATCATGTTAAGTCTTGTATAGGTTTCGGTTAAGTTGAATTTGGTTCACTTGAGTGTGGCATCTTTGACAAAATAGAAGTATGGGGTCAACTTGAATACTAAGTCTCCCAATCGAATACCTTGATATGGTTTTATAAGCATGAAAGTTTTTTGTCTATTGGTAATTGAATTGTTATTTTTTAGAGATATATTCAAGGGATAATTTAAGTTATTGAGAAACTTATTTATAAAGGCTATTGTGAGATAAATACGGAGACATTTAATGGACAACATCAACTTTGAAAGGAGTGTTTGAAGACTATTAATGAATAGATATTATCCAATGGGCATTATAAAAATTAATGGAGAAAACTTATCTCTAATTCAAACTTACTAATTATAGACTGCTGCCATAGGGTTTTGTTAATTGATTACAAATAATCTTAGCATATGAAAGGAATTTGAAGTTCAAGAATCTTGGATATAACCTCTTAAAAGTGACTTGTAATCCAGCTGAACTAAATCATAATTAGCAAATATTATAAATTATCCTCTTATAAATAATTTAGCCAAGCTGAAATTTGCAGGTAACTTTTATAGCTCTTCTTCAATGTACACACTTGATATCTTTCATATCCTATTGAGATCTTGTGTTAAATTTGAGGCACTTTTAATTCTATTCCTAGAAATAGTCAAATGAAAATGACAGTATAATTGAGGAAAAGAGTTATTACTGACCCCATTCTACAGAGAATTCGGTTAAATACTTCAAACTTGAAAATATTTCCACAATTAATGCATATTTTGTAAGTTATTACAAGGAAAAGAGAAACAGATGAAGATGGTAGGTTCCAACCTACCTTTGGAGTTTAATGTCTTTGTTGCTACTGTTTTTCATATTTCTTTGGTATTTGCATGTAAGGGTAGTTTCGGTTTAATCTTTATACTATTAGAAAAAATTGAATACATTTAGATTGTTACAAAGTTAATATTTATTATATAAAAAATATTTTGAAAATTAATTTTTTCGATTACAGCTTAATTCCAAATAAAATTTTTTCTTTATAAAACCATAAAGACTTTATAAATATCAACTCTCACTACAAGAGTCTCACTACAAGAGATGCGAGAAAAAAAATAAAAAAAAACTATAAATTTTAGTCACTATAATTATAGTGACTAGATTTAAAATCGTCACTATTACATTTGTGACAACTGTTACAAAGTCGTCACATTATTCAATTTTTCTATGACCAACTTTTCAACACTAAAATTGTATGGCAAAAATAAATGGTCACAAACAATTGATTTTTTCCTAACCAAATTGTCGACACTAAAATTGTAAGCAATTGTGAGAAAAATTATCACATTAACTAATATACTTGTGATGAGAATATAGACATCGAATTCTGTCTTAATCCAAATCAATATTTTGTATGAATCCAAGTTATTCCAATTTTAAAATTTAAGAATTCATTTTGAGCTAATTTTGATTAATGCTTATTCAAGTTGGATTATTTGAACGTGGATAATAAATTCTTTAAATTGATGGACCTCCTAATTGGACTTAAGTTTGAGTTAATCGGAACAGTAATTTTGAGACCATAAATCTAATGAGTAAATTATTATTTTGATGTTTACGGTATGTTAGAAAGGTCGTATAAGAATATTGTTGAGAAATTTTGATGTTTACATGATTAATTAAGTGAAAAGAACTAAATCGTAAAAAAAGTACAAAAGTAGAGTTCTATTAGTTAAAGGTGTCAATTAGCTATGGAACTTTAAAGTGAAAGGACTTAGATGGTAAATAGGCCATTTGAATGGTTATTGGATATTTATGGATTGGTTTTATTGAAAATATGAATATTTTTAAAGGATAATATGGTAAATAAGTAATTAAAGGTTAAATTAATTAAAAGAAAAGAATCATCTTCTTCATTTCATCAAAATCCAACCCAAAATCACCATTAGAGAAGAGTTTTCCTATTGCATGTAAGTGGTTTTTGATTCCGTTTTTAATGATTTTTATTTTTTCGGGGTTGTTGTAGCTTAATCTAACTAGCTTAGGGACTAATTTGCAAAAGCATTAAAGGTTTGGGGCTTTTCCATGAGTATGTTTGCATGATTTTTGAAATTTAATGAAAGATTATGAGTCATCATTGTTAAATAAATAAGTTTTGTAAAGGGATTTTTGATGAAATTATCGTTTAGGGACTTATTTGTAAAAGTAGTAAAATACCATGGTAAAATTGTGAAATTTTGATTTGTATGAGGTTTTATAGGTCTCTAGTGAATTCGGCTAGCATGAAATGTGGATGAAATTGCATAAATTTCAATTTACGAGCTTAAGGACTAAATTGTAAAGAAGTTAAAATATTAGGGGCAAAAGTGTAATTTTTCAAAAATATTAATTTTGGACTGAATTGAATAGTATAAGTTAAAATATAAATTTTGGACTGAATTGAATAGTATAAGTATTCCAAAATATGAATTTTGGACTGAATTTTTCAAAAATATGTAGCTTACATTCCGACCGTCTGCTTCGGTCAGCTTGTATGAGCAGACCCATTTCACGGCTCAAGTGAGCAATGATGTAAAGGAAAGGAAAGGTTATATGTTTAACACACTTTGTGTGAGCTTTCCCGCATATTTGATGTTATTCTAAATGGTTCAACGGGTATGAAAAGGAAAGGAAAGGTAAGTATCCAAATAACTTATGTTATGAATATGTGAAAAGGATTGAAAAGGAAATGTTTAATGAAAGTATACTTATGTTCATGAAGTTGATGATTTCAAATGAAACTGTTCATGTATAATGACTTATCTTATGGTAGTTCAAGTGAATTATGAGTTGATGCACTAACATATCTTGCCGATGATGCTTAGGCTTGTGCCAAGCTTGTGGTTGGATTATATCATGCTTAAATTTTAATGTTATGCATTGAAATGGTAAGTTATGTTCATGTTTTATGAACTTACTAAGCATTATATGCTTACATAGCTTTCTTTCCCATGTTTCATAGATATCAAAAGCTCGATAGGTTTGGAAGCTCATCGGAGATCTATTACACTATCCAACGAATATATAGGTAGTTTTTGATGTTTTGACCAAAGTTATAATGGCATGTATAGGTGGATGTTTGATGTTAGTTGATAAGTGCGGCTTGTATTTGTTATTTTGGTTGGTACACTTTTGGTACTTTTGGCATCTTATTGTTGTGTGATATTATGGTTAAGTTGATGCATGTTTCAATAGCCAATTTGGTATGTGATGGAGTAGTCACAATGTGGTCAGGTATGATATGTTTTATAGTGGAAATGAGCTAGATGTGAATGGTTGAAATATGGCAAAACATGTATATGTTTAGGTATGTTTGATTGACTATGATTGAGGTTCCTTATTGGCATATTGGTTGGATGGATTTATGGTCTATAGAATTGGTTGTTTCATGCATGAAATGGTATGTTTTTGATGCCTTGAATTTGGGTACAAATTGCTTGTAGGTACATATTTGAAAAAGGTGATGGAAATCGCTTGATTTTGGCCAATTTCATGTCCACACGGCTTAAGATACGGGCCTGTGTATCAGCCATGTGTGACATACGGCCATGCGACACGGCCGTGTGTCACTTGTATGTTTCAAAGGTTACAAGTTAGGCTGTTACATGGCCTAACACACAGCCTGGCACACGGGCGTGTGGCTTGGCCATGTGACCCAACTCAGAGAGTTACATGGGCAAGGACACGGGCTGGGACACGGCTATGTGTCCCTATTTTGATTGTTACACGGCTTGAGACACGGACGTGTGACCCCTGCAATTCAATTTTTCCAACTTTTTATTAAATGTTCCAAATGTTTCCCATTTAGTCCCGAACTATTTCTAAAATTTTTCTAAGGCCTCGAAGGCTCGATTAAGGGATGTTATGCATGTATATCAATGGTTTATATTATGTTTATGTTGAGATCTAAAATGTATGTTTTAAAGTTATGTTTTTACGGTAATGTTTCGTAACCCTATTTCGGCGACATATACGAGTTAGGGGTATTACAGAGCCCTATTATATATGTACTGTGAATGTGTTAAAAATGATATGTTGGCATTGTGAACTCTTGAAACTATTGGATATCATTGGCATGCCATAGGATTTTGAATACTCACCTTTTTTATTATATATTAAGGCATTGTGGCCCGAAGATAATGTTGGAGAGATAAGAGAATGTTGAGCATAGCTCCATTTACTGTAGATAGCATGAAGTGTTTCGAGAGTGAGCACTTGTGCTACATTTATTGGAGATAGCGCAAGACTCTTTGAGTCTATTGAAGTGTTTGTAGATCCATTTATCCAATGCATACAAATTATGATTATGTGTCATGTTCACAACTTGCCAATATATATCTATAACGTGTATGAATATTGTATGTTGTGTAAACTATTATAGCATGTTTAACTTTTAGCATGATTGGTGTATTTATATGTTGTATGCTTGAGCACTAACTAAGCTTCAATAAGCTCACACTTTTTGCATATACCTTGCAGATAAATAGCTTCTAGGATAAGTGGTGAAGTGTGGCATTCCGATGATCATTACTAGGCAAATCCCCTTGAGTATGTGATGTGTTTCTAAACCCTAAAGAGGAAGGCAATATGGGTCTGTTTTCGAGGGATTCGATTTAGACTTAGACTTTTAAATAAATTTTGATGGGTTGCATAAAAGACATTACAAACTATTTAATTTTGGATTTTTGGACTTTATAACTTCTTGGTTGAATGCTTGAATGATTGCATTATAATACATGATTTTTGCTTGATAAATTGTTGAACTAACATACTTATGTAGAACAAGGAGTTTGTCGAATGTTAAGGTATGCTCTTTATCTCATGTTGTACGAATCAATATGTTGACTAGTATGCATGCAAAATAGGTCATATCATGTTCAGAACTGCCTGCGATCTGTCTAAGTGAGGTATGATTGGGTAGATGAATTAAATAACATGTAATGGTTGCAAGGGTTAATGTCACATCCCGAAAATGGGGTTAGAAGAATCAATGTTTACTGGTTGAGTCAGTGGGTGCGAATAGACTTTTAAATTCATCTTTGTGTCTTAAAGATAAGAATGAGCTTGTTGGTTTAGTGGTAAGGAGTCAACTTACCCTTAAGTCTTGTGTTTGAATCCTCATGTGTGCTTGGTGGAAATTATTTTTTTTTGGCTTCAACTCTGGAAAATTTGATAGGTTAGGATTTTGTTTATTTTATGTTTTAATTTTTTAAAAAAAGAGATCCCCAAGATTCCTCTCATGTTTGTTCCCCATTCCCTTTCACATCAATCTCTCTTTTCACACTCTTCCAATTTCAATTTTGGGATTCCATTGATACGGTATTCTCTTTTCCCATTATCTTCCTTGTTCTTTTATTTTTCTTTCTTTTTGTTCTATTTTTATTATACTCCAAAATTCTTATAATTATGTGTCGCCTTATTGGTTCCAACATTATTGTTAATTGCCATTTCTTAAAGGCTTCACTTATCCTCTTATTCCTCGTTTAATTAGGATTTTAAGAGGGAAAAGTGGTAAGTACTGTTGTTTGAGTTTTAGTCAATTGTCTTCGAATCTTTTTATTCTCTTACGATCGGAAACCTTCTTAGTCTTTGTGTATCTGTGTAATAAAGTTTGAGATCGGTTTAGTGGAGGTGCTTTGGTCGCTTCTTAGTGCTTCGAAAGCACATTTCAGGTGTGTTTCTTGAACACTTGTAATCGGTGGGTGTATTTGGTGTTAATTCTGTGTTTTGCAGCAAGTTTGGGTATGGTTTTTGGACCCCACGAGCACCCACACAGGCGCGTGTCGCACACGGGTGGTTCACATGGTCGTGTGTCGCATAGGAAATTAGGTTATTTTCTGGTCACACGGCCTAAGGTGAGTCACATAGGCTGGCACATCACTATGTGACCTTTGTTGGGAATTTTGTTGATTGCACACGGTATGAGATACAACTTTGTCTTCCCTGCTTCTTATTTGTAAAATTTGTCAGACGAGCACAGAGAGTTACACGGTTTGCCCACATGGACGTGTACATTTGCCACAGAACCATGTATCTCAGTCACATAATTGTGTACCCCTGCCACACAGTCAGAACCTTCCCACTTGGCTGTGTGGTCTTATTTTTGCAGGTTTTTTCCACTTTTTCGAAAGTTGATTCGTTTTAGTCCCTGAGTGATCCCTTGCATATTTAAGCCTCCATCGAAGTGATTGGGACATGATCAATGATTGTAGGATGATTGTGAAGAGTGTATTCCTGTAGACATATATATATATATATGAATACATGTGTTTTAATTTTGTTATTCATATATGTAACACCCTAAGCCTGGCTCGGACGTTATGGCCGAATCCAGCGTGTCACGTTGAAGTGTTTTTGCGAAAACCTTGTTTTCATTGAAAACCCTTTTTAAAGAATTTTGATTAAAAACCCAAATTATAGTTGTATTCCAAAACGATATGTATTTGGAAATCCGTCTTTTTGATTATATGTAACATCCTAGGAAGGGCCTATGCATTTTTCAGATCAGTTGTATGAAATGACAAGTCTTAAGTATTATGAATAAATTTTTGATACTTTTGGAAACCTAGAAATGAATGAAAATGGAAATGAAAATGAAAATGGAAATGAAAATGGAGATGGAAATGAAAATGGAAAGGGAAATGGACATTTTTGGAAACTTAGACATTTTTGGAAACCTAAACATTTTTGGAAATGATCCAAAAATGGAAACTTGAACATTTTGGGAAACTTGGATATATGAGAGAAATAAAGGAGTTTTATTCACATAAATATGTGAATAATAAGAGATAAATAAAGGAGTTTTATTCACATAAATATGTGAATAATAAGAGATAAATAAAGGAGTTTTATTCACATAAATATGTGAATAATAAGAGAGAAATAAAGGAGTTTTATTCACATAAATATGTGAATAATAAGAGATAAATAAAGGAGTTTTATTCACATAAATATGTGAATAATAAGAGATAAATAAAGGATTATTTTCTAATGAGATAATTGAGGAGATAATTGATGGATTAAAGGCTTTTATCTTTTAAATAAAAGAGATAATATTATCAAAAAGAGGAGTGGTGGCCAAGTAAAGGACTCCTAGGCTGATAACTTTGGCTATAAAAGGAGGACAGGAGGGCTACTCATCAACATTTGCTCCCTCTTCCTCTCTGCCGAAATTCTCCCTAGGCAAAACCCCTCTCTGCCGAATTTTCATTAAGCAAAAAATCCCTCTCTTTTTCTTCTATTTTCTTCTCCGTTCTACTGTTAAGCTGAATCTTTGTGGATTCTAAGAAAGAGGGCAATCATCCACAACATCAAAAGGGGATTTTTCGGGAAATCTAAGGATCTAAGGTAAGGATTATAAATATAAATATGTGGTTAAAGATTATGATTCACGTTTTCAAAGTTAGATCTAATCTAACACGAAGTTATAGGATTTCAACAGGCTTATAAAGGAATCCTCTTCAGATTTGGAATCCCATTATAAGGTAAGGGATATTCGGCCAAGGCATAATTTGTTTAAGTGTTTTCCATTATTTCAAAAACCGAAAACTGACATGGTTACATACCTAGTATTAGTCGATTTCAAGGAAGAGGAATTCTAGCAACTGTTGGAACTTGATTAAATCAATTCGGCAACTAGGTAAGTAATTCTACTTCTAGTAGGATTTGGTTTTAAGACCAAATAGGTTTATTTATATGTTTTAATTAATGGCCGAATATAGGAGTGAAAGATCTAGATCGGTAGATCGCTCTACGGGAATTCACGGAAACTATTAAGCGAAAAAGGTGTGTACTCTTACTAACTTTCAATAAATTGCATGGCAATCATTAAATATAAATATGTAACAGTATGTGAATGTGGCTAAGCACCACAAATGTGGTAAGGAGTACCCAGGTACGTTTCCTACTTTTGATAGGATTGTGAATGTGATATATTTTGAACATGTGATTAGTAACATGAATGAAAATTAAGTATGTGAAATATGTTATGAAATAATTGGGGCATTCGGGATATTTGTGGAGGAAGAAAGTGAAGGTGATGACTACGGTCTCACCAACGTAAAGTGGTGACTACGGTCACATAAAGTGAAAAGTGGTAACTTCGGTTACATCCAGTGAATACAGTGTCTAATGACACAACATAAGTGGGCGATGAGCACGTCGACTGCAGCGACTGCCTTCGATGGTGTGTAGCGGATGGAGGGTCGACTTAGTAGTCCCCGCGGTGTACAGGTTGGTACGGGTGGTGCGTAGCGGATGGACAAATAGGTTTGGGTTTGGGTTGCATCATCCTTTATTTTGTATGAACATGATATTGATATGACTTGTATGCCTGATTTGTTGGAAATTAGTACTATGTACACATTGAGTCTGTAGACTCACCCCGTTGGGGAATTATTTTTCAGGTGATGAGCAGTAATGGATTGGGTCGGCAGGAGCTAAAGGTGGCCATGCATCGCTTGAAGAAATTATTTGGAATTTGGACTTTATGAAATTTTAGTACTTTAAACTTTATTTTGGGTTTGAATGATGTAATAAGGCCATAAGGCCCAATTGGATTTTCTTTATTTCTGTTTATTTTTATTTGAATATGATACAATTTATGTTTGATTAAAGATAAGTAAATTTATTTCTTTTAAAATAATAAACCCAAAAATTATTTTGTCACCTTATTTAAGTTGGATTTCCAGAATTTATTAAATAGGTTTCAAATTAAGCCCAACCCAAAACAATTTTTTTTTTTAAATTACACAAATTTTCTCTAAGTCATTTAGAACATTGAAAACCGATTTATTTAAGGAACATACCAGATCCGGTTCAGGCTCGTGAGCCGGGTGTGGGGTGTTTCAGTTGGTATCAGAGCCCAGTTTTAAAACTCTCGGCCTGTGGGCTCAGGCCCAAAACGTTTTCAATTCGAGCCCAAATGAATTTCTTTGAAATAAGCAGGTTTTATGGCATGGCACCTAAGTCTCCGACCCGCAGTCCACCAGGTAAGTACCTTTAACCATCTATGTGATTATGTGAATTATGAATTATAAAAGGGTAGCAAAGGCATGGAACGTAGAATAGTGTGATAGGAACTTGAACCCTAGGATTAGACTGCTCAAACACTTGAAACTCATAAGACTTAATGAACTTAACAAATCTATGACTAAGTTATTAAGCTAGGGTGTGGCAACCCCTGTACGCATGTCTAGGATTGGATCCGGAAGAGCCTGGTATTTAAGCAGTCCTAGTGACTCACCTCATCTTCGCAGGTATCCTACCTGGTGCGTAGCTTCGGTTCGCCCTAACTCAGAAGGCTCAGTGGTGTGGCAACCTCTGTGCGCATGTCTAGAAAGGTCGGTGAGAGCTTGGTATTTAAGCAGTCCGCGTGACTCACCTCCTCTTCATTCGAATCCTGCCTGGTGCGTAGCTTTGGTTCACCCTGACCAAGAGGGCTCGGTCATAGGCTAAACACAAAGAATAAAACCCGAAAGGGACTTAGCCGTTTTTCTTTTATAAATAAAAAAAATGTATAACCAAAATTTAGTTTTAAAACTCTTAGAAACTTATGAGAACTATTTTACAACATTTTCTTCTGAAAAAAAAATTTCCGATTTATGAAATTACAAAAATACCCCTAGTGGTAAAAAAAAATACCCTTGGTTTATAAAATGACCAAACCACCCATAGTTTTAACAAAATTTCATTACTTTATCAAATGTTCAAAAAACCTTAATTTGTAAAATATCAATCTATCTTGATTTTGGAAAATTACAAAATTGCCCCTAACTTACAAAATTACCAAAACGACCCTGATTTCCAAAATTTTTGCAATATCATTGCTTTGAAAAGTGTAACTCTTAAAGGAACCCTCAATGTTTTACAATCTTGGAAAATATCCCTAACTTAATAAATTTTACAAATTTACCCTGATTTTTGGAAAAATTATCAAAATACCCCTGAGATCAAAAAATTACAAAACTTGTCAACTTTAGAAGTACTAAAATACTTTCGTCAAAATCACCAGGGAACTTTTTATTTTTGAAAATTTACGAAAATACCCCTATAGGATAAAATTACGAAAATGCCCCTGGGTAGTGGAAAAGCAAAATAACGAAAACAACAACAAGAATTACAACGTTTCTTTGAATGAACGAAAGTTCATATTTGTTGATGGATGAATGAATGAATGCAAGACTGTATGCATGTATGAATACGAAAGAACCACTCTTAAACTCTTCTTCATAAGATATCATCGCGGGTAATAAGTGAAACAAGAATACTAATACATAAAATTCCTTAATCAGATCTCGTCGATAATGAGCTCAAGAGGACGTGGTCGTCGTGGAAGAGGTAGAGGAAGGATGACTGTTAGATCGGGACAAGGTTCTGACAATGAGATACCACCACCACCATCACCCCCAGCTGTCAATGTTGAGCAGCAGGCTCAGACAGGGGAAGATGCCGTGTCGCAGGCTGTGCTGCGAGTTTTGGAATTGGTGGCTGGTGCAGGAAACAATTCAGGAAATCGTAAGTCTGTGCCTGAGCGGCTCCGTGCTAATGGAGCTGAAATGTTTAGAGGAGTATCGGGAGTGGCACCCAGTACAGCTGAGTACTGGTTGGAAGCAACTGAGCGCATCATGGATGAGCTCGACTTGACCCCCGAGGAGAAGTTGAAAGGGATGACGGCACTGTTACGCGATGAAGCGTATCAATGGTGGTTAACCGTTCGGGACGGTGCCACGGCAGAAGATCTGACCTGGGAATATGCTAAGGAAGCATTTCAGAAGAAGTATGTGGGAACCAAGTATATAGATGAGCAAAGGAAGGCTTTTCTGGGGTTGGTATAAGGAAGTAAGTCTGTCACCGAATATGAAGCGGAATTCTTGAGGTTGAGTCGATATGCCCGAGGAGTAGTGGCGACTGAGCATGAACGCTGTGTTCGTTTTGAGGACGGACTTAGGGACGATTTGAGACTTTTGATAGCACCGCATCAGGAGCGGGAATTATCTGCCTTGGTGGAAAAGGCTAAAGTGGCTGAGGGAATTAAGGACGCCACCAAGCAGGCTGTGGACAGAAATAAGCCCAAAAGAGGTTTTGGGCCATCTGGAAAAGGCCACAAGAGGCCTAGAGTTGACAGGCCACAAAGTCAACAGGCTGGTACGGGCTGGCAATTTCGCCCTTGTGAACATTGTGGAAGGAAGCACGGGGGAGAGTGTTGGAAAAAGGCAGGACGATGTCTCAAGTGTGGGTCCAAGGACCATATGATTAAGGATTGCCCCAAGCTATTAGATGAGAGCCAACCAGCAGCTCAGAATGCTAACCAGGCTGGTAGAGGCGGACAGCAGCCTCAAAGAGGTCGTGGGTCAGCCAACAGAGGTTGTGGCAGAGGCCGTGGAGCTCAGGGCCGAGGTGCAGCTAACGCCGAAGCAAGGCAACCGGGTTTGGTTTACGCGGTTCGCCGGAGGGAAGAGGGAGACGCGCCGGATGTTATAACCAGTACGTTCTTTATTCATGACAAACCCTATTTTGCTCTTATTGATGTGGGCTCAACTCATTCCTATGTTGCATGTAGTGTGGTTGAAACACTAGGCCTAGACTCTGAACTTTCTGATAGGCAGATAACTGTAGTAAGCCCTTTAGGCCAAACGGTGAGGATAGATAGGATCTTTCGGAATGTACCCCTAGAGATTCAGGGAGCGAACTTTCGGGCTGACTTAATGGAATTACCCTTCGGAGAGTTTGAGCTTATACTTGGAATGGATTGGCTAGTAGAGCATCGAGCCGTGTTGGATTGTGCGGCTAAACGTATGGAACTAAGAACCCCGGAAGATGAGGTAGTAGTGATGATTGGAGAAAGGAGGAACTACTTGTCTAACGTAGTTTCGGCACTGAAGGCCGAGAAAATGGTTAAGAAAGGATGTAAGGCATTCTTAGCCTTCGTGAGTGCGTTAAGAGGAGAAGAGGAAGGTGTCAAGGGAGTTAGAACAGTAAGGGATTTTGAGGATGTATTTCCGGAGGAGTTGCCCGGAATACCCCCAGATAGAGAAGTGGAATTTGGAATAGATTTGCTACCAGGAACAGCTCCTGTGTCAATCGCTCCCTACCGAATGGCACCAAAGGAGTTAGTGGAGCTCAAGGCTCAAATCCAAGAGTTGTTGGATCGTGGGTTCATTCGACCCAGTGTGTCTCCGTGGGGAGCACCGGTTCTCTTTGTGAAGAAGAAGGATGGAACTATGCGGATGTGCATAGATTATCGTCAGTTGAACAAACTGACCATCAAGAACAAGTATCCTTTGCCAAGGATAGATGACTTGTTCGACCAACTGAAAGGGGCAGCTGTGTTCTCAAAGATCGACTTAAGGTCGGGGTATCATCAACTGAAAGTGAAGGAGGCTGATATTTATAAGACCGCTTTTAGGACAAGGTACGGTCATTTTGAGTTTGTGGTGATGCCGTTTGGGTTGACGAACGCACCGGCCGCGTTCATGGATATGATGAATAGGGTTTTCCAACCCTACTTGGATAGATTCGTCGTGGTGTTCATCGACGACATTTTGGTGTATTCCAAGACGGAGGAGGAGCACGATGAGCATCTCCGAGTTGTGTTAGAAGTGTTAAGGGAAAAGAAGCTTTATGCCAAATTCAGCAAGTGCGAATTTTGGCTCAAGGAAGTGGCGTTCCTAGGACATGTGGTATCCGCAGAAGGAATAAGAGTGGATCCTAGGAAGATCGAAGCAGTGTTGGATTGGAAACCACCTAGGTCGGTGGCTGAAATCAGAAGTTTCTTAGGCTTGGCAGGCTATTACAGAAGGTTCGTGGAAGGATTCTCGTCGATAGCCGCACCTTTGACAAAGTTACTAAGGAAGGAAGTACCGTTTGTGTGGACGGATAAGCAACAGGAGAGCTTTGAAAAGCTTAAAAAGATGCTGACAGAAGCTCCGGTGTTAATTCAGCCGGAGGCAGGTAAGGACTTCGTAGTATATTGTGATGCTTCGCACACAAGGTTAGGCTGTGTGCTAATACAAGAAGGAAAGGTAGTCGCTTATGCATCTCGACAGTTAAGGCCGCATGAGGTGAACTACCCAACTCATGACTTGGAACTCGCGGCAGTGGTTTTCGCCCTCAAAGTTTGGAGGCACTACCTTTATGGAGAAAGGTCAGTAATTTACACGGACCACAAAAGCCTTAAGTATTTGTTGACTCAGAAGGAGTTGAACTTGAGGCAATGAAGGTGGGTGGAGTTATTAAAAGATTATGACTGTTCGATAGAATACCATCCGGGCAAGGCGAATGTGGTAGCTGACGCCCTAAGTAGGAAGGTTGTGTCGGATTTAAGGGCTTTGTTCGCTCACTTAAGTTTGTATGATGACGGAAGCCTGTTGGCAGAGTTACAAGTCAAGCCAACCTGGCTGAAGGAGGTGAAAGAGGGACAGTTGGTGGATAAGGACTTAAGTACTAAGTTACAGCAAGTACGGCAAGGAGGATTAAAGGATTATGGCGTCAATGATGAAGGAGTACTGTGCTACAAGGAAAAGGTTTGTATGCCGAGGGATAAGGAGTTGAGACAAAGGATTCTTCGGGAAGCGCATGGTAGTCCTTATGCTATGCATCCCGGAGGCATCAAGCTGTATAGAGATCTAAGGGAACAATTTTGGTGGTCAGACCTGAAACGAGAGGTGACTGAATTTGTGGGGAAATGTTTGACATGTCAGCAAGTAAAGGCTGAACACCAAGTCCCATCAGGATTGCTTCAACCAATTGAGATTCCCCAATGGAAGTGGGAAAGAATTACCATGGACTTAGTTAGTGGGCTTTCCCTTACGCCCACTAAGAAGGACTCGGTATGGGTGATAGTGGACCGTTTGACCAAGTCCGCACATTTTATCCCTGTGAGGATCGACTATTCCCTTCAAAAGTTAGCCAAGTTATATGTGGCGGAGATCGTGAGGCTACGCGGGGTACCGATGTCGATCATCTCCGATAGAGACCCAAGGTTTACGTCTCGGTTTTGGAAAGCACTTCATCAAGCATTAGGCACTAAGCTAGACTTCACTACGGCTTTTCATCCACAATCAGACGGGCAGTCTGAACGGATTATACAGGTGTTGAAAGATATGCTAAGAGGCTGTGTGATGGATTTCCGAGGAAGTTGGGAAGATTACTTGCCTCTAGCTGAGTTCGCCTACAACAACAGCTATCAGGCAAGCATTCGGATGGCACCATACGAAGCATTGTATGGAAGGAAATGTAGAACACCAACTTGTTGGACCGAGTTAGGAGAACGCCGCGTTTTGGGTCCAGAGTTAGTGGCGGAAACTGAGGAGAAGGTGGAATTAATTCGGGCACGGTTGAAAGAAGCTTCTGATAGACAGAAGTCGTACGCAGACCTTAAGAGGAAAGAAATTGAGTTTAAAGTAGGAGACCAAGTGTTTCTAAAGGTCTCACCTTGGAAGAAGGTTATGCGGTTCGGTCGCAAAGGGAAGCTAAGCCCAAGGTTTATAGGGCCCTATCAAGTACTGAAGCGAGTTGGGCCAGTGGCATACCAATTGGAGTTGCCACCAAAGTTGCATCAAATGCACGACGTATTTCATGTGTCCATGCTACGTCGCTATCGATCGGATCCGTCTCATGTGGTACCTGTTGAAGAAGTGGAGCTAAGGCCAGATCTATCCTACGAGGAGGAGCCGATTCAGATCTTGGAACGTGACGTGAAAGCACTACGAAAGAAGTCGGTGCCTTTAGTCAAGGTGTTATGGCGCAATCATGGATCGGAAGAAGCTTCGTGGGAGCTAGAAGAGACAATGCGACAGCAATACCCTCAACTGTTTAGTTAGGAAATTTCGAGGACGAAATTTTATTTAAGGGGGGTAGAACTGTAACATCCTAGGAAGGGCCTATGCATTTTTCAGATCAATTGTATGAAATGACAAGTCTTAAGTATTATGAATAAATTTTTGATACTTTTGGAAACCTAGAAATGAATGGAAATGGAAATGAAAATGAAAATGGAAATGAAAATGGAGATGGAAATGAAAATGGAAAGGGAAATGGACATTTTTGGAAACTTAGACATTTTTGGAAACCTAAACATTTTTGGAAATGATCCAAAAATGGAAACTTGAACATTTTGGGAAACTTGGATATATGAGAGAAATAAAGGAGTTTTATTCACATAAATATGTGAATAATAAGAGATAAATAAAGGAGTTTTATTCACATAAATATGTGAATAATAAGAGATAAATAAAGGAGTTTTATTCACATAAATATGTGAATAATAAGAGAGAAATAAAGGAGTTTTATTCACATAAATATGTGAATAATAAGCGATAAATAAAGGAGTTTTATTCACATAAATATGTGAATAATAAGAGATAAATAAAGGATTATTTTCTAATGAGATAATTGAGGAGATAATTGATGGATTAAAGGCTTTTATCTTTTAAATAAAAGAGATAATATTATCAAAAAGAGGAGTGGTGGCCAAGTAAAGGACTCCTAGGCTGATAACTTTGGCTATAAAAGGAGGACAGGAGGGCTACTCATCAACATTTGCTCCCTCTTCCTCTCTGCCGAAATTCTCCCTAGGCAAAACCCCTCTCTGCCGAATTTTCATTAAGCAAAAAAAATCCCTCTCTTTTTCTTCTATTTTCTTCTCCGTTCTACTGTTAAGCTGAATCTTTGTGGATTCTAAGAAAGAGGGCAATCATCCACAACATCAAAAGGGGATTTTTCGGGAAATCTAAGGATCTAAGGTAAGGATTATAAATATAAATATGTGGTTAAAGATTATGATTCACGTTTTCAAAGTTAGATCTAATCTAACACGAAGTTATAGGATTTCAACAGGCTTATAAAGGAATCCTCTTCAGATTTGGAATCCCATTATAAGGTAAGGGATATTCGGCCAAGGCATAATTTGTTTAAGTGTTTTCCATTATTTCAAAAACCGAAAACTGACATGGTTACATACCTAGTATTAGCCGATTTCAAGGAAGAGGAATTCTAGCAACTGTTGGAACTTGATTAAATCAATTCGGCAACTAGGTAAGTAATTCTACTTCTAGTAGGATTTGGTTTTAAGACCAAATAGGTTTATTTATATGTTTTAATTAATGGCCGAATATAGGAGTGAAAGATCTAGATCGGTAGATCGCTCTACGGGAATTCACGGAAACTATTAAGCGAAAAAGGTGTGTACTCTTACTAACTTTCAATAAATTGCATGGCAATCATTAAATATATAAATATGTAACAGTATGTGAATGTGGCTAAGCACCACAAATGTGGTAAGGAGTACCCAGGTACGTTTCCTACTTTTGATAGGATTGTGAATGTGATATATTTTGAACATGTGATTAGTAACATGAATGAAAATTAAGTATGTGAAATATGTTATGAAATAATTGGGGCATTCGGGATATTTGTGGAGGAAGAAAGTGAAGGTGATGACTACGGTCTCACCAACGTAAAGTGGTGACTACGGTCACATAAAGTGAAAAGTGGTAACTTCGGTTACATCCAGTGAATACAGTGTCTAATGACACAACATAAGTGGGCGATGAGCACGTCGACTGCAGCGACTGCCTTCGATGGTGTGTAGCGGATGGAGGGTCGACTTAGTAGTCCCCGCGGTGTACAGGTTGGTACGGGTGGTGCGTAGCGGATGGACAAATAGGTTTGGGTTTGGGTTGCATCATCCTTTATTTTGTATGAACATGATATTGATATGACTTGTATGCCTGATTTGTTGGAAATTAGTACTATGTACACATTGAGTCTGTAGACTCACCCCGTTGGGGAATTATTTTTCAGGTGATGAGCAGTAATGGACCGGGTCGGCAGGAGCTAAAGGTGGCCATGCATCGCTTGAAGAAATTATTTGGAATTTGGACTTTATGAAATTTTAGTACTTTAAACTTTATTTTGGGTTTGAATGATGTAATAAGGCCATAAGGCCCAATTGGATTTTCTTTATTTCTGTTTATTTTTATTTGAATATGATACAATTTATGTTTGATTAAAGATAAGTAAATTTATTTCTTTTAAAATAATAAACCCAAAAATTATTTTGTCACCTTATTTAAGTTGGATTTCCAGAATTTATTAAATAGGTTTCAAATTAAGCCCAACCCAAAACAATTTTTTTTTTTAAATTACACAAATTTTCTCTAAGTCATTTAGAACATTGAAAACCGATTTATTTAAGGAACATATCAGATCCAGTTCAGGCTCGTGAGCCGGGTGTGGGGTGTTTCATTATAAGTTAACAAGTATTAAAAATAAAATTTTTTACCAGCGGAAGCTTAATTTTGAGTAAAAACTGTTGTTTCCAGAAAAAAAACTTGATATAAATTCAATAGAAAGTAAAACAATCAATGTAACGATAAGCAGAGGGAGGCCTTATTACAATCCGAACTTAAAATAATCAAATACTTAAAACTATAAAGAAAATCAGGAAAAACGAAAATGTCTTGCTAGCTGGCCACCTCTGAGTCCCTCCATTCGTCGAACCGACTACTGAGGATTTCCTGAGAAAAAATATAAGAGGGAGTGAGTTTCGGAACTCAGTGTGTACAACCCTCAGCAAACAAATAGCATACAAGCAATCAGTTGGGCCAAAGCCCTTGTCATAATATCATCATCTTAAACGTATCACATACGCAATGCAGTAAAAACCCTCCCCAATAATCTAGCCGCTACACAACATTTCCCTTCCAACCTTATACACCTGTGGGGATTTCTAAATCGACCCACCCATCCACTACACAATAGTGGTAGCCCGGTTATGGTACTACCTAATGTTGCAGCAAAACTGCTAGTCATATATTGGGCTTTAAAAGCCAACGACGGATCCACGGTTACCAAGTAACCATGCGACCCTCAAATTCTTCCTCCGTACCATAATTCCCACCCACATGTAACCTAGGCAGTATATCATATGAATGCAGCATGTCATACCCATAAATCCTAAGTTTAACTCACAGGGATATTTTAGTCATTTTCGCCCTTAGGGCATTTCGGACATTTTTAAGTATTATGGACTTAGTACTTACCTGGGTCCGTTAACAAGTTCCTGTTGGCCAAAGTGAACAGATACTATGCACCAGGTAGGATTCCAGAGAAGAGGAGGTGGGTCATTGAGACCGCTTAAGTACCAAGCTCTTCCTAGATCCAATCCTAGACATGCATATACCCATTACCACACTTCAACCTTATGACTTGTCCACGGTTACAATTATGTGTTTAAGTTTTATGTATGTTTTGGCAGTTATTAGATACTAGGCCCAAACCCATATACAAAGTCCACTAAGTCCAACTCGCTCATATGGCTCATCGGCCCAAATCACATTCATGTGGCCCATTAGGCCCAATCTCTTTCATATGGTCCATTAGGCCCAAATCAATTCCAGGTCATGTATCCTGTATGACTAATTCAATCCATACAGATAAATCAACAATTCCACATATCATAACCCTAGGGCCCACTGGCCCATTTAGCCACTTTCGGCTTTTCAGCGGTGCCGATATCGTGTGTGTGTAGTGTTTGTACACACTTGGTAATAACGCGTGCTGCAATCCCCTTAATCACGAACCTACAATCGACATTACTTAACGATTAATCATGGGCTTAATATATACTTTATCAAAAATCGGAACCTCACCGTAACCTTACCGTGTGTGACAAGCCTTAATAGTTTTCCCTTGACCACTAATCTTGAAATTTTTCTAAATCTGCATTAATCTTTCATCATTAAAACCAAAATAGTAGGGGATTCGTGTCCATCACGAATCATCCTCATAAAATAAATATCCATTCGACCAACTACCTACAATCAAGGAAATACTTACCTAAACCCGAAATGCAAAGAGTAACTCGGCAGAAATCTGAAGCACAGAGATTCAATACTAATTCCCTACCCAAAACCGATTAGGAGAAGTGAGGGGAAAGAGTAATTGGTATTATCAATATTAACCGAAACAAAGAAAAAGAAATACTTACACCCAAAGGAGTAATCGACCGGAGGAATATTCGACTATTCCAAAGGTAGACCAAAAGGAATTTTTTTTTCTTGAGAAGAGAAAGAATGATGAGCAAGGGAATTTGGGAGAAGAACATTCGACAATTGCAAAAGAGGAAAAAGAACTAGAAAGAAGGAGAAGAATGAAGCATTCGGTTTGGCAAAACAAGGGAAACTCTTCAAAAAGAATTCGACACCCCCTATAAATACCCAAAGCCGAACCCCTAAAGTCCCAATTGGTTCCACTTCATCCACATCCCATCTTCTAATTTTTCTCCACGATAAGCTCTCCTATCCTCTTCCTATATTTTCTCTTCTGATCACACTCCTTAGAGTCCATCTTCACGCCACTTTTAACCTTCTAGAAGGCCAAAATTAAACTCCTAAAAATACTAAGCTAGGATTCGAACCAAGGACCCATTAACACATAATTAACTCTTGACTAAATATTAAGCACACATTCACATAGAAGTCACAAAAAGAAGGTTTGAGATTTTTGGGGCGTTACAATATATGTTGCTAATATGACTTTGTTATAATAATTTTGTTATATGAGATTGTCTGGATGTGTTAATCAAGATCTGTGTATGCTGTTGACTTTGCTAATTTTTGTTGGTTAAGAGTATGTTGTGGGTTATTGTAAATTGAATATGAGCATGTCAGGTTTGGTATATGCGTATGTATAAAGTGATTTGCATATGCATTATGGTTGGGATTTGGTTATGAAAAGAAGGAAGTTTGATTTGGCAGTTAAACTATATTGACTTTATTTGGCGGTAAATCCGCAACAATGTTGGTAGCTTGACTGCATAACATTCAAGTGGCAATGGCCACTTTATAGTGTGTATCGGCTAGATGGGTCCACCATAACCCAAAATTGGTGTGTAGTGGATGGAAGGGTCTAGTGTACCCTATTTGGAGTGTGTGGGATGGTTGGAGATGGTGTGTAATGGTTGGATAGGTGGGATTTTGTGCTAAATTATATTTGAGCATGAATTGCAGAATTGATTAGTGTTAACATATTGTGATGCTCTATTCTAATGTGACTTCTGATTATAATTAGAATTTGGCTATTGTATGTTTAATCGAGTGTTTGTTACTGCATTGTTTTCTTTTATTTTTGACTCACACTGAGCTTTGTAGCTCACACCCTTAATTTAACCTTTTTTGGGTAATTTGCGTGGTTAGGTCTTGGACTTAGCAAATCGGAGGTCTCAGAGTTTCTCATCTCAGTTTGAGTTTAATAAAGTTTTTCCTAAGATATAAGCATTTATGTTCAATTGGATTTGTAAATAAATTTTAAGTGAATTATGGTATGGGTTTCTGGTTTTGAGTTAGTTTAGTGTTTTCGTGCATGGACATTAGTCGTCTAGACTATTTATTTTCTTTAATAATCGATCAAGTTTTAAGTGTTAGTTTATGGATTTTCAATTGAAGCAAAACATCATATTTTTCTTGCTGTAATACTGGTTTTGAAACTTCAGTTTGTAAATTGCTAGATCTGATTTGATTACAAAGTTAATAAGGAATTTGTTAATTTGGCTTTTATTTAATTTTAGCAACAATTAAACTAATGTTTGCAAAACCTAACTAAAGGTTACTATCGAATTTTGTTAAGCGTGAGCAAAAGTGGTTTTCGGAAAAATTTAGGATGTTTGAATGGTATTTTGTTCTAGGCCATTTTGGTGGCCAATGTGACCTTCAGAATCCGGTCAAAACTTCAAGCTGAGTTTTGGGGTATTACAGTTAAGGACTTCACCAATCATGGATAAGATGTATAAAACAATAAAAAGTTGCTTGGGAAAATAAAACTATGCTGGGGGATAAAGTTTGCCAAAAACTTTAGAGTCCGCCAGAGTTGAGTTTGCCGATCATTGAGTTTGCCAATAGGGTGCTCGCCAATCAAGGTTGGTAAGTTTGCCAAATAAAGGGGTTCGCCAAAACATAGGGGATCGCTTGGTAGGTTGCGAACTAGTGGTTTGCCGCGCAGGTTTTGAACTAGGTGTTCATAAGGTAGGTCGCGAGCTGGGGTTCGTCAGACTATCCATGAGTTGCTACGGTTTGAGCAAGGTTTGCCACGATGTGGGGTTGCAGGTGTCTTAAAATTGATTTTTCTTGAGCCGTTTTTTTTTTAAAATTTGAATAGAAAAGCATGCAAATAGGATTTCTTTCTAACATGAATTATGTTGCAATTGTGTGCTGTGTTTGGTTGAGTGGTGTGTTTCGTGGTAATTATAACGGAAAGTCACTTCAATAGCTAATGTGACGTTTGAAATTCGGGTCAAACCGTCTCGGGGTTTGGGGCGCCACATTCTAACTCTATTTTTGTTTCTACAATTTCAGGCAAAATTTTAAAGTTGCACCACTCTTATTGAATTGTGAACAACTTATGTTACCAAACTTAAACATGTTCATACTAAACTTTTACTCTTATAAAAATCAATTGCTAACATCATTTTCACTTATTTAAAGGTCTAAATTAATCATTTGCCACAAATCCTTTATTTCGTTTTAATGAGATTTACTCTCAATTCTTAGTAAATAAAAATTCAAGACGACATTTCCTACTTTTTCTATTCTTATTCAATTCAAACCACATCAAAATGTCTATCTAACCAACCCTTTAGTCTTCTCACTTATCTATTGAATTTAAAAGTTCATCATTTTCCATTAAATCTCTCTAATTAAGACTTCCATGACGCACATTAATTTAAGCTTAAAGGTAGTATAAGCTCAATGAAAATTCACACTCTTTTATATTTTTTCAAGTTAGGGTTCAATACTTCACAGCTATTTTCTTAACCAATTATCGTTTCGGGCGCACACACACAATCACACATACCTATATTATACAAATTTATGGTATTTTTCATTTCCTTGTCTACGAGTTTAATTCACAAACTTGTTAATGATTTAATTTTTCAAATTTATTCTACACATTTGCCACAAACAAGTCTTATGTCATTTTGCCACTTCTAAAGCACTCAATAAAAGCATTAGACATTTTGATAAACACTATACATAAATATTCCATGATAGATAGAATTCAAGAGAGCTCATATCTTATCAAGCTCAAAATCGACATTACTCCCTAATCTCCCCTTCTAGATATTCCCAATTTTCTCAACCTCTTTCTTTTTAAGTTACATATATAAACAAAAATCAATACGCAATCATTACACATTTTCAACTTAGCTAAAATATAATTTCTTACTAAAATAAAACATGAAATACAATATGAACCCAAAATTTCTCACTTTGCTTCCATAATATTTCCGTACTTTCTAAACTTTCTCTAGATTTTCTTCTTTAAATACATGGATTCAAGGGTTAAAAGTAAGCTTAGAAAAGTCTAGAAAGTAATATTTCTCATGGATTTTCAAGAAATTTACTAAAGCTTCAAGTGGGGTTTGAACGGAGGAAAAAAAAAAGAAATGAAGCGAGATGAAAATGAAATGGAAAATACGAGTTTAATCTCTATTTCCAGCAGCCAACATGAAACAGAAAAATGGGGAGGAGTTTCTCCATTTTTCATTTCATAAAATCACGTATAAAGTCCCTATTTGATCCCTTAATCTAATGGTTGCAAGTAGGCTTGAGTCAAATGATCTAAAGGTTAAAACCCACTCTTATAATATCTAAATCCCTCCAAAATAAATGGACAAGATAGCAAATGAGATTTTAAATTCAAAGGCCTAAATTAGCTCCTACACCCACTTTCTTGAAATTTTACCACTTTGTCATTAATGAGCTTTACGGGCTAAGATTAAATCACAAGTTTAATTCAATGACTCTCATAGAATTCATGTTTTCCTATTTTCTCTTTTCCTTCAAATTTTAAATTTACTACACATCACATGTCTTTTTACTTTATAAGTCATTTAACAAATATTTCTCTATAAATTACTTAACCTCCTAAATTGGGAAAAATTGTTCATCAAGTTATTCCACTTTTCAAATTAAACCCAATATCTCAAAATAAATTATACCTTATCAGCTTTAATAATCTTTTTTTTATCTAACTAACTCTATAAATATTTTTAATAAATCTTAATTCTTTCTCTTAGAAATTTTATGATCCGCATTCTTGGAATATTACTGTTAATGATATTGAAAATTTTTGAGGCGTTACATTCGCTATCCATGTTGAGAACTTAAAAAATTTGAAATCATAATGAAATAAATAACCAAAATATTAGATTTATTTAAAATATGATAGGATATGAACTCAAACACTTCAAATTCAAACTCAAACCGATTTAACCCGTTTTTTAAGTTTGTATTATATTATGTGATGGAGGAGAAATGCCAAGAAAATGAAAACTAAAATTTAAATTTAATGAATCTAATGTGAATAATGTTGTTAGTAATGATACTATGGTGTCTTTGGATAGGCATCCATTAGAGAATACAATTATTTAAGGACATCCATTTAATCTTGACGTGATAGGTGTTGAAGATGAAGAAGATTATCAATCCAATAATGATGATCTTACTTTTATTAATGATGATGATAATGAGTTAGATTCAATAAATGAAGCTAAAATAAATGATGATGACAACAACTCTAATTAGAGATGTTTAAATCATCGATTCAGCTATTTTTAACTAAATTAATAAAAAAATTAAAATTCGTAATTGTTAATTAAACTGATTTTTTAGAATCCTATTAATCAATTAAAATAATTTCAATTAATTTGGGTGGTGACTTGAATTAACTAAATCTTTTACATGTTTCTTTCTTTTATTTTTTAGTTTAATTTTATTTTTTAAAATAATTTTAGTTTTCATAGTAGTTTTTAAGCTCATTATATATATATATATATATATATATAATTTGGGCTTATATAAAGTATTGAACCTATCTAATATATTGGGTCTATGATAATGCGCTTAATTGACACATTTTTATTATTTATTTTAATTAATCTTTGATATGAATTTCACCTAATTTGGCACTTAATCAATAATTTTTTATGTAGATATAATCATTGTCAAATTTATTGAGAAATGAACGAATATACAAATCGCATGAAAGATTTTACATGAGAACTCAAATTGGCACACAAGAGAAAGATTTTAAAATTATTTTATTACTTCTATTTAGATTTTTATTTTATTTTTAAGCTTGTCTTATCTATTGATTTTAAGGGTTAATTAATTTAGGTTATTATTATATTTATATTATATAAATATATTATTTAGGTTATTAGTTGGGTGCATACAACCTCCATTCCTTAGGTATTTAGGTTTTATTTTTATAATTATATTATATATACTTATAGATAGTGTCACATCTCGTATTTTTATTGATAATATTGTAAAATTATAGTAAGAATAAGTAATTGGTCTAATGGTTAAGAGATAGTGAAGTTTTCTTCAAGATCTGAGTTTGATTCTCTTCTTTCTTATAATTTTTATTTATTGAATTTTTTCCCTAAAACCCTAGTAGTGCCACCCTTTTTTTTAATCTAGGTATAAATGTTATATTTTTTTCTGTTCAACTTCTTCTTTTCCCATTTTTACTTCCCCATTGCCGTCTCCTCCTTTCTTCCTCTCTATTTCTCTTAATTGTCTCTCTTTTCTTTGTAACACCCTATACTCGGCCCGATTGCTTAGCTCGAGTAACAGGACGCTACACCACCGTCATATCTGATCGTGTGTCAGAGTCTTAAAAATTTATATAAAGAATGATCGAGCCTAAAAACTAACTGTGACAACGATTGAGGCAAGCGCACCTATCAAACAGTAGTATAGTTTAATGGCAAGACCGGAATGTCGAACCCAAAGGAACCAGAAGTACTAATACTAACTTTCATTTTATTATTTAACCTAAGAATTAAGGGAATGGTTATTTAATCTAAAATTAACTAACTACTAAGCTAAAGATGCTAAGACAAAGAGAATGAATTGGGGAAATACTTTTGGGAAAAACCAATTGATTAAGACAATACCCAAGAAAGAATCCACCTAGACTTCACTTGTTATTTAATTCTGAACCAGACGATTTATTCACTTGACTTGATCCGTAGGATTCCCTAATTTATATTAATACCTCTCTCGAGGCTACTAACGTCTAACCCTAGGTTGATTAATTGAAATCTCTTTCTAATTAAAACCCCTAGAATTGCATTAACTCGATCTATGGACTCCCATATTAGGTTTGACCCTAATCTGGCAAATTTTCGTCATCCTATCTCTAGGGTTGCGATCAGCTCTGCTTAATTATGCTAGATTTACTCTTAAACAGGGAATATTCCTCCTCTGTCTAAGCACATCAATACTTGAATCAATATCCTGAAATATCAAAACAAGAACTAAGAAAACATAATTAAGAACAAATCAAGTATTTATCATATAGTTCAGAAAACAACAACAAGATCTGTATTAGGTTTCATCCCCCTCAGGTATTTGAGGGTTTTAGTTCATAATCATAAAAGAATACATCTCAGAAGAAAATATATAAAACAAAACATAAGAAAAACCCTAAAACCCCCTGAAGGAAATTGAAGGGAAGATCCTTCGTCTTGAGTACAACTCCGGCTTCTTGAGATGAATCAACTGGCTTTCTTCGAGTAAATCCCATAATTCTAGCCTCTCAGGCTTGGCTCTTTGGCCTAACTGGACGCCCCCTTGAAGGTTGGCCTCTAGGGTGTTTATATAGGCTTTTGGAATGGCTTTCTTTGCCTCTAAGTACCCTATTCTGAATGAAATTCCTCTTTGTCACGGTAGGGACACGCCCATGGCACAAGCCTGTGTGAATCGTATCCAGGTTGTGGTCGGGTCTGTTAAGGAGGCACGGTCGTGTGGTCTTGGGCCCAGGCCATGTCGATTTCGTAATTTGTCCCATTTACTCCATTTTAGGCCCGTTTCTCATTCTTTTCATCCTCTAGTGCTCTCCTAAGTATAAAACATGAAGTTAAAGGATTAGGAGCACCAAATTCCACAATTTAGGGAATAAATCATCCAAAAGTATGCTAAATGTGGGATTAAAATATGTATATATTACGGTTTATCAAACACCCACACACTTAAGCATTTGCTTGTCCTCAAGCAAAATTCTCAACTCACAATTAAAATGAACTTCCTTGATTCATAATATTCATCAATAGTGTTCCATCATAATTCAAAGATAATTCATACATTGATAATTTAAGTAAAAAGGGTCCTAAAGATTCAAACAATCAAAGTCATAGTTTTTGTAGTATAAAAATATAGGCGTTTCCCCTTACCTAAATAATCACCTTTAATTCAAAATCAACAAGAGTTGACACCCTCACTAAAGATTCACTCAAATCACTCAAAGTGTTTAAGGTTCAAAATTAAGCACTCAAAAGTCGAATATGAAAAGTTAATCTCATAGGCTTGCCTAAAAATCAAATCTCCACCATTGTAAAATGAGATGATACACAAATCAAAATGTCTTTAAAAAGGGTTGTAATGGGGCTTAGGTTAAAGGTGTGGATAAAGGCTGAATTAAAGGGTTAGAATTCAGATTGAATTGACAGTTTACCTAACTAGAAAAATGAACTAATCCTGAAAAATTACATCAATTGAAAACTTGAAACTAATAATATGATCTTCTTCTTCAAGATGTGAAATTTAAACGTATAAGCTCACTTAATTATAAAACTAATAATGAATATACTTCGATTTTTTTAAGAATAAATCATTAATACAATAATAAAAAAAAGAACTTTAACAACTGAAATATAGGACATAGTTAGGAAACTATTCAAAATCAAATCTCGATAAAAAGGGAGTCTGTAACACCCCAAACCCGACCCCTTTGTTTCGACCAGATCTGGCATGTTATGGGTTTGATGTTGAAAACGTAGTTCCTTATCGGTTTTGGAAATCGTAGATTAATTAGGCAATAATTGAAAAAAAAATAAGTGACATTAAAAAAAACCTTGTATTATTATTATTTTGAATAATTAAACCTTGGACATAATTTCATAAGTTGCAAATATTAAGAACAACTTAGTTGAAAATAAACTATGGGGCCTTATTATATAAATATTCCAAAATAAAATAAAAACAAAATAAAAGAGAACATTGTATTTTAAACGGAGATGTATTTCTTTAAATAAAAAGTCCTTATGGCCCCTCGAGTCCGTTCCGACTCCCATGTCCACGATCTACTGCTCATCTGAAAGAGTAGAGGAAAAATGAAAGGGGTGAGTCACCAAGACTCAGTGTATAAATCCCGAAACACACAACGACCTGAGGCCCACAAACACATTATGGGCCTTGGCCCATACACTATGGCAACAACCATGAAAACATATTAAATGATAAATGGTAAATGGCCCAACCCATCCTAAAAGTCCATCCTCTACACACCAACCCGTACCAACCATCACACCTCGGGGATTTCTACAATCAACCCGCCAACCGCTACACACCATATCGACAGCCGTACTGCCTATTCCTATTAAACAGGAATCATTTAAGTGTGGTTTTGCCACCGATCAGTATGTGACCTAACATTTGAATTCGTGGTTTAACCACCGATCACCAAGTGACCTATCATGCTCTTCCCCTTCATTATCACAATCCCCCATGCATACACACATGAAAAATTGAAAACATCATACCATCTTTAAGAAGACAGGCTTTCATATATATATATATATATATATATATATCGATACACATAGAGATTTCTATGATCACGTACCTAGCATCCTTTGCCTAACCCTTTTAGGGTTTTATTCGACTGTCTACACAGCCTCTTGCCGGCTTTTTAGCCCATAACACATATATATTTCAGTTAACTAGTGTGTTAGAGATCTACACATCTGATTACAGTTAGAACGAGACCCTCTAAGTCGATGCTATCCGTAGCCAACATAACCGCTATCTGCCTAAGGTGTTGTTCAGAAGCCGGTCCACAACCCGATGGCCAATCTCGAACGGCAGACACGGCGCGCTTCTTAAACTTAGGGATTGGTTTTACGGACTCAATCCTCTCCTTTGCCTGATCCATATTTAATTGCATCACAAGTCCTTGTCAGAACTACTATCACAACATATGGTCGTTAATCATAGAGTTAAGATCTCACATACGATAAACGAGTCTAACGAAAATCTAGGGAAAACCACCTTACCTTAAAATCCCGAAAAGAGGTATGATACTTAGAGACTAATGATTTTCAGCTTTTAGATCTAGACGATCAGGTCTCCTTCAAATCCCGGAATAATGCCCTCAAGAAGAATACAAGATTAGTGAGAAACATCAATCTAATGATGGCCTTAGCAACCAACTAGCCATTCGGCTTTGGTGTCCAGAAACCGAAAGAAAACATGAGAAACTAACAGAAGTCGACACTTACCTCAACACAGGGAATTCAACTAGCAGTTGAGAGGAGATTCGGCAATGCCAAAGAAGAAGATTTAAATGCCAGAAGAAATAGAACCAACTCACAAATGAGATCTAAGGGTTTTCGGTTTTTAAGAGGGATCAGATGAAAAGATGAACAGAGGGAAACTATGGAGATTTCGGCTTTATGGAGAAATCGGTACAAGAGGAAAAGAATGGAAACAGAAAGTGAAGTGAGAGGTTTCGGCTTTTAAGAAATCAAGAGAAAAGAAATTGCAGAGACTGACTGAGAGTTTCGGCACAGAGAATGAAGAAAAGAATAGGGTTCAAATGCCAGAATTGAAGAGATACCCCCTATTTATAGAGAATTTCGGCACTTACCTATCAAAAACTGAAAGTGCCCTTCCTGATAACTAAAAAATTAACAAATAATAAGGGAAAATTTGGCACCCCCTATGGCAAATAGAAACCGATTTCTCTTCCCCCCTTAGAGTCAAAATTTCGGCTACCACCTAGCCTTGCAGATAACTCATTGATTCTTTCCTTATCCTTATCTGACTACTCATCCACAGTGTCATGGATAACACTACCTCTTCCTTCCTTTATCAGTACATTATCCACCTTATTATCACATTAAATAAATTCCTAAATTTAAGCATCATTGCCGAACTCCACTACTGCTCTTATAAATGCCGAAAATAATCAAAATAAAAGGTACCATGCGACTCGAACCTTGGACCCTCAATTGACGCCAACTCCCTTCCCTCCTAGTGGCGCCATTTTGCCACTGGGCCACAAGCCCATTTGTGTTTTAAAACACAGCTAATATCTGTTATGCCCTAAGTTAACAAGCTTTCCACTAAAGTGTTCAAACAAGAATTTTAACTACAGCCTCGGCCCAAACCTGAGCCCATTCTGAACCCCTTACACATTCTAATGGACATATTAAACGTAGCACACACATCAAATGCAAAGGCCCTTGATTCAGGATGTTACAGAGTCAAGGAATGGTGATAACAAATACAAGATGGGTTTTGGGGTAATATTAGTGGGTGAGTCAATAAAAGGGTTGTTAGGATCAAAGGGGTTCACTAGGGGTTAATTGTGAGGGTAGGCTTTTTAGTGGAATGAGTGAGTTAAATCCTAAGTGCCTTTATAATCTCTGTATATCAAATCATTAATGTGGTCTTGACATGTATAATCAAAGCAAGTTCTAGAATAACAAATCAATGTTGGCACACTCATAATCAAAAAGTGAGCACGAAAAGAATGTATGCTCTAAAAGGCTCAAAATCTCACAAAAATTATGGGTTTTTGATATCAACCTTGTAAATTTCAAACTTTAAGGTAATAATTAGATTCAGGTAGACAACCTAAAAAAATTTTAATTTTTGAAAATAGACTTATCATGCTTGATTCTCTAGTCTCCAAAAGTTTAAATCGTCACTGCATAATTATCAATGACTTAATTCAAAACATATCAAAGAAAATCATGGATCACGGGAAATTTCATCCTAGTAGTAACATGAGAAAATTACTTAAAGACAAGATATCATTCGGGGATTTGAGAATAATGCAGAAAGTTAGGAACTTTCTCGAAATAAATATTCACCCTCACACTTAAGATGTACATTGCCCTCAATGTACAAAGATATATATGAAATTTAAGAGAAAAGGAGAGGTGAAACTTCCTGAATTTTGATGGCTTCCTTGAGTTGGGAGTGGTCGAGGTGTGGTGGCTGCCGACAATCTCTGCGCTAGATGAAGAAATTGGGAAGCTCGTGAAGAATTAGCCAGGAAATAATAATAATAATTCAAAATATACTAAATATATATTTAAAGAAAAGAAAGATAAAAAGAAAGAAAATAAAAAGTAAAATAAAATTAAAAGAAAAGATTAATAGACTGTAAAGTCCTTATCGTTAGATGGCTAGCGAAGTGGGTGTGATTTCTAAGGCCGTGGTGTGTGATTCCCAAGTAGCCTTTAGAACCTAAATCAAAGAAAACGAAATAAAATAGATTAAACTAAGTATAAGAAAAATAAAGAAAAGGAAAATAAAGGAGAAGGGAAAATAAAAAGATAAGTTAAATGGACTCAAAGGTCCTTTTTCTATCGAGTTAATGAAGCGACCGGCATGAACTTATGTAGATCGGTCTCACAAAGGGAGACTGTGCTAGGGTCCTTCCGTTTCTTTGACATGGATATGGTTAGTTCTAAAGTTAAGAGAATGAAGAAAAAGTGAAAATGAAAAGGGAGGGGGATGTAAAGAGTGCGGAAGAGAGGGGAATAGGGAGTAGGTAAGAAGGGGAAATGGGTGGTTTAAATAGACAATTTAGGTCAGGTACATCCCGATGCCCGTGTACTGTAAGCGTGTTGATTTACACGGCCGTGTCGCACGGTCGTGTTATGCTTCGTTCATTTCTCCCACGCCCATGTGTAGGTTGCCACGCCCGTGTTGATAAAACAGTGTCGGCCACGACCGCATCGCACGACCATGGTGTTTAGTCGAGGGCCGTGGCTTGAAGATATTTTTCGTTCTGTTTTGTACTATCTTTGCCATATTAGTACGAAAATCCGTAGTATCCACACGGCCATGGCCACGGTCATGTGTGAGGCCGTGTGGTATTGAAATCTACACTTTGGTTAGTTCGTAGTTAGGTGCTAAAAAGGAAAAATAAAAGTATAAATAAAAATGTAAAATTAATGGGGTTAGTGCTCGGGTTGCCTCCCGAGAAGTGCTCGTTTAAAGTCTTAAGCTAGACTTACCTCTCATTCGCATAATCATGGTGGTTTGAGGAGTTGAAAATCCTTTCTCATGCTATCAGTTCTATTATCAATATATAGCTCGAGTCGAGTAGCGTTTACTTTAAAAGTGCCGAATATAGATTACTTACCTCAATTGTTCCTATGGGAAAACCTTGAGTACCCTAAAAGAGATTTCTTCGTTTGTATTAGGGTCAGGAGGAGATATTCGAGGGTTTGCCTTATCTAACAATACCTGATCTCCGATTTTAAACTTGTTTGTCCCACGGAATAGTGTTGGTTCTGCTTCATGTATTCTTAATTTCTCCTTGAAATGTGTCTTCCACTCGTCTAGTTCATCGATCTGAAGCCTTTGTTCCTCATAAGTTATTTCTTTGTTGGCATGAGGTCTAGGATCTGGCTCAGTTGTGTCGTTCCGTGGTGCTTCCTGAAAAGAAGGTTTAATCGAATGGTTATTAATAGAATTTATATTCTCACATTGACTACTCAATGTCCTAGATGAGTCGAGAGCGTGAAGACTGATTGATTCATCGCCTACACAAAGTATGAGTTCACCTGCACTGACATCAATTTTAGTCCTAGCAGTTGCTAAAAAGGGTCTTCCTAAAATTAAGGGGATACTTGTAACACCCCAAACCTGGCCCAAACCATAAGACTGAATTTGGTTTGCTACAGAGAAAACATTTTTGAAAACCATTTAAAACTTAGTCGAATTGCCTTTCAATTAAAATTTTATTTGTTAGAAACCACACTCAAAAGAAATTTGTTGAGTCAGGTTGTTTAAAAATTTCAGAGGTACCCGATGGTACTTTAAAACATTTTTGCGTTTAATTTGAGAAAAATATGTGCATCCATTTTAACATCATCAAGTAGTTTAACCAAACATTCAAAACACGCAGCAATAATAAAATAATTCTAGGAGGCCTTATTACAAACATAAACCCAAAAGAAAAATAGATAAAATCAAAAATTCATTTATTAAAAAGTCTCCACTGCATGGCCACCTTGAGTCCATCCGGCTCCTCACCCGCGATCTACGAATCACCTGAAAAATTAAAGGAGAAGGTGAGTCACCAAGACTCAATGTGTAACCCTTCCCCGGTTTAGTGCAATAACATACACAAATCATAACCAATTAACATGCATAAGTTTAAATGCACCCAACCTAACCATCCAAACGCCTTTCTCTACCCCGTGTGGTACCAAACCACTGGTGGTGCCAAACCACTGGTGACATATAGTCACAAATGTGATACCAAATCACTGGAGATACCAAATCTTTGGTGTCCGAAGACACAATTGTGTTACCAAAACACTGGTGACCGAAGTCACAAATCAAGTGATGGGGCCAACCCATCGTGTGATACCAAATCACTGGCAGACGATCCCATATCTCAAAGTGGGGCCAACCCACGGTGGAATTAACCACAGGGACAAGTCGCTATGAGGTGCCAAACCTCTGGAGGTACCAAACCTCTGGTGACCGTAGTCACGATGTGTTACCGAAACACTGGTGTCCGTCGACACGAATATCACTGCCCCCTCCACTCATCAACCCATATCAATCAAATACATGCTTTTACAGAAATCATGCTAAAAATTTCATTTAACATCATTTGTATATTTTATCAATGCCATAAATCAATAATACACATACCAAATGTGTCATGCTTCCCAAAAGCATCAAATAATAATCTCATAGTCACAAAGACTTACCCGAATCCTTGTTAATACCATGATGGTATTACATCCGTGTCTACATAAATCGATTAGACATAATATAATACTTAGCATATTAAAAAGTTATAAGATGTGTATGTACACACACCTGATACCAACAAGAGTCCTAAATCTCGAACAAACAAATCGGCCACACAAGTATTCTTGTCCCTATATTCGGACAAAAATGAATATTAGAACTATGGCCTATTCGGCCAAACCAAAATAATTGAGAAGAAGGGTTCCTTGTGAACCTAAAACCTTACCCAAAAGCCTTCGAACACTATCCAACACACTCCTAAAAGAATCGGCCTCACTTCCCTACAATCAACCATCATCATTAAGGTTTATTAGCCTTCGGATTAAACGAAAACTTAAAAGAATGATCCTTTAAAATAAACCCTTACCACCTTACCAAAAACTGATTGCTAGAGGAGTCCCAAAGAAAACTATGTTGCCTTCAATATTAGGCCAAAGAGATTCAAGATAGAAGAAGAATATTTTTGGCACAACAAAGAGGTATATTCGGCTTTATGACAAAAAGAAAATAATGGGAAGAGAAATAGAGTTTCGGCAAAGAAGAGTGTATTAGAGAGTTTTGGTGTTTAAGCAAAACGAATGGGAGAACAAAAGGTTAATGCAAGTTTCGGTTTTTGAGAGAATGAAAAGGAGAAATAGATATTGAACAAATATGACCAAATGGTCAAAAAGTATTAGGCTTACCACAATGTAGAATTCGGCCAAAAAGAAAAGTATTTGAGAGAAAATTGTTTTGCAACTTTTGCACCAAATGAACCAAATGACCAAAACAATTCCTAAGCCTTACCAACACTAGCATATTCGGCCAAAAACCCCTCCCTTAGCCACAATGCCGTCCAAGTTCATGGCATAAAGGCCATGATTTTGTTTCCAAAACATTTCCCATAAACCAAGCCTTTGTCCCCTCAATTTACCAAAACTTCAAGATATCTTACCAAAACCTTAGGAATCTTATCCCTTATTCCATGCTTTCCTTAAACAACAATTCAACTTACCAAAATTATTAGTCCACCTATCATAATTATGTTTGACCGTCCATTAAAGCTATCATACAAAAATAAACTTTAAAAAATGCTATACCTACTACTCGAACCATTAACCTCATGCAACTCTTCAAACTCCTTATCCACTATGCCACTAACTCCTCTTATGCTTTAATATACACTTAAATTAACTTAAGTGCTAAGCTCATTTAATCCTCTTCATTAAATAAGCCATACTAAGAATTATCCTACTAAACCGAACTTACTCAAGACCCCTAATTAAGTCTTATAACACCACAAATAATATCACAGAAATTTAAACACAAGCAAAATAATTCAATCACGAATAACCCCTATTTCAGGATGTTACAGTTCTACCCCCCTTAAAATAATTTCGTCCTCAAAATTACCTGATCAGAAGAGATGGGGGTATTGCTACCGAATTACATCCTCGGGTTCCCACGTCGCTTCCTCCGTACCATGGTTTCGCCATAGTACTTTCACTAAAGGTACCGACTTTCTACGCAGAACCTTGACATCACGATCTAAGATCTGAACTGGTTCCTCCTCGAACGATAAGTCAGAGTTAACCTCAATCTCTGCTACTGGCACAACGTGCGATGGATCCGACCGATACCGTCTAAGCATCGACACATGGAAGACATCATGAATCTGACTCAACTCTGCTGGCAGTTCGAGCTGATAAGCTACCGGTCCTACTCGCTTCAACACAGTATACGGGGCGATGAACCTTGGACTTAACTTCCCTTTTTGCCCAAAACGCAACACCTTCTTCCAAGGCGACACCTTCAGAAAGACTTTATCTCCTACCTCGAATTCCATATCCTTGCGCTTGAGATCGGCGTAAGACTTCTGCCTATCTGACGCTTCCTTGAGACGAGCCCGAATTATCTTAACTTTGTCCTCAGTTTCAGTCACCAACTCTGGACCCAAAACCTGACGTTCACCCAATTCCGTCCAACACGTAGGAGTACGGCACTTCCGTCCATACAGTGCTTCATATGGAGCCATTTGGATACTCGCTTGATAACTATTGTTATAAGCGAATTCCGCCAACGGTAGATACTCCTCCCAACTGCCACTGAAATCCAGAACGCAACCTCTGAGCATATCTTCTAAGATCTGAATCACTTTCTCCGATTGTCCGTTGGACTGCGGATGAAAAGCTGTGTTGAAGTCCAATCTCGTACCCAAAGCTTGATGCAACGCTCTCCAAAACCTCGATGTAAACCTCGGATCCCTATCCGAGATAATCGATACTGGCACACCATGCAATCTCACTATCTCAGCCACATATAACTTTGCTAGCCTCTGAAGCGAATAATCTACCCTTACAGGTATGAAATGCGCTGATTTAGTCAGACGATCCACAATCAGCCAAACCGAATCCTTCTTGCTAGGCGTAAGAGGTAAACCACTGACAAAGTCCATGGTGATCCTCTCCCACTTCCACTGAGGAATCTTCACCGGCTGAAGTAAACCAGATGGCAACTGATGTTCAGCCTTGACTTGTTGACACGTCAGACACTTACCCACGAACTCAGTTACTTCCCGTTTCAGACCTGGCCACCAAAATTGCTCTCTCAAATCCCGATACATCTTACTACCTCCAGGATGCATAGCATATGGGCTGCTATGTGCGTCCCGAAGAATCCTTTGTCTCAACTCCACATCCTTCGGCATACAAGCTTTCCCTTTAAAGCACAAAACTCCCTCACTGGACAGACTAAAATCCTCTAATCCACCATTCTGAACTTGCAACCTCCGATCATTCAAACCATCATCCTCTAACTGCTTCTCCTTAATCTGATCTAACCAAGTCGGCTTGACTTGCAATTCTGCCAAAAGACTCCCATCATCGAATAGACTAAGTCGAGCAAACATCGATCTTAAATCTGATACAACCTTACGACTCAACGCGTCTGCCACCACGTTAGCCTTACCAGGATGATACTCGATCGAATAGTCGTAGTCCTTCAACAGCTCAATCCATCTACGCTGTCTCAAATTCAAATCCTTCTGAGTCAAGAGATACTTAAGACTCTTGTGATCCGTATAGACTATCGACTTCTCTCCGTACAAGTAGTGCCTCCATATCTTCAAAGCGAAGACTACAGCAGCTAACTCCAAGTCATGAGTCGGATAATTAGCCTCATGTGGTCTCAACTGCCGAGATGCATAAGCCACTACCTTCCCTTCTTGCATCAGTACACATCCCAAACCAATATGTGATGCATCGCAATAAACCGTGAATTCCTTGCCTGCCTCAGGTTGAATCAAAACCGGAGCTTCAGTCAGAATCTTCTTCAATTTGTCGAAACTTTCTTACTGTTCCTCGGTCCACACAAATGGAACTCCTTTCCTCAACAACTTAGTCATCGGTGCGGCGATCAAAGAAAATCCTTCCACAAATCTTCGGTAATACCCCGCCAGACCTAGAAAACTCCGAATTTCAGCCACAGATTTAGGCGGCTTCCAATCCAACACTGCCTCAATCTTTCGAGGATCCACTCTAATCCCTTCGACTGAGACAACGTGACCCAAGAAAGTCACCTCCCTAAGCCAGAATTCGCACTTACTAAATTTCGCATACAGCTGCTTTTCTCTCAGAATCTGCAACACCACTCGCAAATGCGCATCATGCTCCTCTTCTGACTTCGAGTATACCAAAATATCGTCTATAAAGACCACAACAAACTGATCCAAAAACTGTTGGAATACCCTATTCATCATGTCCATGAAAGCTGCTGGTGCATTAGTCAAACCAAACGGCATCACCAGGAACTCGTAGTGTCCATACCGAGTACGAAATGCCGTCTTATGGATATCAGCCTCTTTCACCTTCAGCTGATGATATCCAGACCTTAAATCAATCTTAGAGAAAACCGTAGCCCCTTTCAGCTGATCAAACAAGTCATCTATCCTCGGCAAAGGATACTTGTTTTTGATCGTCAGCTTATTCAACTGGCGGTAGTCTATACACATCCGCATCGCACCATCCTTCTTCTTGACAAAAAGTACCGGCGCTCCCCAAGGTGAAACACTTGGTTGAATGAAACCTCGATCCAACAACTCTTGAATCTGAGCCTTCAATTCCAACAATTCCTTCGGTGCCATCCTATACGGAGCTATAGACACTGGCGCCGTTCCAGGTAACAGATCTATACCGAATTCGACCTCACGATCCGGAGGCAATCCCGGAAGTTCTTCAGGAAATACGTCAGCAAATTCCTTTACAGTTTGAACATTCCTCACAGAAGACTCCTTAGCTTCCAAAGCACACACATGAACTACGAACGCCTCACAGCCCTTCCTGACCATCTTTACTGCTTTCAACGCAGATACCACGTTGGATAGATAATCTCTCCTATTACCTATCATGACCACTTCTTCACCTTCAACCGTCTTCAAAACCATGCGCTTAGCAGCACAATCCAAACTTGCTTGGTACTTGACCAACCAATCCATCCCAAGAATCAGATCGAACTCCTCAAACGGCAGTTCCATCAGATCGGCTACAAACACTACCCCTTGGAGTTCTAGGGGTACATCCCTATATAGTTTATCTACTTCTATAGAGTAACCTAAAGGACTAAGTACAGTCATCCTCCTAGAAGCAGTCACAGGAACTAAACTCATGGTCTCAACTATCTACTAGCAACGTAAGAATGTGTCGAACCCACATCTATCAAAGCAGTATATGGAACACCAAATATTAAAAACGTACCGGTTATGACGTCCGGTGCGTCTCCTTCCTCACGACGCCTCGCAGCATACACCAAACCAGGCTGCCTAGCCTCCGTGTTGCCAATACCTCTGCCAGCTGCTCCGCGACTTCCACTAGAGCCATAACCACCTCTACCATTACCTCGACCTCTCTGCGGTACTGGTCCCTCCTTTCTGAACTGAGCACGACCTTGACCTTCAAACTGATTCCTAGCTTGCTTACGCGGACAGTCTCTCACACGATGATCCAATGAACCACACTCGAAACATCCTTTCCCTCCGGTCCAACATTCTCCCCAATGGAACTTCCCACAACGATTACACTGGGTCGGTCTCTGATTAGCAGCTGTGGACCTTCCTGCCTGATTTGACCCACTCTGCCTAAACCTTTTCTGAACATTACCACCTGACCCAGACGATCCAAAGCCTCTCTTCAGCTTGCTCCTATCATAACTTTGCCTCGCGGACTCCTTGACTCCTTCGGCTACCTTGGCCTTCTCCACCAAGACAGCAAACTCACGCTCCTGCTGCGGAGCAATCAGCAACCTTAACTCGTCTCTAAGTCCGTCTTCAAAACGAACACAACGATCATGCTCCGATGCCACTATTCCCTGAGCATAACGACTCAGCCTTAGGAATTCCGCTTCATATTCCGACACAGATTTCTTCCTTGTACTAACCCCAGAAAAGCTTTCCTTTGTGCATCAATGTAGCTTGAGCCAACATACTTCTTCTGATAAGAATTCTTGAAATACTCCCAAGTGAGATCATCTGCCGTAGCACCATCTCGAACCGTGAGCCACCAACGATATGACTCATCCTTGAGAAGCGACACCGCTCCTTTCAGTTTCTCCTCATTAAAATTTCCATATTACCCTAGTGGCAAAATTATGAAAATACCCTTGGTTTCTAAAATTTCCATATTACCCCAATTTTGATCAAATTTTTATTTTACAAAAGTACTCAAAAATGTTGTATTCCAAAATAATACCTTGACTTTGAAATTTACAAAATTACCCCTGATTGACAAAATTACCAAAATACCCCTGGTTTCCAAAATTTTGCTATATCTTCAAATTGAGAATTTCTTGAAAAATACTCCTAAATACCAAGCTTAAATACCAAGCTTTTCCGGATCCAATCCTAGACATGCGCACCAAGGTTACCACACCCTAACTCGGTGACTTGGTCACGGGTTGGTTTTAATTAGGCCATTAAAGTCTTATGAATTTTGTTGGGGTAAACTAGTCCTAAAGTTCAAAATACTATCACTATCTACGTCCCATGCTTCCTACCCTTCTACAGTAAATAATTCATACAAAAAGTTAGAGGTACTTACCAGGGCGGATCGGTGCCGGAGACTCGGTGCCATGCTTATTCAAAACAAAAATATTTCAAAAAGGCCTACCAAAACATTTTTGGGCCTTGGGCCCCCACAGCCGAGCTTTGAACTTGGCTCTGATACCAATTTTGTAACACCCCAAACCTGGCCCAAACCATAAGACCGAATTTGGTTTGCTATAGAGAAAACATTTTTGAAAACCATTTAAAACTTAGTCGAATTGCCTTTCAATTAAAATTTTATTTGCTAGAAACCACACTCAAAAGAAATTTGTTGAGTCAGGTTGTTTAAAAATTTCAGAGGTACCCGATGGTACTTTAAAACATTTTTGCATTTAATTTGAGAAAAATATGTGCATCCATTTTAACATCATCAAGTAGTTTAACCAAACATTCAAAACACGCAGCAATAATAAAATAATTCTAGGAGGCCTTATTACAAACATAAACCCAAAAGAAAAATAGATAAAATCAAAAATTCATTTATTAAAAAGTCTCCACTGCATGGCCACCTTGAGTCCATCCGGCTCCTCACCCGCGATCTACGAATCACCTGAAAAATTAAAGGAGAAGGTGAGTCACCAAGACTCAATGTGTAACCCTTCCCCGGTTTAGTGCAATAACATACACAAATCATAACCAATTAACATGCATAAGTTTAAATGCACCCAACCTAACCATCCAAACGCCTTTCTCTACCCCGTGTGGTACCAAACCACTGGTGGTGCCAAACCACTGGTGACATATAGTCACAAATGTGATACCAAATCACTGGAGATACCAAATCTTTGGTGTCCGAAGACACAATTGTGTTACCAAAACACTGGTGACCGAAGTCACAAATCAAGTGATGGGGCCAACCCATCGTGTGATACCAAATCACTGGCAGACGATCCCATATCTCAAAGTGGGGCCAACCCACGGTGGAATTAACCACAGGGACAAGTCGCTATGAGGTGCCAAACCTCTGGAGGTACCAAACCTCTGGTGACCGTAGTCACGATGTGTTACCAAAACACTGGTGTCCGTCGACACGAATATCACTGCCCCCTCCACTCATCAACCCATATCAATCAAATACATGCTTCTACAGAAATCATGCTAAAAATTTCATTTAACATCATTTGTATATTTTATCAATGCCATAAATCAATAATACACATACCAAATGTGTCATGCTTCCCAAAAGCATCAAATAATAATCTCATAGTCACAAAGACTTACCCGAATCCTTGTTAATACCATGATGTTATTACATCCGTGTCTACATAAATCGATTAGACATAATATAATACTTAGCATATTAAAAAGTTATAAGATGTGTATGTACACACACCTGATACCAACAAGAGTCCTAAATCTCGAACAAACAAATCGGCCACACAAGTATTCTTGTCCCTATATTCGGACAAAAATGAATATTAGAACTATGGCCTATTCGGCCAAACCAAAATAATTGAGAAGAAGGGTTCCTTGTGAACCTAAAACCTTACCCAAAAGCCTTCGAACACTATCCAACACACTCCTAAAAGAATCGGCCTCACTTCCCTACAATCAACCATCATCATTAAGGTTTATTAGCCTTCGGATTAAACGAAAACTTAAAAGAATGATCCTTTAAAATAAACCCTTACCACCTTACCAAAAACTGATTGCTAGAGGAGTCCCAAAGAAAACTATGTTGCCTTCAATATTCGGCCAAAGAGATTCAAGATAGAAGAAGAATATTTTTGGCACAACAAAGAGGTATATTCGGCTTTATGACAAAAAAAATAATGGGAAGAGAAATAGAGTTTCGGCAAAGAAGAGTGTATTAGAGAGTTTTGGTGTTTAAGCAAAACGAATGGGAGAACAAAAGGTTAATGCAAGTTTCGGTTTTTGAGAGAATGAAAAGGAGAAATAGATATTGAACAAATATGACCAAATGGTCAAAAAGTATTAGGCTTACCACAATGTAGAATTCGGCCAAAAAGAAAAGTATTTGAGAGAAAATTGTTTTGCAACTTTTGCACCAAATGAACCAAATGACCAAAACAATTCCTAAGCCTTACCAACACTAGCATATTCGGCCAAAAACCCCTCCCTTAGCCACAATGCCGTCCAAGTTCATGGCATAAAGGCCATGATTTTGTTTCCAAAACATTTCCCATAAACCAAGCCTTTGTCCCCTCAATTTACCAAAACTTCAAGATATCTTACCAAAACCTTAGGAATCTTATCCCTTATTCCATGCTTTCCTTAAACAACAATTCAACTTACCAAAATTATTAGTCCACCTATCATAATTATGTTTGACCGTCCATTAAAGCTATCATACAAAAATAAACTTTAAAAAATGCTATACCTACTACTCGAACCATTAACCTCATGCAACTCTTCAAACTCCTTATCCACTATGCCACTAACTCCTCTTATGCTTTAATATACACTTAAATTAACTTAAGTGCTAAGCTCATTTAATCCTCTTCATTAAATAAGCCATACTAAGAATTATCCTACTAAACCGAACTTACTCAAGACCCCTAATTAAGTCTTATAACACCACAAATAATATCACAGAAATTTAAACACAAGCAAAATAATTCAATCACGAATAACCCCTATTTCAGGATGTTACAATACTATTGTCCTCATCCATGTCTAAAACGATGAAGCCTACTGGGAATACAAATTTATCAATTTTTACGAGAACATCTTCAGTTATACTCCTAAGAATTCTAATAGTCTTATCAACTAATTGAATGCTCATCCCAGTTTGTTTGGGTTTCCCTAGACCTAGCTGTTTAAACATTTTATAAGGCATAACATTTATGCTTGCCCCTAAATCAGCTAAAGCATTATCAACAGATAAACTACCAGTTAAGCATGGAATTGTAAAACTCCCTGGATTTTTTAATTTTCGTGGTAGTCTATTTTGCAACATTGTTGAGCACACTGTGTTTAGTTCCACATGCAATTCCTCGTCTATCTTCCGCTTGTTTGTTAACAGCTCTTTTAAAAATTTCCTTGAATCCGGCATCTACGAAAGAGCTTCAAGAAACAGTAAGTTAATATGTAATTTCTTTAAGATTTTAAGAAATTTACCTAATTGCTTGTCTGTGTTGTCTTTCTTCATCACATCGGGATATGGTATACGAGGCTGGTACTCTTTAATTATCGGTTTTGGCTTCTCGTGACTTACCTCGACCTTACCTTTCTCTACCAAATTCTCTTGGCTTAATTTGGGCTCATCTAACCCTTCACTATCATGAGCGGTTATGGCTTGAAGTTGCTCCTTTGGGTTAGTCTCAATGTTGCTTGGCAAGCTTCCTTGTGGTCATTCAGAGATCAGCTTAGCGATTGCCTTAATTGGTTCTCGATCCCTTGAATAGATGCTTGTTGATTTTTAAGTGTTGTTTCGGTGTTTTGGAAACGTATTTTTGACACTGCTATGAATTTTGTCAGCATCTCTTTAAGGTTCGGCTTCTTTTCTTGTGGGTAGGGCTATTGTTGGAAGTTTGGAGGGGGTTGTTGTCTCTGATTTCCTTGACCACCCCATGAAAAATTGGGGTGGTTCTTCCATCCTGGATTATAAGTATTACTATAAGGGTTATTTTGAGATTTAAAAGTGTTACCCATATAGTGAACTTGCTCGTTTTCAACGCTCGGGTTGTAAGGTGGATATTCTGTATTGCTCACCCCTCCTCCATTCGTATCGCACTGCATAACTGGATGTACCTGCGAAGAACCACATAAACCATCAATCTTTTTATTTAACAGTTCTACTTGATTTGATAGCATGGTCACTGCATCGAGGTTGAAAACACTGGCTGCTTTTGTTGGCTTTGTCCTTCTAACTTGCCACTGATAGTTATTCAGTGACATCTCTTCAATGAATTCGTAAGTAGCCTCAGGTGTTTTATTATTCAAGGTTCCGCTAGCGGCTGAATCAATCAATTGCCTAGTTGAGGGTTTCACACCGTTGTAAAAAGTTTGGCCCTGTAGCCACAAGGGTAATCCATGGTGTGGGCACCTTCTCAATAGATCTTTGTATCTCTCCCATGCATCATAAAATGTCTCTAAATCCATCTGCACAAAAGAAGATATATCATTCCTCAACTTGGCCGTTTTAGCCGGCGAAAAATATTTTAATAAAAATTTTTCAGTCATTTGTTCCCATGTAGTGATTGATCCTCGTGGAAGAGAATTCAACCACTGTTTAGCTTTATTCCTCAAAGAAAAGGGAAACAACCGAAGATGGATGGCATCATCAGAAACACCATTTATTTTGAAAGTATCGCAAAGTTCTAGGAAATTTGCCAAGTGATTGTTTGGATCTTCATCCTGCAAACCATCAAACTGAACAAATTGCTGTATCATTTGAATTGTGTTAGGTTTCAGTTCAAAATTATTTGCAGCAATATCAGGTCTAACAATACTTGACTCAGTTCCTGTTAAATTAGGTTTAGCATAATCATACATAGTTCGAGGAGCATGATTTTCAACCACCTCTGGAGGTAGCGGACTATTCTCAGCCATCTCTTCGGTGGTACTGGTTTCGACTTCTTGCTCTTCTTCTATGTAATTTAAGCTTCGCCTTATTTCTCTACAATTTCTGCGAACAGTACCTTCAATATCACTGTCGTAAATTAGAGGTCCTATCGGGTTCCTTCTAGTCATAAACTAGAGGTACCTGCTAAGAACAAATAAAAGAAGGAAAAATTAGCAAAGTTAAAAGCAAAATAAAAATAAAAGTAAATTGCAAAAATAAAAATGGCTAAAGTAATAAAAATTGAGCGTTCTTAATATTTTAGTTCTCCGGCAACGGCACCAAAAACTTGATCGTGTGTCAGAGTCTTAAAAATTTATATAAAGAATGATCGAGCCTAAAAACTAACTGTGACAACGATTGAGGCAAGTGCACCTATCAAACAGTAGTATAGTTTAGTGGCAAGACCGGAATGTCGAACCCAAAGGAACCAAAAGTACTAATACTAACTTTCTTTTTATTATTTAGCCTAAGAATTAAGGGAATGGTTATTTAATCTAAAATTAACTAACTACTAAGCTAAAGATGCTAAGACAAAGAGAATGAATTGGGGAAATACTTTTGGGAAAAACCAATTGATTAAGACAATACCCGAGAAAGAATCCACCTAGACTTCACTTGTTATTTAACTCTAAACCAGACGATTTATTCACTTGACTTGATCCATAGGATTCCCTAATTTATATTAATACCTCTCTCGAGGCTACTAACGTCTAACCCTAGGTTGATTAGTTGAAATCTCTTTCTAATTAAAACCCCTAGAATTGCATTAACTCGATCTATAGACTCCCATATTAGGTTTGACCCTAATCCGGCAGATTTTCGTCATCCTATCTCTAAGGTTGCGATCAACTCCGCTTAATTATGCTAGTTCTACTCTTAAACAGGGAATATTCCTCCTCTGCCTAAGCACATCAATACTTGAATCAATATCCTGAAATATCAAAACAAGAATTAAGAACAAATCAAGTATTTATCATATAATTCAGAAAACAACAACAAGATCTGTATTAGGCTTCACCCCCTCAGGTATTTGAGGGTTTTAGGTCATAATCATAAAAGAATACATCTTAGAAGAAAATATATAAAACAAAACATAAGAAAAACCCTAAAACCCCCTGAAGGAAATTGAATGGAAGATCTTCCGTCTTGAGTATAACTCCGGCTTCTTGAGATGAATCAACTGGCTTTCTTCAAGTAAATCCCACAATTTTGGCCTCTCAGGCTTGGCTCTTTGGCCTAGCTGGACGCCCCTTTGAAGGTTGGGCTCTAGGGTGTTTATACAGGCTTTTGGAATGGCTTTCTTTGCCTCTAAGTACCCTATTCCTAATGAAATTCCTCTTTGTCATGGCAGGGACACGCCCATGGCACACGCCCATGTGAATCGTATCTAGGCTGTGGTCGGGTCTGTTAAGGAGGCACGACCGTGTGTCTTGGGCCCAAGCCGTGTCAATTTCCTAATTTGGCCCATTTACTCTGTTTTAGGCCCATTTCTCATTCTTTTCATCCTCCGGTGTGCTCCTAAGTATAAAACATGAAATTAAAGGATTAGGAGCACCAAATTTCACAATTCAGGGAATAAATCATCCAAAAGTATGCTAAATGTGGGATTAAAATATGTATATATTACGGTTTATCAATAGCATCACATAATACACAACATCTCATTAGCATGCGAACATCATCAAATGTGAACATTTATAGAGATTCTAAGTCACAAATACCCTAGTCGACATTAAATCATGCTGGATATACATCAAACGAGATTATAACAAAATAGAAGCATGCTTTAATACCACTTAAAAAAATTCAAAATAAAGCACATAGGTATCAATACTAATTCAATGGTATCGATATTTCTCATAGATGATATCGATATTGGTCAAAAAATCAGTACCAAATCAGCATTATGTTTTCCTGCAAAAGTTCAAACCAGCAAACTATCAATACCTATTGAAAAGTATTAGTAATTTCACCCCGAGTATCGATACTTGAGACATGGTATCGATAGCAAATTGAGTTACTGACTTCCTGCAGATTCGAAATATCATGGAGGTATCGATACTAAATACCTGATTATCAATACCTTTGCACAAAGCAACAGTAATATCACCAAAGCAGAGCATATAACACAACCATACATTTATTAAGTCATCATGCATTTATAGTCTCATAATCCAAACATAAAAAATACCAGAATTTTCAATCTCACACATCATCAATAAATTAAACTAAACAAGTCACAATAGCATATTCACTCTTTATTAAATCATAAAAATAGCATATACTCTAACGTACAACTACACTTAACTCGCATTATATATAAAATTCATTTAATGATAATTCACCAAGACTAAACAACATATACATGCTTTACTAACTCACAAGTCTAGCTTATATGTTCACATGCATTCACAAGTTAAATGAAAACGACCCAAACCACAATTAAATACGCAATTGACTATGAGAACATACTAACATTTCATGAAGCTTAAGTCAACCCATTTGGCATATTATTTACATTTTTATGCATCCATCTCACATCATATTATCACAATATATAATATCACTTTTAAATGATAATTTGACATTTGAGGCTATGAAACATTAAAGTGGCTTCTATCACCACACATTGGATACACGAATCGCCATCATACCAATGACTCGAAGAGTCGAACATATCCTAAAAGTGTAGCATTTAGCTAACACTCTCCAACACACCAACATATCTCGATGAATGGAGCTTGACTCACATTTTCTTATCTCTCCAAACTGCCCTAGGCCCTCAATGTCCAAATCATAAAACACAAGGGTGAGTACTCACAATTCTATGGCATACCAACTATATCCAATGGTCTCAAAGGATCACAAGGCCAAAATATCCGCAAATACACACATTTACTTACTATTTTAATGTACATAATCTTTATTGTAACACCCCAAATTTCGAGGTTAGAAGTTTTGAGTTCTACCATTAGGGTCAGTGCGTAGCTCGGCCAATTATGCGTGTTTATACGTTTTAGTGTCAAAATGCCCTGCTGGACTAGTGGTGGGTTGTGTGTTAGTTTATTCTGGGGTATTGTGTTCGAGTCTACAGGTGTGTTTTGAGGGAATTATTTAGCTTTGTCTTGTTTTAAAAGGTTAGATATTTAGTTTTATTTGTTTTAAATATTCTTTTTTTATTTACTTTTTTTGACAAAGAATATGAAGAAACAAAAAGTTTTCACGTAGTGGTTTTCTGAAATTTCTCTTCACATTCCTCTTTTTCTTCGCTCTCCCTCTCCTCTCATGAATTGCGTCATTGCGATTTCATCGCCTTCAATCATTTCGGGTTCTAAAGGGAGATACAATTGAGTAGCAAGTAGAGGGCAATGTGGTTCACCAATCGTTTGGGCGTTTTAGCGCGAATTAAGGTGTGGGTTTGAACCTCTTTAAATTTATTTGAAAATTTTTTATTCAATTCTGTGAAATTTGATAATTTCGTGTGGGTGTTCGGAAACCTTTCCTTTTCAGCATCATATTTTTGACTTGTTTTGTGAAATTCAACGTTGTTTTTGTGCTTTTAAAATCGACCAATTGAAAGGTCAATTATCGTGTGATGGCTTGAAATTATGTGCGTTTTTGATATATTTTTAAGTTATCGAGGGCAAGGGATCGTTTCAGCATCAAAGGCACGTTTTATAGCTTGTTCGGGTGTGGTTTCGTGACCACAAAGGTGGCCTCACGGGTGTGTGCCCCAGATGCGTGGTTCACATGGCCGCGTGCATTTGGGAATTAGGGTTTTTGGGCAAGTTTTGGTGCCACACGGCTTGGCCACACGATCGTGTGGTTAATTTTAGGGATTTAGGGATTTTTTGTTAATTTTCACACGGGCATGTGTTCTAGAAACACGATCGTGTCCCGTGGGCACACGGGCGTGTGAGACTTTCACATAGCTGTGTCTGCCCTGCAGCTTATTTTAAGCACAAATGGACAGAGAGTTAGACGACCTATTCACACGGCTATATTCCTAGGTCACACGGGCATTTGCCCTAGCCACACGATTATGTGCCTCCTTTCACACGGGCGTGTGTCCCTCCGCATGTGGTGTGCATGGTTGGTTGAGCTTGATTAGCTCATATATGGTGTGAATGGGGGTCAGAGAGGTTTTTGGCTGGATGGGTGGGTTTCATATTGATGCATTCTGTTTGTTTGTCTAATTGCGAGACTAACTGTATACAGATCGATGTGTTTCAATACTGATATATTTGATTGTTTGTGATGACTATTCGTATATCGGGTTGCCATTGAGATATTTTTTATTGTGACACTTGACTATCATTTTTCTGTCATTTTCGAACTCACACTGAGCTCATGTAGCTCACCCCTGAGTTTTCCCCTTTCCAGGTACTCTCGATATTTATAGCTGGACTTGGCTTGCCGGAGGTCTCAGAGTGACACGTTTTTGAACGGGCTAATAAAGTATTTTCTTTAGTTCTGAGTTTTAAATAAATGGTTTTGAAAACCGTGGTACGAATTTTGTGTTATTTGCGCTTAAGCCTTATTTGGACTAGATATTTTGTAATTTTGGGACTTCATTTTATGAGTGTTTTTCTGTAACTTAAGTACTGTTTTGTATCCCATTTTGTTAAACTAGAAATGTTTCAAATCACTTCGGTGATCAATGTAACCTCCAGGATTCGGTTCAAACTTCTAGGCTGGGTTTTGGGGCGTTACATCTATTCATAATCATCAATTCATATCACAAATTTGTTCACAATACATGCTTATCAGATTCACATTTATTTGCACTTTAAGTGCCACAACTATGCTCATTGAGCCATCACATGTCCATCCACATATGTGTGCATTAAATCAATTTATCAAATACAAGTATTCACACACATTAACTGCTGCATTAGCATCACATTCCACAATTCAACCCATACATACTTACCATTTTTTGCACACTTTCATTGCACATTAGCATCAATTTTTTTAATGCTTTGAACTTATACGATAAAATTGAAAATCGATTCTATTGCCTTGCAGAAATGTAAACAAGGAAGAATTGAGCCAATTTGGATAAAATCATGTGCTTGAAGAAAAATTGTTAGATCCAATGCACAAAACTAAGGTACGGAAGCCTCTAGAGCATGGCACCGATAACACAAAATTATTGCCCACTTATTATAAACTTTGGCTTCTTATTCTTTAAACACTAACATGAGAACTAGAACTGCTATTTTATCGTCTTGGTCTTCTTAACTACCTCTCGTTAGGAGATCATCAAAAGCTTCTGCCTCAAGATCAACTTGAACCAAACAATGAAAATCGTCGAGCCAATGGCATTAAACAAAGGCGCTTGTTGGGAGGCAACACAATTTAAATTTATTTTCCCATTTATTTTAGTAATTTTCCTCTATATTTATTTCTAATTTTGTTTTTATTCATTATTAATTTTATTTCTCTTGCTAAAGAAGTTAAATTTAATATTAAAGAAAGGGTTAATAGTTGGTACACTGGCAGTGTACTTCTTTTAATTCCATAAGCAGCCTTGAAAATTTGAAACATGCTTCCATTTTTTAAATATTTTACTATACCCTTATAGGACACTGGTCAAGCCCCTGACTCTACTTGTGGAGTCTAAAAGCTCCACTTGTAGTGTATCAAATAATTTTCCTTAAAACATTTTTTTCTTTTTTTTTTCCTTTTTTTCCCCCAACACCAACCAACCTCCATCTCACAAAACCCACTCGTTGCCGCCCCTTGTAAACTCACCCCCACCCAGTCCAGTACCTTAGTTAAATCTCAGTCCAACCAGTCCGATTCGGTATCTCGATAATGTTTTTTAGAAAACTAAATCAATTTCTGAAAATGAGTTTTAAATACCTTTAATTTTGAAAATAGGACTGGTTTGTAAAAGAGTCAAAACTTAGAATTTTAAGAGGCTAATAAACCAAACTTCAAAAATTAGCCTATTTTCCCTTCCATCTTTATAAAACCTATGATAGTTCCTCTCACCCTTTATGCTTTGTTGTCCTTTGCTCCTCCACACCCCAATCCCTCAATTTTAATTCTTAAACTCTATTCCTTTTATTTCTGTAATCACCCAAGCCAAATATCTCCATTAAATACCAAGAAAAACACCTAAAATCACCATAATGTTCTCTATTGTCAAGCTTTTGGGTTTTCGAGTTTTCAATCAAACGCTCAATTTTTCGTCAACTAAGATAATGATTCATCGTCCCATTAGTTTTAAGTGTTATTTAGTCTTTAAAACCAAGTTTTTAGCCATTAAATCGCATGCTTTGAATAAAAGCCAAAAATTGAGTCGTTAATGGTGGATTTTGGGATTTTGCATAAAAACATGGTTTCAAAGTATTTTTCAACTTGTTTTAACATGATTAGAACATTTCTAAACTTACTTTGACATTTTGTTAAATAATTCTTGAGTTTTAATGAATTTTCAGAAAATAGCCATAAAACATGTTGAAAAAGTCGATGTTATGAATTGAGTATTTTATTGTAGTTTAAGGGTTGGGAATTAGTTGTAGATGAATAATTACATGAATAAACCTCGTTTTAGGCGAAAAGATTGAGTATAGGTCGAGATATTTGATATTTAAAATTTGTTATGTTATAAGTTTTGGTTACATGCGAACATAGCTTAGGCTTATGTTTTTGATTGCTTATGGTGAGTTCTTAGCTAATTATTGAATGTATTGTTGTGTGAATTGTTATGTTGAAGTTTCGAATTCGATAGGACCTTCTACGAGTAGGGATAAAGGCAAGAAAAAGCTAGTTTAAGCTTTCGGCTTTCCGACGAAAGCGTAGTTGGTGAGTGTTTGGAATAATTGCTTGTGGACATGATTCAATGTGTTATTTGGGAATTTGGTAGTAGCCTAAACCCCTACTCTAAAATCCAAGTGTAAGCTTTCTCATACCTATGCTATCTTGTGAATAATGTGCTTATGTGTTTGTGAATATGTGAATTGAGATGAGATGCTAGAACATGTGATATGTGGTTATGATAACCGTTGTAAAAGTGCAAATGTGTACATGTTATGTATATTTTAAATGTTAGTGACACTATTTTGCTGAAGATACAAATATGCAGTGATAGTGTATGAATAATTGGTAAGTGATATGTGTTTGATTTCAGATATTTTTGCCTTGTGATCTTGAAATCGTTGGATATAGTTGACATGCCATAAAATTGTGAGTACTCACCTATATGTATAGTGATTTTGGGAATTAAGGCCCTGGGACATGTTGGAGGGATAAGGGAATGTGAGCTAAGCTCCATTCAATGAGACATATAAGGCGAAATAAGGATAGTGTTAGCTTTATGCTTCACTTTCGGGACATGTTTGACTCTATGAGTCTATGTTTGGTGTGTTGGAGATTCATGTATCCGATGAGTGATGATACAACTCACTTTTATGTTTCATAGCTCAAGTGTCAAATCATCTTAAATTATGAATATGTGTGTATTGTGATATATGTTTAGATGACATGTGACCATTATGCAATTTATCTATAAAGATGTTTTTGAGTATTGTGACATATGCTTAAATGTTATGTGATTATATGAGTATTGTGATATATGCTTGTATGTTAGTTGATTATATGTGTAACATGGTATATGCTTAAAAGTGAATATGTTTACCATATAAAAGAACTAGAAAATAATGGACGAGTAAGTATATTATGACACTAAAGTTAGAACTGTTGAGGTTGTGCTATATGGTTATTTCGTTAATGCTTGATGAGCTATTTGCATGGTAGTTGTTCTAGGCATTCACTGAGCTTGTTAAGCTCACCCATTCCTCTTAAACCATTGCATATTAGTTGTGTGTTGGTATGAGCGGTGCAGTTCTGAGAGGTGATCCAAGCAAGTCTATTTCTTATCTCGTAGGTATTCTATATTTATTTACGTTTTGGGGAATAAGGCAATGTGGTAGACTTGTTTATAACCAAGTTAACTTCTAGACATTTTGTTGGTTTTTGGTTCGGTTTATAAGGAGTACATGTTATTGTTATGCTTGGGTTCATGAACATGAGGATGGATTGTCACTACTTGCTCGAACATGATTTTGCGATATTGAACTGTTAATTAGGCCATTGAATGACTATTTGTCAAAGTAATTGATGTATGATGTTTAGGAACTAAATTGGAATGGATTAATTACTTACGTATGCTGCATTTTTGAGGTCTAGAGTAGAGGTATCGATAATCGGGTTTTAAAATTGATACCTCTATGTTTTGAAACATGCAGGGAGTCAGAATAGAGATTTGGTATCAATACCTTTGCTCGAGTATCGATACTCGGGGTTAAAATATCGATGTTACATGGAAGGTATTGATAATCTACGAGACTTTGGCTTTTTATTGAGAAACAGAATGCAAGTTTGGTATCGTTTTTCCAGGTGGTATCGATACCCTAGTGTCAGTATCAATACCCACGTGATAGTTTTGTTGTTATGTTAAATGAACCTTAGGCATGTTTAATTATTATTATTATAGGACTATCTGATGTATGATTAGCATGTAACATTGATAACTAACAAGTATTGTAATGCCCCGAAACCCGGCCTAGAAGTTTAGATCAAATCTCGGAGGTTACCTTGATCACCGAAGTGATCTGAAAACCATTTTACAAAATAAATTGTTAAAATTTCATTACGAACACATTTTTCTAAATTCGAACCGAATCGTTTAATCATTTAGATTTCAATAAGAAAATTTAAGTTATATTTAAAATATTTGAGAACATAAATCCGCAGTTTCTAAAATTCAGTCCAAAATAAGATTTACGAAAATCCAAAAACAAAAACTTATACCACAGTTCTTATAATTACTTATAGTCCAGAACAGCTTGAAAAGAAATTGAAAATTTGAATCAAAGAACTTAATTAACCAATTCGAAACTTGTCCATCTGAGACCTCTAGAATGCCGAGTCCAACTACAGAAAACGAGAGTACCTAAAAAAGGAAAACTAAGGGGGTGAGTTACGCGAGCTCAGTGTGAGTTCGAAACGTAAGCAAATATCAAAAGACGAAGTATCAAATACAAACATTTCAAGTTAAGGTACACAGACTATGTATACTAGGAGAAAACTTACGCCAAAAGTCAGACAAAACCACGCGTTTTAATCAGAACACACACTTACATATTATTTAGATAGAACGATGTATGTTCAAATGTGAATGGATGCAATAGGTAAAAACAAACCCACCCCACCAACTAAACACCACTTCGATCACCCTGCACACCTCATATGAGCCAATCAATCCCAACCAACCATGCACATCACATAGGACCTCGAAAGGCCCATCCACCCTACACACCACATATGTGGAACTAAGCCACTGAAGTATCAATATGCAGTTGAGCTAGCATATGTACAGTACATTACGGTAAACCATTGTACAAATGTGTTGCAGTTAAAACTACTAAATTAGATCAGTCTTTCTTCTCTTCACAACCAAAACCCGAGTTTAAATGCAAATGCCAGAATGTACTCAACATGCTAACAGATTCGAAGAACAAATTACGTAATCAGTGGACTATTTTCAGAGTCAAAATCACTTGAATGCAAGCAGTATGTAACAATAGCATTTTAACAAACTATTATATTAATTCTGTAATTAAAAACAAATGCACAAACTTGAGATGAAACAGAGTCTCATCTGCCCTTTCTAGTGCTTAACCGAGGGTCGAAACACACAGAATCACAAACAAGTCTAAATCTGACAACGAAAGAAAATTTGAGAAACAGGGCCACACAAGTGCCTAGTCCGTGTGGCGGCCTACACGCCCATGTGGAGAAGGCACACGCCCGTGAAAATAGGCACATGGCCGTATGGTTATGAGACATGCCCATGTGACCAAGAGACAAGGCCGTGTGAACAGCTTGTGTAACTCATTGTCCAAAATAGCTAAAATAGGGTGCCGAGCAGACACAGCCGTGTGGAAATCCCACACGCTCGTGTGGCTAAGGGACACGGCCGTGTGCCCAAAACACACACCTATGTGAAAATCGACTAAAATTCCAAAAACCAACCACACGGCCGTCTGGCACCAAAAATTGTCGAAAAACCCTAATTCCCAAATGCACACAGCCATGTTAACCGCCCATGTGCGGTACATGCCTGTGTGGTCACTAAACCACACCGTAGCTTACTGTAGAACGTGCATTTGTTGTCAAAACGATCCCTAACCCTCGATAACTCAAAAATACACCAAAAACACACATAATTTCAAGCCATTCCACAATAATTGACCCTTCAATTGGTCAATTTCATAAACACACAAATTATATTGAATTTCACAGAAACAAGTCAGAAATTCGATAACGAAATGGAAGTGTCTCCGAACACATACCTGAATTCGCAATTAAAGCACCCAGAATCATTTGACTCGCTCCACCAAGCCGATTCAGAAACCTCAATTACAAGTACAACTAAACTATAAGAATTTAATTTAAGCAACGCAATGAAATTGAAACAATTTCTCCATTAAAACAAAAGATGAAACTTACTCGATTTCAAAATCAATCAAACAGAACACTCGAGCACAGTCAATCAACAATGACAATGATAAACCCAAAATTAGTTTGAGGAACAAACAATGAGAAAAAAAAGAAAAAAAATCTCGAAATTGAGAAACAAAAGGAGAAGGAAGAAAACGTCCAAAGAGATAGAGGAAGAAAACGTGCTTTTTTTTTAGAAATTTCCTATAACCAAGTTAAAATAAAAATAAATACTCAAAACTTAAAAGCAACAAAAAAATAAAACAAATTTCTCAAAACGCACATGAGGATTCGAACCCAGAACCCAGAGGTACCTAACAGACAACCAACCACCAGGCCCATTCTGACATCAGAACACGAAAACAAACACAATTGTTCAACCTACACCCTGACCCTAAACACATACCCCTAAACTTCTAACCCCAAATTTTGAGGTGTTACAAATATAATTGACTTAAAACCTATAGGGATGCTAAACTGGAAGACGTTTCGTTTAGAATGAACTTTTACTTGTTATATATGACATGAGACAGTGGTGTGGCATCCTGTATTCGGGCTAGGCAACCAGGCCAGGTATAGGGTGTTACACAAATTTATGAGTTAAAGCTTTTTTTTAATGAAAAGAACTAGTAAGTGTGTTGCACAAGGACACCTCAATTTTGGAAGTCTTCGAGAATTTGATGTCAAGTCGAGACTCTTAGTGTAACACCCCTCACTCGTTTTGATGTCCGATAGGATGAAAGATGTTACCGAAACATAGATAAAGTGATGATCTCAAAATACCTAAGATTTTAAACTTTGAAACAATTTAATAAATTCATATAATTGAGGTAAAATCGATTTAGAGGTTTTACAATCATCTTGAAATCATTAAGAAATAATTCATGAGTGATTGTATTGGAAAAATTGATTTAGAAAATATTATTTTTAAGCACATTGGAAATTTAATTTTTTTTCTTAAAACTAAGCCTCCGTGATGTTTATAACAATAATCCCCTTTAGCCGAATTATACTTGTGTTTTCGAAATAAGCGGATTTTTCTGTTCTCAGCTTTCAACTTCTCAATATTTTTCATTAGTCTTCACCTCGGTATGTTGAAGTGTGGGCTCTATTCACACATCGAGAAAAACTTTGTGAAAACTTTCTAAGGCTAGAAACCAGTTACGCAAGGAAAAAGGGAATTATTTTAATAGGGAAACAAATTCTCTTTTCACTCAACAGAATAACCTCATAGGTGAATGGTGTATTTTTCTACCTAGCCTTGAGTCTCTACTTTTAGTGAAAATAAAAAGAGTCTCAATCGAACAAGATGTAATTGAATAATAATATTTTAATAGGAAAAAAAGACGTAGTCCTAGTAAAAGTAGGAGAGTGGGTATCACACCCTATTTAGAAAATAGGGTTGCCAAGCATCTCATATATACTGGGTTGTATTGGGATTTTTCATTTATTGGATACAATTATATGTGTTATTTGGTCTTTAAGTCTACCCATATAATTTCTCCAACCCAATAAATAGTATTTTTATACCAAAAATATTATAATTTAATTTAATTAATTATGTTAATTAATTAAGTTAATTAAATTATTTTTCAACCTAATTTTAATCTCGTTCAAGTCATGACGACTTTACTATACTAGAATCTATGAGTAAATAAATTTACTTAAAATGTTTTTATGAAACATTGATGACTTAATTAATTTAAATTTCTAATTTGAACTTTAATTACTTAATTAAAAATTAATTAAAAAATATTTCAAATAAATTAATTTATTTACCAAGTCATCTCTTATTCATAGCGAGAAAACACATTCACTGCGAATAGTTATACATGCGATCTATCTCTTTAATCCGTCCTCACATTTTCATATCATCAATTCTAATCCAAACTATCAAGGTTATATCGAGCTAGTGAAGGGATCAATTGGAAATATATAATTAGGTTTCAAATGATTTTCTATTAAGTTTCAACTCATTATCTATTAATTACAACATTATTTAGTCATGAAGTCATTCCACTAAAGTACCTTAACTGTGTTTTTCATATTATATAACATTATGCAAGCTACGACAATGGTAAAAAATTAAAGCTAAATTTTCCTTCCCTTATTCTTTTGCTATAGCTAAATGTGGAGGATGAGAAAATAAAATTTCTCTTTCCACTAAACCATTCTCATATAATTAACCTTATTTATTTAATAATAAACAATAAAATCAATGGCTAATTAAGCGTTCATACTAAAGATAAGGGAAATCAATGGCCTTGATCATGTTTGTCTAGTACGTCTTTATTAATTATGGATTAATTGTTTTTATGGACAACCAAATTGCTAATCAAGGACATACACAAAGCTTCAATCAAAATCTCTCATTATAGTCACCTTATAATTTAGTCCATATACTATTAGTAAAACAACTTAATCTATTTAATTACTAACCAGCTCTATTTATTAATTTTGTATTCAACTCACTAATTTCTCGATTGGAAAATTTAAACGGTTGATTTAAAGAATTTGACCTTAAATTGGGTTTTTTGGCATCGACAAAAATCGAGTCGTTATAAGGTACCTCACCAGTTGGACTTGATAGATAACATAGTAGTCCCTTGAACCAATTGCTCAAGTTTGATTCCGCAGACTACAAACCATTTAGATTACCTACCACTATAAGTTGTCTTCTCACATCATAATTCATCCCTATGATGCAACTTATCATTAATTAAACCTTAGGTAACTAGTGAGCCAATATTTGCTTTCTTCATTTTGCTTTTCATTCAATAATCAGTGAGAAAAATTATACAAAAGATAATAATTAACTATGGAATTTTATCAATTAATTTGTTTGAAAAATTACAAGCATAAAGGAAGAAATAAATACACTAAGGGCACAGAATCCCAACAAAAATATTATATACAACAGCTTTTATAGTAAAGGCAACATAGTTTCTTATCTAATCATCATCTCTTGCTTTACTTTAGTGTCTTTATCACCTTAAATTACACTAAATGGCTTCATCATCATCATTGTCGTCGTGGTCATCGTCATTATCATCATCATCATCAAGGTGTTAGCATATTCAAGTTGCTTGTGGTCAAAGCCTTTACACTCATGGCACCGAATACTTTTCTATTTTCCTTTTGGCTCTTCTTTTATCATCACATGGCCAAAACCTTCTAAAAGCTTTTTTGATTTTTTTAATAAGCCAGTTTCTTTTCTAGTTAGTCTATTAAGGAAAATGTTTGATTGTTAGTTGCAACATTAAATGCGATACTTTTCTCAGCATTAACTTTCTCATTCATATTTTCTTCCAAATTCATTTCAAAGGTTTACAATGAGCTTATTAGTTCATCAAACCTTATTTTTTTCGATATCACATAGCTTTTGCATTAAATTCAGATAGATTTTCATTTTCTAATATTCTAAGGATCTCAAACCTAGAAGTAAGAATCTATGGTTGTAACATCCTAACTCCTAATGTTCCTTCATGTGTTGTTCCAAGAATTCTCCATGATTCTCTAGTGGAAACACATTTTGAAATACATTATAATCTTAGGGATTTACTCTATAGAAAAAGTGCATTCAGAGCTTTAGAGTTGTAGCCAGATAGTTGTTTTGTCCTCCTTAATAGAGAAGTGCACCTATCACTTAATAGTATAGCTACGGTGAGCACATGTATCGTTCCCATAAAGACTAAAAGTAGAAGTAATTATCGTCTTTGTAACACCCCAAACACGGCCTAGACGTTATGGCCGAATCTGGGAGTGTTACGAAGAATGGTTTTGAAACTGACGATACTTCAATAAAACCATGTTTAGTTATTTGATAAAATGTCCAAGTTTTATAAAACATATCCATTTATATATATTACTTTAAAGTTAACCATTTACTTCGCAGCGGAAGTTTGAAATCGTTTAAAACAAAACCAAGCTCGTGTTTTTAAAAACCATTTATTTGCGTAAAGTGTTTTTGTCAACGTTACGGAAAAGAAAGCAAAACAAAATCCAAGTCCAAAAGTTAAAACCATACAATCTAGAGAGTCCCAAAAATTACAAATTCTCAAGAAAACCAGATTTTAGAATAAAACCAATATTACTAAATAAAAACAATTCTTTATCGAGTGGTCAGCGCTGAGTCTCCGTCGCACCGACCCGCCTAAGTCTATGGATTACTTGAACAGAATAGAAAAAATGATGTGATTTTTTGTAAAATCAGTGTGTAACCCAACAGAAATAGTCATGCAACATACACAGAGCTTTATATACAATCCCAACACATATGCAAACCCCATACCAACACAGATACAGAATACAGAATATGTAACATCCTGAATTTTTGGGCCTATGCGTTTAATGGGAAAACATGTGTAATGTGTTAATTTAACTGTTAGGGGTCCAAATTGCGATCAGGCTTAGGTAGAGGCCTTAATTAAAATTATCTGTTTGGGCATTATAGGGTTTAAAAGGTAGTATCTGTGTTTAAAATACCAAAGTGGGCTTGTGGCCCAATATTAGGAGGTGACGCCACACAAGGGAATAAGGGGCCCAAATTTAAGTTTCATGGAACCCAATTCTTTTAATTTAAGTTAGCTAATTTTCGGCATTTGGGTTAGGTGGAGTGGATGGCAACAAGGCTCAAAAATAGGAGGATTTATATGAATAAGATAATGTAGATATTATAGTTGATAATATGGAAGATAAAAGGAGAAAAGATAGGAGCTATCTGCAAGGCTAGGTGTTGGCCGAAATTCCATCACCTAGAGGAGTAAAGAAATTGGTTTCTTTATGGCAAAGGGGTGCCGAATTTTCCCTTTTTATTTGCTTAATTTTTAGTTATCAGGAAGGGCACTTTCGGTTTTTCATAGGTAAGTTTTGAAATTTCTATAAATAGGGAGGGTTCTCTTCTTTATTTTTCGGCATTTAGGGTTTCCATCTTTTCTTTCTCTTCTTTCTTCTAAAAGTCGAAAACTCCATTATTCTTTTCTCTTCTTTCTCCTAAAAGCTGAAAACTTCATTATTCTCTTCTTTCTTCTAAAAGCCGAAAACTCCATTATTCTCTTCTTTCGTCTAAAAGCCGAAAACCCCATTATTCTCTTATCTTCTTTCTTCTAAAAAGCTGAAAGCCAAAAACTCCATTATTCTCTTCTCTTCTTTCTTCTGAAAAGCCGAAAGCCAAAAACTCCATTATTCTTTTCTCTTCTTTATTTAAAAGTCGAATCTCTATAGATTTCTTCGAATCATCTTCTCTTCCTGATTTTCGCAAAAAGCCGGAACCCTCTGGGAGTAGCCGAATCTTCTCTAGTAAGGTGAGTGTCGACTCTTGTTATTCCTTAAGATCTCTTTTGATTTTTGGAAGACAAAGCCGAAAAGCTAATGGTTTAATGGTTCTATGTATTCTCTTGTTGGGCGACATTCGGGAATTGAAGTAGGTCTCCTAGATCTAAAAGCTGAAAACACTAGTCCCTGAATCTCATATCACTTTTCGAGATTTCAAGGTAAGGATTTCAATTCTCCTTAAGATGATCAACCGTTTTCTTTTCGTTAGTTGTGCCTTAACCTAATGTTTCGTTACCGGCTTCTGAACAACACTTTAGGCAGATAGCGGTGGTGTTGGCTACGGATAGCGTCGACTTAGAGGGTCTCGTTCTAACGGTAACCAGGTGTGTAGATCTCTAACACACTAATTAAACTGTATTATGTATGTTATGGGCTAAAAGCCGGAAAAAGGATGAATAGTAATCTGAACTAAATATACGTTATGGGCTAAGAGCCAGAAAAAGGCTGTATAGACAGTCGGATTACCCAAAAAGGGTAGGCAAGGGATGCCAGGTACGTAATCATAGAAATCTCTCTATGTGTGTCGATGTATGCGATAAACTGAAATCTCTTAGGTAATACATTGTTTGATTTTGCATGTATGTATGCATGGAATGGGATTGATATGATGAAGGGGGAGAAGGTCGTATAGCGATCGGTGGCTTTGCCACATAGGTCACATAGTGGTCAGTCTTTATGACTGGTAGCTCAGCTGTCAAAATGCTACGATGTATTATTAAGGTCGTATGTCGATCGGTGGCTTTGCCACATAGGTCACACAGTGATAGGTCTTTAAGACAGGCAGCACAGCTATCGATATGGTGTGTAGCGGTTGGCGGGTTGATTGTAGAAATCCCCAAGGTGTGATGGTTGGTACGGGTTGGTGTGTAGAGGATGGATTTCTAGGCTGGGATGGGCCATGATGCATATATAGTTACCCTTGTATACAGGCCAAGGCCATAATGTGTTTGTGGGCCAAGCCTTTTATGTGTTTTCGGGATTTACACACTGAGTCTTAGTGACTCACCATTTATTTTCCTTAACTTTCCAGATGAACAATAGATCGTGGACATGGGAGCCGAGACGGACTCGAGGGGCCATCAAGTTTTTATTTCTATAGATTATTTTCGGTTTTTCCTTTAAGTTTTATTTTGGGAATATTTATGTAATAAGGCCCCATTGTTTATATTCACATAAGTAGTTTTTAATATTTGTAACTTATGAAATTACGTCAAAGGTTTAATTAAATGAAATGATAATAATACAAGGTTTTTTTTTCAAATGTCACTTATTTATTTAAATATTGTCTAATTAACTTACAATTTCCAAACCCAACAAAGCAAAAGTTTTCAATGTACAACCCGTGACACACCAGATCCGGCCGAAACGTATGGGCCGGGTTTGGGGTGTTACAGAATACAGAATTAATAGAATTAACATGCTTAACATGCTCGTATACAGATAACATATATACCCAAACAGATAACATATCAGTGTTCTACTCAGATCAGACTATCAGAATATCAAATCATATGAATTAGGGTTTGGTTAGCCTTTACTAACCTCACCGTAGGCCCACAATTTCGAAACGACTAGTACGAACGTAGGGAAAATTTTAGAATTCTGGGCCCACACACCCAAATTGGCCTTGCCCATGTAGCCCACATGGCTTGGCCCAACACCCACACGCTTGCGTGGAAAGACCGTATGGGCCCATACGATCGTGTGGCCTACACGCCTAACCTAGCCTAGCTCGTGTCGCCCTCACGGCCACACTCACACCATTACACGATCGTGTCAATCGCATAGCCGCACCTTCATCAATCACAAGGCCCTGTCTCGCACATGGCCAGCCACACGGCCGACCACACACCCGTGTGGTGTCGACAGACCTAATTTTTGGCTTCCTCCGAACCTTGTTTTCTTGCATTAGGGGTACACACCTGGTTCATTTTTCATGCGTAAACAATCCCGAGCCCTTCAAACCTAAAAAACACCATTCAATTGATCAATTCCAAGTATCGAAACACCAATCTATCAAAACCCCAATCCACATACTTGAAAATTTTACTCAAACAAAAGGCTCGATCACTTACAAAAACAGTTATAATAATGTAACACCCCTTACCCGTATCCTATGCCGGAACAAGGTACGAGGCGTTACCTAACTTAATAACATGCATACAAGCGTTTCCAGGTTATAAAATTTCGTTTAAATTTAAAACTTTTCAAACTTCATCTTAAAATATGAGCCTACGAGGCCCAAAACATACTTTAGAAATGGTTCGGTACTAAACTAGGCACTTTAGAAAACTTTGGAAAATTTCACTGAAAATAGGGGCACACGTCCATGTGGCAAAGGACACACCGTGTGGGCAGACTGTGTGATCACACACGCCTATGTCCCTAGCCGTGTGGATTTATTTTCAATTCGAACCTACAGGGGTTTTCACACGACCTAGCATACGTCTATGTCCATGGCCTGTGTCCCTCACACGGCCATGACACGCCTGTGTCTCCGCCCATGTACAAAATCCATGACATTATATTTTTGACGTCATCAACCCAGTAAGGTCACACGACCAAGGCATACACCCGTGTCCTTAGGCCGTGTCTTTCACACGGTTGAGACACATGGCCATGTCTCTGCCTGTGTGTTTACTACTGTACATTCTGTTTTGCATTAATTAGGGTGCAGGGGACAGACGACTGGATCACACGCCCATAGGGGCAGACCGTGGGTCACACACGGTCTAGACACACACCCGTGTGTCTACTCGTGTGGACAAATACAAGGCTATTTTCCAAGCCATTTTGCCACCCTCACTTGCACACATTCACAGAACATCACATGTCATTTTCATATCATCATTTGTCATACTTAATCATCACATTTAGCTCATGATAACCATACTAGCTTCACATTCACAAGAGGGCATTAACACATGCATAAACATATAATCAACATAAGCCATCATTCATGGCTATATTCAAATTGAACCATAAACCATTTTAGGCCAACACATTTGGCTACATTAACAATGACTTAATTAATCAAAAGACAAGGTCCCTATACATGCCATATATCAAGAAGGCTTGAATACTTATACCCAAAGTGACAGCTTGATAGTGTGATAGCATCTCCGATGATCTCCAACCCGAGCTAGCTAAATTAACCTATAAGAGATAGGAAAGGGAGGGGAGTAAGCAATAAAGCTTAGTAAGTTCATATGCAAATAATATACAACTATTGACATTCAATTATTTTACCCAACCATAAGGATATTATAATACAATTTGCATTTAATCTCATAATTCCCACTTAATCATTCACAATGCTTACTCTTTTATCATATAAATACCATTTACGTGCCTTGGCATTAGCCTAACCACCATAGTCTCTCATTTATAACTTATCACATTATTTAACAAGTTATTTTTGTCCTCTTAATCACATACACATCATTTATGAGTAATCATAATTTCAACATATGGTTTAACCACCTTTCATTTGTCAAAGCTCGTATCATAATATATTCTCATAGTGACTTTATTCCACAATTATGCCTGTCTTTCCTTTTTATCATATCCAATGAAACACAAATTTAAATAAGTAAACAGTACTATATCACAATTCAATTTTGGTTCATAAACCCATCACATGATCATTATCAAATCTTATCATGTATCCATTCATCATGAATGTAGATCACTAACAAGGTTATCAATATTTCACAAGTATAAGCCAAAGATTACAAGATCGTCCCAAAATATTCTCATAGATAGAACTTACTCAATTTCATCCTTACCATTAAGGCATCGTAACTAAGCTCATATCTCATGATTTTCGAGTAAGAACCTGTACCAATCACAACATAATTATATCATTTCATATCTTTATCATAAGCTTTAAATAACTCGTGGAACCATTTAGAATACTAAAGGATATCCGATAAGCCTCACGCAAGAGGGTAAAATGTCGATGCCATGTCCCAGACATGGTCTTACACTGGCTCACATGTCGAGGCCGATGCCATGTCTCAGACATGGTCTTACACTAGCTCTCGTCTCAATGCCAATTCCATGTCCCAAACATAGTCTTACACTGGCTTTCATAATGTGGCCGAAGCCATGTCCCAGACATGGTTTTACACTAGCACACATATCAATGCTGATGCCATGTCCCAGACATGGTCTTACACTGGCTCTCATAATGTGGCCGATGCCATGTCCCAGACATGGTCTTACACTAGCACACATATCACCCAAATGTCATGGTATGGATATCCAATCTATTCCTAAGGTTCAATCAGGAGTTTTTACTACATCAATTCTCATCATGCATATTCTCAACTATAATCAAACACTTTATACCATATTAATCGTTCTATACATAATAACAATAAAGTTGTATTATTTACGTACAACTTACCTCGGTATACAAAAAGTGGGCGACTAGATTGAATTAGTCTACTAGCTTGTCTTCTCTCGGTCTAGGTTCGAATTTTGTTTTTCTTGATCTATAATGACACAATTTACTTATTTAATCACCACATAAATCAAGACATTCCAAAATTCCTACTTTGGCAAATTATCGTTTTGCCCTTAAACTTTCACATAATTACGATTTTACCCCTACGCTCGTAAAACGATTTTAATCAAATTTCCTCCTTTAACAAGCCTAGACGAACCTTTATTACTCTTATAGCAACTTACAATTTTCAATTATTTCACACATTTACAACCTATTTTATAAACTTCACAAAATGGTCATTTTTGGTGTTTTCATGAAAACCCCTTTCACAAAAGTTGTTTATTTAACAACCAAGATTCATTTTCTTCCATAAAATTCCAGCAAACAATATAAATACTCTCATGGCAAGACCCTATACTCTCAACCATTTTGCAAAATAGTCCCTCCATTACTTAGCTTAAGTTATAAAGGTGACAAAAATACAAAAATCATCAAGAATGACCATCAAAATCACTTACTTGCAAGGGTGAAGAGTTGCTGAAATTTCAAGCTTCCAAAACCCTTATTTTTCTGATATTTTCGGTGAAGAGGAGGAAGATAAAAGATGACATCTTTTTCTCTTTATTTTATGTTATTTTTAGTCAATTTTGTCACCAAAACCTCACCTAACCCTTGACAATTTCTTTTCCTTGTCTCTATGGCCGGCCATCACTCTCTTAAAGGCCTATTTGCACATTAAGGACCTCTAATTTAAGGTTCTCTAGCTATATGATAGTTCTAATTAGTAGAACACAAATTTCGCCTTTTATGCGATTTAGTCTCTTTTCATAATTAAGCATAAAATCGCTAATATTATTTCACCAAAACTTTCATGCACTCATATAATCATGCTATAATACATAAAATAATATTAAAAATAATTTCTCTTGCCTCAGATTAGTGGTTCCGAAACACCGGTTTCGACTAGGCCCAAATTCGGGCTGTTACAGCCCAAACACACTACATGATAGAAGATGAATTTCGATCCCCTTGATTAACACCTACGCAAGAATTCACCACAATAACACACCCGAAAACGATTACCAATTGCACAAAACTTCAAGAACACTTACCTACCACAATCCAAGCAGGGATTATGGAACCCAAAACACGGTGATTGAACGATAGTATTGCGAACAGAAATCAAAGAAAGAAGAAATTCAAAAAGAAAACATTTGGAAGAGGAATTTGGAGAAGAAACGTCTAAAGGTATTTGGGAAGAGCGAAAAAGAAAAAAAAATAATAAATAAGATAAAAATAAAAATAAAATTGATTAATTTGAACACAATCCCCCTACATCCACTAACAACCCAACCAACTCAGAATTTCAAGTCCATCCAAACTCTCTAGCCAACCAAAAAAAAAAAAATTACCGCCCCTACTCATGCAGGAATTCAAACATGGGACCTCCAGCACACTAACTCCTTACCACTCGAACATGTAGGCTCATTCTGACATGAGTTTACAACCAGTGTTATATAAGCCCACTCAACAAGAATAAGGTTTGGATCTAAAATAACAAAATTTCCAAATGTGGGACTTGAACGCAAGACCTCATACACACACCCAAAACACTCAACCACTGAAGTAGATATACACTTATGTCAGGATTTACAGAAACATAAACAAATTATTCAGGGCATTACAGTCTTTCTATTATTTAACCGAAAAATTGGAGTGATTGATTAAAAACTAAAATTAACTAAAGAACACGACAAAGAACAAATCAGGAAAACAAACGATTAACAACCAAGAAGCGGAACAATACCCAGGAAAGAATCCACCTAGATTTCATCTGTCATTACCATTCTAAATTAAACAATTTCTTCACTTAGTATCTTGATCTGTAAAAATCCCTAAATTATGCTAATATCTCTTTCGAGACTAATAGCAACTAACTATAGGTTGATTAATTGAAATTTTTTTCTAATTAAAACCTCTATTTTCGCATTAACTCGATCTACAAATCCCTCTATTAGATTTGACTCTAATCCGGTAGATTCATGTCACCCTATTTCTAGGACTGCATGCAACTCCACTCAATTATGCTAGATCTACTCTTAAAACAAGGACTTTTCCTCATCTATTCAAGCACATCAAACATGGATTAATAGTCATTAAGCATGCAAAATTGAGAACAAGATCCAAGTATTTATTGCATAAAACATAAATCAAAAGACAGAATCCATCCTAGGGTCCGTCTCCCTAGGTATTTAGAAAATTAGTTCATAATCGCAAATAAAAACATCTCAAAGACAATATAACCATAAGAAATAAAGAAACTCGTAATAAACTTCAAAGAAATCAAAAGGAGATCTTCAATCTTGATGGAAATCTATTTTAGAGTCGACTTCAATGGTGTTTTTCGAGTTGTTTTCTTCAATGTTCTCTAATGGCCTACTCTTCTCTTCTTATATTTGTCATATATAGGTATTAGAATGCCCGAAAAACCTTAAAAATCATGTTTTCACATTGTTTGGAGTGCAATTTGCGATTTTGATATGGTCTAGCACATGGCCATGTGGCAACCCGTATGGCTCACACGACCGTGTGTCCAACCTATGTGGCCCCTGTACCTTACTCTAATTTTCTGGTTTTCGCTCCTTTTGCTTCAAAATTCTCTCCTAAATATAGAAACATGAATTTAAAGGATTAGAAACATAGAATTCACCATTTTACATCGAACAATCATCCGAAAATGCATTAAGAATGGGATTAAAACATGTTACTTTTGGCATTTATCAAATATCCACACACTTAAGCATTTGTTTGTCCTCAAAGAAAATCCTCAACCCACAATCAAATTAACTTTTCTCAATTTTTCATTTTCATCAATAATGCCTCAAGATAATTCGCAAACAATCATACATTGGAAATTCAACCAAAAGGACACTAAAGATTCAAGCAAATCAAGCTAAATTTTTAAAGCACAAAAATGTAGGTGTCTCCCCTTATCTAAATAATTACCTTAAATTCAAAATCAATAAGAATTGACATCCTCACAAAGATTCACTCAAGCACTCAAAGTGTTTAAGGTTCATGAGATATGCACTCAACAATCAAATGAGAAATATCATTACGATATACTTGCTTGAGAATCAAATCTCCACCACTAAAAAAAATAAGATGACACACCAATCAAGAGGTCTTTAAAAGGTTGTAATGGGGCTTAGGTTAAGGGTATGGAACATGTTAGAAAAATTGGTTATAATCGAGAATTGAGTTGATAAATTACTAAACTATAAAAAGTCAAATGTTAAATTAAAAAAGTTAACATCAACAAGAAATAAATAATAAAAATTAGCTTTTCAACACAATATGAAACTAACTATTCGAGGTCAATCAACATTTTTTCTCTCTTTTTTTAATGTTTTATTCTTCTTCTTTTTTATTTTGTTCTTCTTTCTTAAAACAAAAAAAAAAAAAATTCAGCAATTCAAAAATATGAAACATAGTTAGGCAATTAATCAAATCAAATCTTGACAAAAAGGGAGTCAATAAAAAGGATGATTTTACAACATATATATGGGGTATAGGTTAAATTAACGAGTTTACTAATTGTTAAGATCAACGGGGTTTACTAATTGTTAATTCATAGGTAAGCTTTTTACAGGTTAAGTGGGTTAAATATTAAGTGCCTCTATCATCTCAGATATCAAATCAATAATGTGGTCTCGACATGCATAATCGAAGCAAGTTCTAGAATAAAAAATCAAGTTGACATGCTTTCAACGAAAAATAAAATGAGCCCGAATAAGTATATGCTTTATAGGCTCAAAAGCTCACAAAAAAAATTAAGGTTTTGAAGTCAAACTTGCAAATTTAAATATCAAGACAATTCTTCAATTTAGGGAGACAACCTAAAGTATTTATTTTTTAAAAACAACTTATCATGCTTGACTCTCTCGTGTCTTAAAGTATAAATCAACCAATACACAAATATCCACAAATAAATCCAAAACAACATCAATAAAAATTCCAAATAGAAAAAAAAATTAACTTTAATGGAGGGTATGAGAAAATTACTTAAACACAACAAATAATTCAGGGATTTTATCACAAACATATAAACAACCTCCCCACACTTAAGATGTACATTGTCCTCAATGTACAAATAGATATAAGCACAATATCAAAAGAGAGGGAGAGAACTAAAACTGTCTTGAATTTGGATGAAATCGCCAAAATAGTGAAAACTGGAATTGTGACAAATCTAAATGTAATGCATGTTTCCAAGAAAACTAATAAGAAAATAGACAAAAACAAATAAGAAGATAAAGAGATAAAAAAATAGAAAAAACCTGATGTCGAAACCATTTTTAAAATTTTAGAAAACTGGGTCGACTTTCAAAAACGAAAGTGGGAGTCGCCACCAATCCCTTTTTACTTAGGTGTGATTGGATCGCCTTGCAAAACGTTTTATTGTAAAACATTTGATTTTTTGTCCACGAAAAATAAAAAAAGGGGTTCGGGAGTCGGTTACGTATGAGGAAGGGTTAGCACCCTCGTAACGCCCAAAAATTGGTACCTAATCGATAGAATCACGTCCTAATATTGAAAATTTAAAAAACTTAAAGTATAATTCCTTTTTTTAAAAAAAAAATTGAACAATTTAAGTTAAAAAATTGAGATTACTTCGTTCCGAAAGAATACAAACATCACATCCAACACGTTAGGACATGATATTTTTAAACCCTCGTAACTAAAAATCATCTCATGATTTACAAAATTTCATTAAAAGGATATTTAGTTATTTAGTCAAACGGAAAATCGAAACTCAGCACGTTAGGGCACTATTTCCCGAATTTGTAAATACCAAAATATTGCGTTATTTTAAAAATTATTTAGATGAAATATAGTAATTTTACAAAAAAAAATGTATTCTATTCTAAACGATAATCCGTATAAAAATATCATCATATATAAATATCAAAAACAACTACGATATACTAACATTTCATATTAATATAGGCAATAAATGAATAGAATATAAAATAACAACTAATAAATATAAAAAAATAACTACATTGAGACAGTCATAAATAAACGAAAGAGTATGAATAAATAGAATATATTAAGCAAAAATGACAAGTTAATAAAAGAAAAAATATACATATATAAATATGAAAATTTCTCATGCAATATAAAAATTCCATGTAAGGATATGTACCAAATAAAATAAAAAAATAAAAATATATATTTTATGAGAAAATAAAATACGTCTTTGAAATAAATAAACGATAAAAACATATTTACAATAATTTAATACAAAAGTATATATTTAATATAAATAATATAAACAATATATGTTATATAATATACGAAATTTATAAAGCATAAAATGATTATATATAAATAATATAATATAATAATATAAAAATTTTGAAAATATAAAATACGATAACAAATATACAAATTCTAAAATAATATAATTTAAATAATATTAAACCGAATAAAGTAATAAATAGTAGTAATTTAATATATATAAAGATCACAAAAATAATATGTGAATTTATACTATTAGTAAAATTAATATATGAATAATAAAAAATAATATAACATGTTAATACAATAAAATAAAATAAAATAAAGTAAGGATTAAATTAAAAGGCACATTACACTGTAGGGTCTAAAATGGCAATTATGCCAAATTTTAAAAACGGCGACATTTTATTTTTAGCCCTTAAAGCAATCCGAGGGTTAAATTGAAGCAAAATATAAGTTTTGGGTCAAAATTGAAAGTAAGGAAAAATGTTATTGAATTTTACAAAAATGCGAAAGGGTTTATTCAGCAATTAGACCCTTTGGTGAAAACGCGCGGATCCTCCCCCGAGTCGGGTCAATGCACAGATCCTGGCCTTCTAAATGACGTCGTTTTAACGCTTATTGGCTTAAGCGAAAATGACGTCGTTTTCAACATGCTATAAAGGTCAATTTTCTGTCCAAAATTTCATTTGGCCTCAGTTCTTAAAAAAAAATTCTAAACTCTCTCTCCATCCCTCCTCCCCTCTGTTGGGGTTCGGTCATCGGGATAATAGACTACGTGCGCACGCGCCTCACGCGCCTCCGTGGCCGGCGGCCAGAGGCCGGAAACTTCATTTCTCAAACGCGAACCGAAAGGTAAAGCTCCTTTTCTCTGTTTTTGTATTATTTTTTATATAAAAATATGCATGCATGAATAAAAAAATATAAAGAATGCATAATAAAAAAATCACCTCTGTATTGCAAAAATCTATTCTTTTTATTTCTGTATTTTGTGTGTATTTTGTATATTCTTTCTCTCTGAGTGTATCTTGTGTGTTTTACAGATTTATTTGGGGTTTTTATAACCCCAAAATAAAAAAGGAAATTCATGTTTTCTATTTTGTTTCCTTGTTTGCTGTTGGCAATTCTTTCTTTGCAGGTAGAGCGATGGAGAATCTGGTGACGATGATGTGATTCGGGCGCGGATCGTGGTGCGACCGAAGGCTTGGCGTGGGTGCAAGGAGTTGATTGCGGCGCGAGGCTGGGGCAAAGCTTGCGGCGCCTAGGGTTTCCCCAGAAACCCTAGGCCACTGCTGATTGCTTAGTCACTGGGCCATTTTCGTTTTGGGCTTGGTTGGGTCTGGGTAGGTTAGGGCTGCTTAGTTTTTGGGCTAAGGGTGACAGGTTTGGTGGTATTTGGTTTAGGGTGTAAGTGGGTTTTTGGCTTATTGGTTTTGGATTTTTTGTAAAAGGACTGTTTAAAAAAATTGGTCTTTTTTTTGGACTCTGTATGGGCCCGGGCAAAATGGCCTTATTACAGCTGCCCCTCTTTGCTCATTGTCGTGTAACGAAAATAGAGCAAAGACTATAGAAGGACCAATTTTTCCAGGTCTTTGCCAAGCCTTGACTTCTTGGTCCTCGTCTTCTTCAAATGGCTTCCAACTCCACTGCAACTTCAATGGTATTTGGAACTTTATCTTGATTTCAATAAGTCTGATAGCTTCAACCTGCTTCACTGAAACTTCAGGAAGGCAGTATCCACTGTCTTTTAATCTGCTCCACTGCAACTTCAGGGAAATCAGACTAGCATCTTCGATCTGCTTTCTGCAACTTTAGGAATGCCGGATCTACTATTTTTCAATCTGCTCCACTGCAAACTCAAGGAGATAAGATCTGATGTTTTGGATTTGCTTCCTGCAACTTCAGAAATGCCAAATCTGCTATCTTCAGTATGCTCTTCTGCAACCTCAGGGAGATAAGGCTGAAAATACCTTTGATCTGCTTCCTACAACTTCAAGAAGATAAGATCTTCTGTCTTTAGTCTACTCCACTACAACTTTAGGGATACAAGGTTGAAAGTGTCTTTGATCTGCTTCCTGCATTTTTAGGAAGATGAGATCTTCTGTCTTCAGTCTACTCCACTGCAACTTCAGGGAGATAAGGCTGAAAGTGCTTTTGATCTGCTTCCTGCAACTTTAGGAAGATAAGATCTTCTATCTTTAGTCTACTCCGCTGCAACTTCAGGGAGATAAGGCTGAAAGTGCTTTTGATCTACTTCCTGCAACTTCAAGAAGATAAGATATTCTATCTTCAGTCTACTCCATTGCAACTTCAGGGAGATAAGGCTGAAAGTGTTTTTGATCTGCTTCCTACATCTTCAAGAAGATAAGACCTTCTATTTTCGATTTGCCCCACTACAACTTCAAAATCTACAACCTTCAGTCTACTCTGCTACAACTTCAAGGAGATAAGACTGAAAGTGCCTTTGATCTGCTTCCTGCAACTTCAGGAAGATAAGATATGTTATCTTCAGTCTACTCAGCTGCAACTTCAGTGAGATAAGACTGAAAATGTCTTCGATCTGCTTCCTGCAACTTCAGGTAGATTAGATCTGCAGATTCACTGATATCACTACACCGTCCACTGAGGGACATGTCCTATAGACTTGGTTTCGTACGTTTATGTCACATGACTAAGATGCTATGAATCAAATGCTTCTAGCTACATGTTATGAAAATGATTCATTTCAAAGGATTAGGATTAGGATGCAATGATCGAAATGAATCAAATGCTCCTAATGAAATTTGCTATGATACAAAAATGCTATGAATATGATTCCTACTCTAGGTGTTATCACTTATTTGTTCTTCATTTCTGTTAATCAATCATGTTTTGCTCAACAAGCTTGCCCCAATGTAATTTCTGAGCCAACTCCGCTTGAATCTTGAGAACACAAGGCTTGTACCATCCTACCACAATGGGAATTGAAACTTTTTCAATCTGACCCATCTGAAATTTTTGGGGTATAGGGTTTATTTCGAATTCAACCCACCACAATTCAGGGTTTCTTAGTTCATCACACCACTCCCCGAATGTTATGACCTAATCACATCAACTCTTTTACTTTGTCCAATTATCAACTGGACCAAGAATTTAGAGAAATAGTCTCTATCCAGACTCTTCTTTCTCAAATATTCCTATGCACATGAAAATTCTAAACAATTGTCCTGTTTTGGTTCCTTGTCTTATCTAGAAATTTCCAAAGTAATACGTAAAACTTCTTTTTGTGAAATTATTAGATCACCAATCATTATTTCAATGCAACACATTTATGAATAGTGGGTCACAAATAAATTGACCTCAAAAAGAGTTAAAATTGAATAAATTATCAAAAATACAAAGAAAGTTAATTGAGAACATATCTTTGAGAAGAAAAAGAATCCCAAGATAGTAAAATGAATAGGACAAAAATCAGATGCCCTAAATATCGCCGATTGAGCTTCTATATACAAACTTTATGAAGACTGCCTTGAGCTCAACATGTGTTTAGACCCAAAGTACTTTGTTGATGCCCCGATATGCAACATTCTTCATTTCATTGTTGATTCAAGTGTAGCAAGATGACTACGTGTCCATTCAGAATTTGAGTCGCCCTTTTCGAGTTTTTAACTCAAAACCCCTTTGTTTTCAATGCGCCCTTTTCAGGTTTTTACCTTGGCCTCTCCATTTTTTTTAGAAACTCAAAGCGCCCTTTGCGGGTTTTCACTTTGGCCTCTTCTCCTTTTCAAGCAAAATATTTTTTGACTAAGTCAGAGTTCACAGGGTTGGGTAAACTTTTTCCATCCATCTCGGTCAAGATCAGTTCCCCTCCAGAGAAAGCCTTCTTCACAACATATCGTCCTTCCCAATTCGGCATCCATTTTCCTCTGAAATCCTTTTGTATGGGAAGGATCTTTTTCAATACAAGGTCCCCCTTATGGAACTCTCTTGGGCGAACTTTCTTATCGTAGGCTCGCATCATTCATTTTTGGTACATCTGACAGTGACGAATAGCCCTTAGCCTCTTTTCTTCAATTACATTCAACTGATCATACCGAGCCTGAATCCATTCAGCTTAATCCAGCTTTATTTCTGACAAAACTCGAAGAGAGGGTATTTCCACTTCAATAGGTAGAACTGCCTCCATTCCATAGACCAACGAGAAAGGCGTTGCCCCAGTAGAGGTTCTGACGAACGTCCGATAAGCATAGAGTGCAAATGGTAGTTTATCATGCCAATCCTTATAAGTCTCAATCATCTTCCCTACTATCTTCTTGATGTTTTTGTTGGCCGCTTCCACTGCCCCATTCATTTTTGGACGATATGGAGACGAGTTATGGTGTTTGATCCCAAATTCACTACAAACTTCTACTATCGTACTATTGTTCAAGTTTAGTTGTCTGATATGATCCTCTCGGGCATTCCATATCGACAAATAATCTCCTTCTTCATGAACCGACTAACCGCTGACTTATTAACGCTAGCATAAGAAGCAGCCTCTACCCATTTTGTGAAGTAGTCTATTACCACGAAGATGAATTGATGCCCATTCGAAGCTTTTGGTGAGATTGGCCCAATAACATCCATGCCCCACATGATAAAAGGCAATGGGGAAGTCATAACGTGCAAAGGTGACGGAGGCACATGAATTTTATCTCCGTAGATCTGGCATTTATGACATCTCTTAGCATCGTTGATACAATCACCTTCCATGGTGGACCAATAATATCCAAATCTCATTATCTGTCTGGCCATTGTGAATCCATTAGCTTGTGTTCCACAAACGCCCTCATGAACCTCTTCCAGGATTTTCCTAGCTTCAACTGCATCAATGCACCTCAATAGTACTTGATCTTTTCTCTTTTTGTTCAAGATATCCCCGTCTAAAACATAGTCAGAGGCCAACCTTCTTAAAGTCCTTTTCTCATTATCAGTGGCGTGCTCCGGGTATTCAAGATTTTTTACGTATCGTAATACATCCTGATACCAAGGGTGCTCATCTTTTTCCTCCTCTTCCACATTATAACAATGCGTTGGAACTTCAAAGATACTTATCCGAATAGGTCTCATATCCTCTGGTCTGTTTACTTTGATCATAGAAGCCAGTGTCGCCAAAGCATCTACCATCTGGTTTTCATCGCGTGGAAGATAATTGAAAGTAATGTCATCAAACTCCTCAATCAATCCCAGAACTATCTTTCTGTAATCAGTTAGTTTGGGATCTCTTGTCTCCCTTTCTCCTTTAAGCTGGTAGATTACTAGGGCAGAATCTCCATATACTTCTAATACTTTGATCTTGCGCTCTAAGGCTGATCGAATTCCCATGATGCAAGCTTCATATTCCGCGATGTTATTTGTGCAAACAAAATCCAATTTGCATGTGAATGGATAATAATCACCACTATAGGATACCAAGATTGCCCCAATTCCATTTCCCACAGCATTGGACACTCCATCAAAGTTTAGCTTCTACGGACAATCTTTAGTATTTGCCATATACATCAGCTCTTCATTTGGGAAATCAAAGCTCAAAGGTTCATAATCCTCCAAAGCTCTGCTAGCCAAAAATTCTGCTACTGCGCTTCCTTTTATAGCCTTTTGGTTCACATAGACTATATCGAATTCAGACAGCAAAATCTACCACCTAGCCATCCTTCCGTTCAGAGCAGTAGACTCCATCATATACTTTAATGGATCAAGCTTCGAAATTAACCAGGTAGTATGATATAGCATGTACTGCCTCAATCTCCGAGTTGTCCAAATCAGGGCGCAACACAATTTTTCAATAGATGAATATCTCATTTCACAATCAGTGAACTTTTTACTAAGATAGTATATCGCCTTTTCTTTTCTTTCTGACTCATCATGTTGACCAAGTACACATCCCATAGAGTTATTGAATACTGACAAATACAGTATTAATGGTCTATCTGGATTAGGTGGAGATAGTACTAGTGCATTCGACAAATATTATTTGACTTTGTCAAAAGCTCTCTGGCATTCATCGTCCCATACACCTTGGTTGTGTTTATTGAGAAATCGAAATATGGGATCACATTTCTTAGTTAATTTTGAAATAAACCGAGCAATGTAATTTAACCTTCCAAGAAAACCTCGAACTTCCTTTTGTGTGCGTAATGGAGGCAACTCTTGTATTGCTTTGACCTTATTTGAGTCAACTTCGATTCCTTTCTCGCTGACCACAAAACCCAGTAATTTCCCTGACTGAGCTCCAAAAGTACACTTTGCCGGGTTGAGCTTCAATTGAAATTTTTTCAACCTCAAAAACAATTTCTTCAAAACCTCAATGTGTTCCTTTTCTGTTTGAGATTTGGCAATCATATCATCAACATATACTTCAATCTCTTAGTGCATCATGTCATGGAACAGTGTTACCATGGCCCTTTGATATGTTGCCCCAGCATTCTTTAGTCCGAATAACATTACTTTATCACAAAAGGTACCCCACAGTGTTATAAAGGTAGTTTTCCCCATATCCTCAGGGTGCATCTTGATCTAATTGTATCCTGAAAAGCCATCCATGAAGGAAAACAATGAAAATCCTACCGTATTATCCACCAACGTGTCAATATGTGGCAAAGGGAAATTATCCTTTGGGCTAGCTTTATTTAAATACCTATAGTCCATACACATTCGGACCTTTCTGTCCTTCTTAGGGACAGGAACAATGTTGGCAACCCACTCTAAGTACTTGACCACTTGTAGAAAACCAGCATCAAACTGTTTCTGGACCTTTTCTTTTATTTTCAACACTACATCAGGCATCATCCTTCGTAGCTTTTGCTGAAATGGCATGCACTCTTCTCTTATGGGAAAGCGATGTACTACAATATCGCTACTTAGCCCAGGCATATCTTGGTACGACCATGCAAAGACATCCTTGAATTCTCGTAATAGCTCAACAAGTTCTTGTTTTGTCTCCTCAGCTATGCGCGTCCCAATTTTCACAGCCTTTCCTTCCTCCAAGGCTATGTTCTCTACCTCCTCCTCATGGGGTAAGATTTGTTTCTCCTCTTGTTTTACCATTCTTAACAGATCTGGAGATAAATCACAATCTCGGTCACCTTCAAAATCCCGAGGTTCTTCTAAACACATGTCCTGCTCAAAGTGGACCTCTGGATCTGTATTATCGTTGCTCACATTATTGATATCTAGGGACCTGTGATGGGTACCAAAGAATGCACAAAGAACAAATGAGTTCGAGGACAACTATTCACATGATATGAATGAAAAAATATAAAATTTGGAATGAAATTAGAAAGTCAAAAGAATAAAATGAAAGAATATTTGCTCAAGTTAATCATCAAAAATGTATTTTATTAAAACAATAATTTCTGAACATGAGCCTATTTCACAAAAGAAATCTTATTGTTCCTAAGCTAAAAAACAACAAGAGCGTTCTGAATATTACTCTGTATAATCTCTAAAAACTACAGGAAGTTCCTCTGTAGTCCAATTGTTCAAAACGCTTCCAGGTTCATAAGGGAAAATGCCCAATAGGTTTCTTTGATCAACTTCTTCCCTGTGCATGGCATTGATATGAGGACTTTCCAACAACCCTCTCTCAGGGTGAATTATCCCTCCAGATTCAAAAGACTGAGATATGTGGGGGAATATCATGGAATCCCATTGGACTTCCTTCCCGTTCAACCGCGCTCTTCTTCTTTCATGCTTCATTTCTATCTCTTTTCTCTTCTGTCTAATATCTGGCTTGAAACTTAAGCCAAAACGGTCTCTCTTCTCTTTCAGCACTGGCACTCAAACTTCCCCTTGGAGATGTCTGCCCGATCCTTTTCCTGGTAAGGCTCCCTTCCCGACCATCATTTGTAGGCCCATCTTCGTGGTCCTAGATATCTTGGGCATTGAAATCTCATTCCCCTCCAAGATAAATGTCACATTCATGAACTCTAAAGATCGAAAAGAACACTCAGTTGCTTCTTCACTCACCTCTAAATATGGAGCGTCATTAGCAATAGTGGCTATGATGTCTTCCTCCGCATTTATAGTGACCAGTCGACCATCTATCACCAGTTTCAATTTTTGATGAAGGGATGAGGGCACTACTCCCACCGAATGAATCCAGGGCCTTCCCAACAAGCAATTGTACGAGGGCTTGATATCCATTACCAGAAAATCCACTTCATACGTATTTGGCCCAATCTGCAATGGTATATCGATTCTTCCCACCACTCTTCTCTCGGTGCCATCAAACGCTCTTACTATGTTCTGGCATGTCTTCATCTGAGAACTGTCTATCAGCAACCTCTTCTGTGTCGACAACGGTAAGACATTCAGGGCTGATCCATTGTCAATTAGCACGCTCAGTAGAGTATATCCTTTACAACGAGTAGTTATGTGTAGGGCTTTGGTTGATCCCATACCCCAAGGTGGAATTTCATAATCACTGAAGGAAATATGTTATCCGCACTTATGTTACTAACTAATCGGTCAAGCTTATTGACAGATATATCTTTAGTAACGTAAGTCTCGTTCAACACTTTCATCAAAGCCTCATGATGTACTTTCGAACTTAAAAGTAAGGCTAGCACTGATACGTGAGCCGGCTGCTTGTGCAGCCGCTCTACCACGCTGTATTCACCGTGCTTCAAAAATTTTAAAAATTCTTTAGCCTCTTCCTCCTTCACAGGTTCGTTGATAAGGGCGCCAAGTCCTTTCTCTGGTTCAACTACCACAGTCTTTGATCTTGCTGGTTCTGTTCTAATGTTTACCAAGTCGTAACGCCTCCCACTTCGTGTGTAGAACCCCTCACTTTGGACCTCATTGGAAGTGCTAGCTAAGTTTTCTACTCCCGGCGTCATCATTACAATTGTAATTCCATGGTACCATCTTGTTATCCTTGTAAGGAAAGGAAACATGTTTCTAGATTACAACTTTAGGCGCAATTTGCGCTCCACCTTCTGTATTTCTCGGTCAGGAAATGATGATCCTTGGATAATTGACTTTCTGATTTGTCAACTCTCCTTCAGTTGCATGTATGTTTCCTCCCTCCGAGCCTTCTTCGTAAAACTCCAACTCCTTATTGTCCATGAGACATTGTACCAATAGTCTGAACTCAGCACATTCCTGGATCTCATGTCCTTCAACTTTGTGGAACTCACAGTAGTTCCTTGGTTCTCCACATCCTTCCTCAGAACTTGATTATATCATCCCCCTTCTTACCATTTCTCTCCATACCATTCTCATTGGGGTTATTACCTCCGAGATATCCCCTCTAATCTTTCTCACGACATTTTCCCTAATCGCATTTATCCCTTTGTCTCCATGATTGGGTAATGGGTTCTCCGCACTGGGTGTATCATCAAACTTGAGAATCCCCATCTTGATGAGCCTCTCAACTACCTTTTTGAAGGCAGTGCAATTTTCTATTGAATGCCCTAATATTCCCGTATGGTAATCACAAGGAGCGTTGGAGTCATACCATTTAGGATATGGGGGTTGTAACGGCTGTAGAAAATATGGGGACACTACGTGTGCATCGAATAAACTTTGATATAGCTTCTTATACGTCATTGGGATTGGCGTAAATTGGAGCTTTTCAGAATTTATTCTGGGGCCTGATTCTTATCTTGTCGACCCTTGTTGCCCGGTAGTAACTACTTTCGGCTGGCTGACAGTAACTGCCTTTGAGTACCCTTTGTTGTATGTACTCATATTGTTCACCTCGTTGTCCTTTTTTCCAGGAGTATATCTTCAATCTTACCACCCCTTATGGCGTTTTCTATCATTTCACCTGCCATCACTATATCTGCGAAGCTTTTGGTGGTACTTCCTATCATATGGGTGATAAAAGGTGCCTTTAAAGTGTTGATAAACACCATAGTGGTTTCCTTCTCTAGGAGAGGTGGTTGAACTTGCATGGCAACTTCCCTCCATCTTTGCGCGTATTGCCTGAAGCTTTCATTCAATTTCTTTTCCATGTTTTGCACCATGATTCTATCAGGCGTCATGTCTGTGACATGATTGTACTGTTTCATAAAGGCTTGGGCTAAGTCTCTCCATGAGCTAATATTAGCGCGGCTGAGTTGATTGTACCACCTGGATGCTGGCCCCACTAAACTGTCTTAGAAACAATGAATCAAGAGTTTATCATTGTTAACATAGCCAGTCATCCGTCTACAGAACATAGTGATGTGGGCTTCAGGACAACTAGTCCCATTGTACTTCTCAAATTCTAGCATCTTAAATTTATGAGGAAGCACCAGATCTGGGACCAAACTCAAGTCTTTTGCGTCAATCCCATGGTGATAATCGGCGTTTTCCAAAGCCTTGAACTTTTTCGCCAACCATCTACAGCGATCTTCCAACTGTCTTGAAGATTCAGTTCTTATCCCCTCTCTCTCTACTATATCCAAATCAGGGATAACAGGATTAGCAAGGTTATCTCCTGGGTTGGATCCTGTGCCAACTTGGAAGTTCATGGGCGGCCTATTATCAGCTTGCCCCTATTGAGGCCTAATCGTGACAGGTGGCCTTTGGGGATACTCCTCAGGTTGTACATGCGATGGGGTGAAACCCCAAGGAAAGTCCTCATTGTCTTCAGCATTGACTATGGGACCCTTTCCTTTGTCCATGGCCCCACTCAGCATCTGGGCCATTTGAGCCATCATGTTCCTTTGAGCCTCCAACATTTGGTCCCTCATCCCTTTTGGAGTTTTGCCATTTTCTCTTGCATCTGGTCTTGCATATCTCTTTGGAATTGTTCCAACCTTTGATCCATTTTCTTTGATTTGGCATGTGTACCGTAAGGATGTTCAGCTTCCAGATTTTCCTTCTCTTTTTTTCTCTCTGTGTATAATTTCAACTAATTATACTTTTTTTATGACTTAAATACATATGATATGATGTAATGCAAATGCATAAACGCAAAGAGGCATCGATTCTAATTCAACTTCATTTTAGAAAACTTTATTAGAAAACAAAATCCTTTACATAAAATGGATTACAAATATGCTTTCACCCTAAGGCCTAAAGTTTTGATTTTCCCAAACAAAGAAGTTAGCTCTTGACCACGATCCAACTGTAGCTCATAATTCATGCTCAAAATATCTGCCTGTGCTGCCAAAGTCTGTAGGCGATCAGCTACCTTTCGAATCTGAACTATTGCTTCACCCATGAGGTAATCCCGACTTTTAACTTGATCATGAGACTGATGAAGCTCTTCCTTCCAATGCCCTTCTCTTGTTTCAAGAAGCTCGATCCGATTCACAACTGTGCAATGCTGATTCTAACTCTTCAATCTTACCCTTCATTTCCTCGATCTTGTTCAGGCTTGACTTTAACTCGATCGCGGAATTACGGCTTCGATGGTGATGAAGAGACCGTCCAAGTTTAGCCACTCTAGCTTTTAATTCTCCCTTTTCATTTAAACTTTCTGCCAAGTTTTTCTCTAAGATCTCGTTTCGCGCTTGCATTTTTCGAAATTTCCTCTCCCAATAGTCGGCTTTGGCCTTTTCCTCTTGGACCTCTTGTTGCCACTGTTTCGAAGTCTTCCCCAATCCGACATTCTCCATCGATAGACACATCTTCTTATATTCAGTCTTCAAGCTATCTCAATCTCATCTTCCTTTTTCTTACTTTCTCGGCTTCTGATTTCTGAACATCCACATCTAGCCTCAAGTACATCTTCTTCTTCTCTCTATTTTCTCTCAACTTTGTCTTTCAAAGTCTTGCTTTATAATCTCAAACTCTGATGGGACCACTTGTAAATACTCCTTCATCGCTCGTACACCCTCCAAACTTGGCCCAGGGATGTTATCATTGATCCTTTTGCTCGACCACTCCTTGTATTCTGGGGTTGTTATCGGTCCTCCAGTCAATATCTTCATATGGCAAGCTTGCCTCCAAGCCTCAGAAATTTCTCAAATTTTCATCTTATTATTACCCCACTTATATGAAAATTCACTTTGAGCTAACCCATATGACGCCGGTACGAACTGCCTTGCTTTGTATTGCCTTAGTACGAGTCACGGTGCATATCCAACAGCTTCTCAAATTCCAGGCAGAGGTACCCAATCAAAATTTCCGCATCGATAAAGGACTTCGTCAGGAATCATCCAATAGGCTTTCCACTCAACATCTTCCTCTCGGAGGTTTTGAAGAATTTCCATCCATCTTTCTTCTGATATATCGTCTCTTCTTGCCGTAGCTGTGGCCTCCTTTAAGGGAGAATAACTTTCAGAGAACACTCGGTAAGGAACCCTGTCAACCTTCCAAAAATGACTGTGAAACCAAACCAATAACTATGCGCATCCAATGAATCTACCTTCACCAGCTCTTCGACACGCATTCAAAGATCTGAACGTCTCGGCTAATATCGCGGGTACAGGCGTGACTCCTTTGTTAAGTTGGTCGAATAAATCAGTAACTGCTTCGTCTATATGTCTTAGAGCTTTTGGGAAGATCACCAAACCATAAATACATAAGGCAGAATCGATCTTCTTCTTTTCATCTGATGTGCTTAGAATCAGGTCTCTCAAACTCACCCAATGTATGCATTTACCTTCACCTTTCTTTTGGATTCTAGCTGTGACCCACTGTTCACTCATCCCTGTGATACCCTAATTTCTTCACAAAAGTTGAGACATTGGCAGCCCTAAAATAAGCTTTGTCGACTTGGACCCTCGAACAGCGAAGCAAGGTCGTATATTCCTCCAGTGTGGGCACTAAATCTACCTCCCCGAAAGTAAAACAGCTATAAGCAGAGTTCCAAAATTGGGTCATAGCCCGGAATCGATGCTTATCCACCTTAATGTCAAGTAAGTAGGGTAGATCGCCATAATTACAATAGAACATCTACTTTGACTCATCGTCCCACTGGATCCATATCTCTTTCAACTCCTGGAACTCATTCTGTGTAATACTAATACGAGTAAAATCCCATAGTTTAGATACATACCCGTCAACTAAACTATTCCCTTTCTCCAGTTGTGCTTGCTCTGACCATGTGCGAACAACTGCATTGTCTCCCACTTTATCAAGGAACTCATTCTCCATAACCAGCTTTCTAACTTAGAAACTGACCGTGAATCGATACCTCTAAAAATATGAAATGACATGCACAAAATGAAACATAACAAGTTAGTGCCACAGAATAACATATAAAGCAAGTAAAATAAACAAACACCTACTTAGGTAACTATTAAAGTTTGGCATAGCTCTACCTAAGGTGGGTTCTTAGGGTTTACTATATGCAGTTTAGATCTAAAGTTGAGGTACCTGAACCAGCGGATTCCTTGATCCTCGCCCATTATAGGCTCATACGGACCGAGTTCAGTTCAAGGGAATACATTTCCCTATGGCCACGCGGAAGTGAAAACTTCACGAAGACATAGGTACAGATGTATCCCGAAAGCAATCCACTAGCCCATGAGGAGGTGAAAACCTCACGAAGGTATAGCTTCTCGCTCCCACTTAAAGGCGCAACCACAACGGTCATGTAGTGCAATGCAGAAATATATATTAAAACCACATGGAATAAAAAGATCATGTTGTTTTTTTAAAAGATCAGAATTTTGAATTCAAACAAAAGGATATGAAATCATCGATTTTACGGCTTGACTCTCTTATTGGTCCCCAATGGAGTCGCCACGCTGTCGAAACCATTTTTAAAATTTTAGAAAATGGGGTTGACTTTCAAAAACGAAAGTGGTAGTCGCCACCAATCCCTTTTTACTTAGGTGTGATTGGATCACCTTGCAAAACATTTTATTGTAAAACATTTGATTTTTGGTCACGAAAAACAAGAAAACAAGTTTGGGAGTCGGTTACGTATGAGGAAGGGTTAGCACCCTCATAACGCCCAAAAATTGGTACCTAATTGATAGAATCACGTCCTAATGTTGAAAATTTAAAAAGCTTAAAGTATAATTCCTTTTTTAAAAAAAATTGAACAATTTAAGTTAAAAAATTGAGATTACTTCATTCCGAAAGAATACAAACATCACATCCAACGCGTTAGGACATGATATTTTTAAACCCTCGTAACTAAAAATCATCTCATGATTTACAAAATTTTATTAAAAGGATATTTAGTTATTTAGTCAAACGAAAAATCGAAACTCAGCACGTTAGGGCACTTGATCGCTGCAAATCAGAGCTTTAAATATTTATAAAAGAATGATCAAACCTGGAGACTAACTCTGACAACGATATTAAGGCAAGTGTACCTATCGAACAGTAGTTTAGCTTAGGCAAGACCGGATATCGAACCCAAAGGAATTAAAAGTATTAATACTCACTTTCTTTTTATTATTTAGCCTTAAAGTTAGAGTGAAGATAACTTTTAAACTAAATTGACGACAACTAAACTAAGGACACAAAGACAAAAAGACAAATTAGAAAATAACTTTGAAGAAAAACACAGTTGATTTCGACGATACCTTCGGGAAGAATCCACCTAGACTTCACTTAGTATCTAATCCTAGTGTAACATCCTAGATTAGGGGTTATGCGTTTGTGCATAATTCATGAGTTAGTAGGTTTTGGCAATGTTGGAAGTGTATTAAGGGTTTTTAAAATTCTAGGATGGAAGAGAAAGCTTAGAAAAATTATTGGTTTCTAAGTAAAAAGGGGAGCTAGGTAAATGAGGCTTGAAGAGAAACTCCGTGTGAAGCATGACACAAGGAACCATGTGGTAAAATGGCATGTTTTATGAATTATGTATGAATGTGTTATGTGAATTCTAGAAATAAGGAAATGTATGGAAATGTAAGGAAATGTAAGGAAATGTATGGAAATGTATGGAAATGTAAGGAAATGTAAGGAAATGCAAGGAAATGTAAGGAAATGTAAAGAAATGTCTTGTCTTGGAAATGTAGGGAAATGTCCTGAAAATGTATGGAAATGTTTAGTTTAAAAGAGGAAAGTGAACATTTTTGGAAACCTGGAAATGTAAGGAAATGATTCAAAAATGGAAAGTGAACATTTAGGAAACTTGGATATGTAAGAGAAATAAAGGAGTTTTATTCACATAAATATGTGAATAATAAGAGATAAATAAAGGAGTTTTATTCACATAAATATGTGAATAATAAGAGATAAATAAAGGAGTTTTATTCACATAAATATGTGAATAATAAGAGATAAATAAAGGAGTTTTATTCACATAAATATGTGAATAATAAGAGAGAAATAAAGGAGTTTTATTCACATAAATATGTGAATAATGAGAGATAAATAAAGGAGTTTTATTCACATAAATATGTGAATAATGAGAGATAAATAAAGGAGTTTTATTCACATAAATATGTGAATAATGAGAGATAAATAAAGGAGTTTTATTCACATAAATATGTGAATAATAAGAGATAAATAAAGGAGTTTTATTCACATAAATATGTGAATAATAAGAGATAATAAAGGATTATTTTCTAAGGAGATAATTGAGGAGATAATTGATGGATTAAAGGCTTTTATCTTTTAAATAAAAGAGATAATATTATCAAAAAGAGGAGTGGTGGCCAAGTAAAGGACTCCTAGGCTGAGAACTTTGGCTATAAAAGGAGGACAGGAGGGCTACTCATCAACATTTGCTCCCTCTTCCTCTCTGCCGAAATTCTCCCTAGGCAAAACCCCTCTCTGCCGAATTTTTATTAAGCAAAAAATCCCTCTCTTTTTCTTCTATTTTCTACTCCGTTCTACTGTTAAGCTGAATCTTGTGGATTCTAAGAAAGAGGGCAATCATCCACAACATCAAAAGGGGATTTTTCGGGAAATCTAAGGATCTAAGGTAAGGATTATAAATATAAATATGCGGTTAAAAATTATGATTCACGTTTTCAAAGTTAGATCTAATCTAACACGAAGTTATAGGATTTCAACAGGCTTATAAAGGAATCCTCTTCAGATTTGGAATCCCATCATAAGGTAAGGGATATTCGGCCAAGGCATAAATTGTTTAAGTGTTTTCCATTATTTCAAAAACCGAAAACTGACTTGGTTACATACCTAGTATTAGCCGATTTCAAGGAAGAGGAATTCTAGCAACTGTTGGGACTTGATTAAATCAATTCGGCAACTAGGTAAGTAATTCTACTTCTAGTAGGATTTGGTTTTAAGACCAAATAGGTTTATTTATATGTTTTAATTAATGGCCGAATATAGGAGTGAAAGATCTAGATCGGTAGATCGCTCTACGGGAATTCACGGAAACTATTAAGCGAAAAAGGTGTGTACCCTTACTAACCTTCAATAAATTACGTGGTAATTATTAAATATATGAATATGTATCAGTATGTGAATGTGGTTAAGTACCACAAATGTGGTAAGGAGTACCCAGGTATGTTCCTACTTTTGATAGGATTATGAATGTGATATACTTTGAACATGTGATTAGTAACATGAATGAAAATTAAGTATGTGGAATATGTTATAAAATAATTGGGGCATTTGGGATATATGTGAAGGAAGAAAGTGAAGGTGTTGACTTCGGTCTCACCAACGAAGGTGTTGACTTCGGTCTCACCAATGAAGGTGTTGGTTTCGGCCTCACCAACGAAATATGGTGGCTACGGCCCCATTGCGTGAATATGGTAACTTCGGTTACATTATTTGAATATAGTGTCTAATGACACAACGTAAGTGGGCGATGAGCACGTCGACTGCAGCGACTGCCTTCGATGGTGTGTAGCGGATGGAGGGTTGACTTAGTAGTCCCCACGGTGTAATTGGCAGGTACGGGTGGTGTGTAGCGGATGGACAAATAGGCTTGGGTTGGGTTGCATCATTATTTGATTTGAATATGCTTGATATGAATATGTATGCCTGGAATGTTGATTGTTAGTTTGTGTACACATTGAGTCTGTTGACTCACCCCTTTGTGGGACTATTTTTCAGGAAATGAGCAGTAATGGACCGGGTCGGCAGGAGCTAAAGGTGGCCATGCATCACTTGAAGAATTTATTAGAATTTGGACTTTACTCAATTTAGTATTTTCAATTTTATCTTTGGATTTGAATGATGTAATAAGGCCATAAGGCCCAAGTTGGATGGTTTTATTTCCCTGCTTTTATTTTCAGTTGTTATGTTATGAATTATTTTTGACTAAGTTTAATTAAATTTATTTTAAAAATAAACCCTAAATTGTTTTGTCGCCAAAATTAAATGTTTTCTAAATTAAATAAATGGGTTTCCAACCTAAGCCCAACCCAAAACCAATATCTTTCTAAAAATTCACAAAAATTTTCTAAGTAACAAAAGAATTTGAAGCCGATTTTCTTAAGGAACATACCAGATCCGGTTCAGGCTCGTGGGCCGGGTGTGGGGTGTTTCACCTAGATTATATGATTTCTTTTACTTAGCTCGATCCGTGAGACTCCCTAACCTATATTAAACCCTCTTTCGAGGCGAATAACGTCTAACCGTAGGTTAATTAGTGTAACTCTCGTTCGCTTATAATAACCCCCTAGGATAGCAGTAAATCGATCAATGGACTCCCATATTAGGTTTCACCCTAATCCGACAAAATCTCGTAACCCTATCTCTAGGCGTCCGATCAACTCCGCTTAATTATGTTAAATCTTCTCTTAGGCAGGGTCTATTCCTCCTCCACCTAAGCCCATTAGATTTGGATTAAACAACATAATTAAGAACAAACTAAGTAATTTATCATATAACTTAAAAATCAAATAATAAAATCCATCTAGGTTTCATCCCCTTCAGGTATCTGAGGGGTTTAGTTCATAATGAATAAATAAAACATCGCAAGAGAAAAGATAAAACAAAACATAAGAAAACCCTAAAACCCCCTGAAGGAATTGAAGGAGAATTCCGCCGTCTTGAGTATAATTCTGGCTTCTTGGGATGGATCAACTGGCTATTCTCGCGTTACTCCCTAACTTTGACTTTCTCGGCTTGGCTCCTTGGCCTAGCTTTCGCTCTTTTCAAAGGTGGTACTTGGGGGATATATATAGGCTCTTGGAACGTGGTTCTTTCTCCCTAAGTATCCTTTTCTGACTGAAATTGCTCTTTCCAGCGACAGAGGCAAGGCCATGGCACACGCCCGTGTGGATCGAGACCTGACCGTGTTCGGATTTCTCTTGAGGCACGGCCGTGTGTGACGGAGTTGTGGCCGTGCTCTAGGTGTTCATCGAGGCAGGGTCGTGTGTGCTTTGGGCCAGACCGTGTCAATTTCGTGCTAAGGTCCATTTACTCCGTTTTAGGCCCGTTTTGTGTTCTTTTTATCCTCGGGTGCTTTCCTGGGTATAAGACATGAAAAGAAAGGATTAAAAGCACCTTTTTATATAAAACAGAGGATAAAACATCCAAAAGCATATTAAATGTGGTATTAAAATAGGTTACTTTTACGGTTTATCAGCACTATTTCCCGAATTTCTAAATACCAAAATATTGCCTTATTTAAAAAACATTTAGATGAAATATAGTAATTTTGCAAAAAATGTATTCTATTCTAAACGATAATCCATATAAAAATATCATCATATATAAATATCAAAAACAACTACGATATACTAACATTTCATATTAATATAGGCAATAAATGAATAGAATATAAAATAACAACTAATAAATATAAAAAATAACTACATTGAGGCAGTCATAAATAAATGAAAGAGTATGAATAAATAGAATATATTAAGCAAAAATGAAAAGTTAATAAAGAAGAAAAAAAAATATATATATATATATATATGAAAATTTCTCATGCAATATAAAAATTTCATGTAAGGATATGTACCAAATAAAATAAAAAAATAAAAAATATATATTTATTGAAAAAATAAAATCCGTCTTTGAAATAAATAAACGATAAAAACATATTTACAATAATTTAATACGAAATTAATAAACAATATAAGTTATATAATATACGAAATTTATAAAGCATAAAATGATTTTATATATATAATATAATAATAATATATAAAATTTGAAAATATATATACGATAACATATACAAATTCTAAAATAATATATAATTTAAATAATATTAAACCGAATAAAGTAATAAATAGTAGTAATTTAATATATATAAAGATCACAAAAATAATATTTGAATTTATACTATTAATAAAATTAATATATGAATAATAAAAAATAATATAACATGTTAATACAATAAAATAAAATAAAATAAAGTAAGGATTAAATTAAAAGGCACATTACACTGTAGGGTCTAAAATGGCAATTATGCCAAATTTTAAAAACGGCGACGTTTTATTTTTAGCCTTTAAAGCAATCCGAGGGTTAAATTGAAGCAATATATAAGTTTTGGGTCAAAATTGAAAGTAAGGAAAAATGTTATTGAGTTTTACAAAAATACAGAAGGGTTTATTCAGCAATTAGACCCTTTTGTGAAAACGCGCGGATCCTCCCCGAGTCGGGTCAATGCGCGGATCCTGGCCTTCTAAACGACATTGTTTTAACGCTTATTGGCTTAAACGAAAACGACGTCGTTTTCAACATGCTATAAAGGTCAATTTTCTGACCAAAAATTCATTTGGCCTCAGTTCTTAAAAAAAAAATTTCTAAACTCTCTCTCGATCCCTCCTCCCCTCTATTGGGGTTCGGTCATCGGGATAATGGACTACGTGCGCACGCGCCTCACGGGCCTCCGTGGACAGCGGCCGAAGGCCGGAAACTTCATTTCTTAGACGCGAATCGAAAAGTAAAGCTCCTTTTCTCTGTTTTTGTATTATTTTTTAATATAAAAATATGCATGCATGAATAAAAAATATAAAGAATATGTAATAAAAAAATCACCTCTGTATTGCAAAAATCTGTTCTTTTTATTTCTGTATTTTGTGTGTATTTTGTATATTCTTTCTCTCTGAGTGTATCTTGTGTGTTTTACAGATTTATTTGGGGTTTTTATAACCCCAAAATAAAAAAGGAAATACATGTTTTCTGTTTTGTTTCCTTGTTTGTTGCTGACAATTCTTTCCTTTTTGCAGGTAGAGCGATGCAGAATCTGGCGACGATGATGTGATTCGGGCGCGGATCGTGGCGCAACCGAAGGCTTGGCGTGGGTGCGAGGAGTTGATTGCGGCGCGAGGCTGGGGCAAAGCTTGCGGCGCCTAGGGTTTCCCCAGAAACCCTAGGCCACTGCTGATTCCTTAGTCACTGGGCCATTTTCGTTTTGGGCTTGGTTGGGTCTGGGTAGGTTAGGTCTGCTTAGTTTTTGGGCTAAGGGTGACGAGTTTGGTGGTATTTGGTTTAGGGTGTAAATGGGTTTTGGGCTTATTGGTTTTGGATTTTTTGTAAAAAGACTGTTTAAAAAAACATTGGTTTTTATTTTATTTTATTTTATTTTTTGTTTTTGGACTCTGTATGGGCTCGGGCAAAATGGCCTTATTACACCTAACAAAAAAAAATAAAAGTACAATGCATAATAAAAGAAAAGAAAAGAAAAAGAAAAAGAAAAAAAAAGAAAAGAAAAAGCAAAAATAAAAATAAAAAAATTAAATGAAATGAAATCACTTTGGTTGGAGTAGAAAAGAGACAAGAAGAAGAAAATAAACTAGCTTTTAAAAGAAAAAATACATGGTCATGTGTCAGGCAATGTGAACCACATGGCTGTGTGTGATAAAAAAAAGGAAAAAATAAGCCCATTAATCACACAGCTTAGGACATGCCCGTTTGTCCAAGCCATGTGTGATTCTCATTCGCTTCTCTCACGTCCGTGTGTGAGCCTGTATGGATCACACGCTCTAACACACGCCCGTGTGCCAGGACGTGTAGGTCACACGGCCATGTCGCCAGGCAGTTAACTCTCTGTGCTTGTGTGGGTTAAAAGAAAACTAAAAAAATTAGCTCCAATTTTCACACGGCCTGTGACACGCCCGTGTGTCCAAGCAATGTTTCACACACAGCCATGTCTCCAGGCCGTGTGGATCACCCCAAACCATGTGGACCACTTTTTTTTGAATTTTTTTCTGTTCTTTTTTTTATTTTTTGTCAAAAAATTTTCTTCTTTTTTTAAGAAGTTTTTTTTTCAATTTTTTAAAAAAATTCAATTTTTTTCAATTTTTAATTTTTTAATAAATTTTTTAAGGTAATAAAAATAAATGTATTAATTTTTTCCCTTTTTTTTAGATTTTTTTTCTTTTTCACTTTTAAAAAAAATGAAAGTAAAATAAATAAATAAAAATAAAAACACTCAAGTTGCCTCCCGAGAAGTGCTTATTTAGAGTCTAAGCTCAACTTCCCTTTTTAAACTCACAGTTAATGCGTATCTTGGAGCTGAAGCTCCTCTCTCTCGTTATCAGTATTACCACCAAAATAAAGTTTGAGACAATGATTGTTTACCTTGAATGTGTCGTAATCAGGGTGTGTTACCTCAATGGTTTCGTATGGAAATACGGTTTTTACCACACACGGGTCGGACCCTCTTGACTTAAATTCTGAAGGAAAAATTCATGAATTGATTTATTTAACAACACTTTGTCCCAAACTTTGAATTGGTTCAGTCTCTTTACAGGCACATCATGGCTTTGCTTTGTTACTTCCTTTTGCTTTCTTGGTTTCTCATCAACCTTCGTTCACCATTCATCTAGCTTGTTGAGTTGCACTATCCGCTCTTTACTTGTCCCTCGAGTTCTATCACTTTGAATAAAATATGAGTCCAACACATTTTCATGAGGGATTTCCTGTGAAGAACGTTGAGCCACATGATTATTAACATTAATAGAACAATTAGTATCATCTCACTCACTAGGGACTCTCACAAAATTACGTGCTTGAAAAGTAATATTTTCATCACCTTCACGAAGCACAAGTTGACCAATACCCACATCAATAACAGTTCTAGCATTGGCTAAAAAGGGTCGACCTAAAATCATAGGTACCTCAATATCCTATCCATGCCCAACACAAAAAAAAAATTAACAGGGAATACAAATTTATTGATTTTCACAAGTACATCATTAATAATACTCCTAGGATATCTAATTAATCTATCCGCTAATTGAATACTCATCCTAGAGGGTTTAGGTTCTCCAATACCAAGTTATTTGAACATTTTATAATGCATGACATTTATACTAGCCCCCAAATCAGCCAAAGCTTTTTCAACATCTAAACTACCAATGAGAAAGGAATAGTAAAACTCCCCGGATCTTTAAGTTTGTTGGGTAGTGTTTTTTTGGAGAATGGCCGAGAACACTGCATTGAGTTCCACAGTCGACAAGTCGTCTAACTTTTTTTTATTTGTTAACACCTCCTTTAAAATTTTTACATGCAATTTTTTTTAAAAGTTCAAGAAATTTACCATATTGTTCATGTACAGACCCAAATTTGCCCGGGGCCCATAAGCAAATAAACCAAAACAAAATAAAATATAAAGTCCAATTGTTTTTTAAAACAGTCCAGTTTTACAATCCCAAATACAAGCCTAAAATTACAAGGCCCAAAATGGCCCAAATCCTAAACCAAAATAAAAAAGAAACCGTAGGTCAGCCTCTAGCCCCGCACCCCTTGCACCTCCGTACCTCCGCGCGCCAGCACGCCATACGGCCTCCGTACCTACAAAGGAAACAACAACACAGAAAAAACAAAAAAAATATATTGTATTTCTTCAACTTCAGCTATAACATCGAAGAATAGACCTTTGTAAAAGTTTACAGACGAAATCAATACAAATCAAATACAAAAAACATATATCAAACCTTCAAAAGGTTTTTTTTTTTAGATTTTCTTTTTTTTTAAGAATACAAATAGAATAAAAGTAGAGCCTTTTACCTTGATTTTCGTGGTTTATCGCTCCAGTCTAGAAGATCAACAGACCTTTGGGGGTCCGATATATGGTCTCGATGAAAGTGGCTAGGAAACCGAAAGGTTTTGTAGTCTTTTCTTGAATTTTGAGGGCTTTTTGGACCATTTTAACCCTAAATTTGGGTTCTACTCGGAAAAAGGAGAAAAAGGGGTCTCCGGCGATTTTTCGGCTACCGCGGACAGCGGAGCCGTCGCCGATGACCGATGGCCGGAGTGGCGGCAACCAGCCGAAGCCATGGCGGGACCTTCAGGCCATTTGAGAGAAAAAAGGGGAGGGTTTTTTTTTTAAGAATTGTTTAAAATAAATGTTTTTGTGATTTTTTTTAACTTAAATAGGGGTAAGAAATGGTGTCGTTTTGGCCTGTTTCCTTAAACCCCAAAACGACGCCGTTTTGTGATGCGACCCGATGACCCGACCCGGATCCTCTTAGGATCCGCGCGTTTATAAAGGGGAGGGGATGTTTGTGCATTCGGCCCCTCCGCTTTTTCGACCAGTTCCAATTTAGTCATTTTTGTTTTATTTTCTTTTTAATTTTACCTCGTAATTCTTACGTCTGTTCCAATTTAGTCCATATTGAAACTGCGCGTTTTGGAGGACAAGAAATATATCCCATTTGATCCCTCCTTGTTATTCGTGCATTTTAATATGGTCATTTACCTTGTTTTCATTCTTGATTTTTACCCAAATTTCTGATTAAACTTCAATTTAGTCCTTTTACGTTTATTTTATTATAATTTTAGCTCCTCTTATATTTATAAATTTATTTTATTCAGGTTTAGACCCTTAACTTTATTTCAAATGGCAATTTAATCCTTTTAGCTTTGTCTAGGTTTCATTTTTTTTATTTGTTGTGTTTTGTTTATTTTATTTATTTATTTATTTATTTACCATTTCCTTCTTTTTTTATTTTTTTATTTCCATATTCAATAAGTTTTTATTTTATTTCACTTTATTTTATTCTTGGCTTCTATTATTATTATTGTTACTTCTTTTGTGTGCCTTGATATTATTATTATTATTATTATTATTATTATTATTATTATTATTATTATTATTATTATTATTATTATTATTATTATTATTATTATTATTATTATTATTATTATTATTATTATTATTGTTCTATCATGCATATTATTGATATGATTTCTGTTATCCTTTTTAATGCTTTATTTGTTTCTTAAATTTATGTCGCATTATTGTTCATGAAATATGAGATTTTTTATTACGTTTTAGCCATACTCGAATAAACTAAGCGTCTTTTTTAAGATTTCGTTAATTTTTACCCAAATTCGTAAAAAAGGGAAAATCTTGAAAACAAAGGCAATATTTCGTATTTTGGAGATTCAAGAAATCGTACCCTAACTTACAGGGTCTCGATTTTCTCGTTGAACCTAAATAACCAAATATCCTTTTAAAATTGAAATACAAGACCTTTTTCTAAAGGCAAGCTTATTCTCAAGGGCTAAAAGTATTGCATCCTAACTTACGGGATGTGATATTTTGTTATCGCGGGATGAGTGGGTCTTTGATGCTCATTTCAATTTAATTCAAGCATTCTTAAAATTAACATTAATAAAAAAGGGATCGTATTTTAAAATCTTTTTAAAATTTCAATTTTCGCCATCAAGACATTAATTAATCAATTAGGTTCCAATTTTGGGCATGACGAGGGTGCTAATCCTTCCTCACACGCAGCCGACCCCCGAGCCCGTTTTCTCAAATTTCAAAGACCAAAATCACTGTTTTAATAAATCAAAATATTTTATTAAAATGATCAAATTACGAGGTAATCCGATCACACCTCATAAAAAAAAAGATTGGTGGCGACTCCCTTTTTTTCGTTTTCAAAATCAAAGTCGACCCCGTTTTTCAAAAGAAAGAAATGGTTTCGACAGCTTGGCGACTCCACTGTGGAAAAAATAAGAGAGTCGAGACATAAATTGATTAATTTTTGTCTTTTTATCGAAAAACCAAAAATTTGTTTTAAAATTACGATTGCTTTATTGCATTTTATCCGTCATTTTCGTGGTTTTCATCATAGTATGCTTGCTTTGTTGGTTTAAATATGTTGACGTGTCCCTGCATTTTGCATTGCATAAGTCGATCAATTTTACCCCTTTAAGTGGGAGCAAGAAGCTATTCCTTCGTTAGGACTTCACCTTCGTAGAGGATAGTGGATCGCTTTCGAGATATATTCGTACCTATGTCTTCGTGAGATTTTCATCTTCGTATAGCCATAAGGAAATGTATTCCCCTTAACTGAACTTGGTCCGCATGAGCCTATAATGGGTAAGGATCGAGGAATTTGCTGGTTCAGGTACCTTTACCCTAGAACCAAACCCCCATATAGCGAGCCCTAAGAGCCTACCCTAGGTAGAACCACACCAAACCCCTAGAGGTCATCCAAATAGGTGCTCTATTTGTTTAGTACTGACGTGTTTCTTTTGTTTTGGTCATGACTGCATTGTATCATAGAAAGGAGGTGTTGATTCATGTTCAATTGCTAAATAGAGAGCTTGTCATGGAAAATGAATTTCTTGATAAAGTGGAATCCAATACGGCCATCCGAATATGGTCCGAGTAAATAATAAGAGAAGAGTGAGAGTCCGCAGAGGAGGACACGACTTTGCTTCAGGATTCGAGCCAACAAAGATTATTTGGGACCCGTCAACGTCCCGACTTACCTAAAGAAGTTAACGAGCATGACGAGGATGAGTGAGGAATGGGTCATAGCCCAGATTAAGCAAAAAGTAGATAATAGAGACATCTCTTGGAAAATTTGCAAGATTTGATCTTAACATCCAGATATGAAGAAAATGATCGATGTCTTCGCCTGGAGTATGCGGGCAAGGCCGTATATGTATCCATTTTATGTAAAGATATTTGTCTTCCAGTAAAGTTGTTCTAACAGAATTGAATTACAATCAACGCCTCTTTTTGCATTCATTTCATGCATTAGCATTGCATTGCATCACATATATAAAAAAACTCACAAAAGACTCTAAAACCGTGGCAGTTACCCTAGAATATCATTATGATACACAAATGAAGACTAAAGCCATGGACCAAAGGTTAGAAAAATTGGAACAAATGCAAAGAGAGATGCAGGATCAACTGCAAATACAAATGCAAGAACAGTTGGCCAAAATCCAACAGGATATGAGGGATCAGATGTTAGAATCCCAGAGAAGCATGATGAACCAGTTAACGCAGTTGCTGGCTAAGGGGCTAGAAAAAGGAAAGAGCCCTATGATCAATACCGGAGACGACAATGAGGACCCTATTTATCCTCCATGCTTCACCACAACGAACACCCAAGCACAACCACAAAGGGTGTCCATCAACATCAGACCCCAATATCAGACCGGTACTTCGACACCGATAAACTTCTCAACAGGTTCAGGCTCCAACCCCGGAGACAATCCAGCAAATCCCGTTGTCCCTGACCTTGATGATATAGTCGAAATGTGAAAGGCGAGAGTGGAGCTCTCAAACCTGCAAATGGCTAGAGGAGAAATTCAAGGTATTAGAAAGAACTAATTACCATTGTGGAATTGACGCTAAGGAATTGAGCCTGGTCCCAGATCTAGTGCTCCCCCCAAAGTTCAAAATGCCGGAATTTGAAAAATATAACTGGACCAGGTGCCCTAGGCTCACATTACGATGCTCTGTCAGAGGATGACCGGATATATCAGTAATGATCAGTTAATGATTCATTGTTTCCAAGAAAGTTTGACTGGGGCTGCGGCCAAATGGTATAATCAGCTAAATCGTGCCCAAATTAGTTCGTGGAAGGACCTGACACAGGCCTTCATGAAACAATATGGCCACGTAACAAATATGAATCACGCTACAGAATATGGAAAAAAGCCAAACGAAAGTTTTAGGAAATATGCTCAAAGGTGGAAGGAAGTCGCCACGCAAGTCCAACTGCCACTACTAGCAAAGGAAACTATCATACTTTTCATTAATACCCTAAAGGCACCTTTTATCAATCACATGTTGGGAAGTGCAACTAAGAGCTTCTCAGACATAGTGATGTCTGGCGAAATGATAGAAAATGCAATAAGGTGCGGAAAAATAGAGGCAGGGAAAGCACAAAGAGGTCGGTCCCAAGGAAAAGAGAAATGAGGTAAATAATGTGAGCACGTATAACAGGGGTTACTCGAAACCAGTCATTGTGAACCAACAGAGAACAATAACCACTAGCCATCAAGGCCCACCAAGACAAGAGTCCAACACAAGGCAAAATACGGAGAAACTCTAGTTTACGCCTATTCCAATGACGTAAAGGAATTGTACCAAAGTTTATTCGATGCACATGTTGTATCCCCTTTCTACCTAAAACCAATGCAACCCCCATACCCAAAATGGTACGACGCAAACGCCCAAAGCGAATACCATGTGGGAATCACGGGACCCTCGATAGAAAACTGCATCGCTTTCAAAAAGTTAGTAGAAAGGCTCATCAAAATGGGCATTGTAAAATTTCTATGATCCATCTGGTGCAGAAAATCTGTTACCCAACCATGCTAATAAGGGGTAAATTCGATAGTCGAGAACACGGGGAAGAAAATCAAAGTGAATATTGCAGAAGTGAAAACCCCGTTGAAGGAAGTTTGGAAGAAAATGGTGGAAAGGGGATTAATCACACAAGACTTGAGGAACAGGTCCCGAGAAGCAAGGAATTATTATGAGTTCCATGATAAAGAAGATCATGAGATTCAGAAATTTAGTGAATTTAGGGCCTTAGTACAGGGTCTAATGGACAACAATGAGCTCGAGTTCTATGAGTATATTAAAGGAGAAGAGGTGTGCGCATCAGAGGGAGGGTTGACAGAGAAGGTCTATAAGCCCAACCACCCGGTAGTAATCATCTGACGACCAAGAATCAATGAAGCCGGAGCAAGAATTGCACCAAGAATTGTAATCCATAAACTCTTTTCTTTTCCTTATAAAGATAGCAAAAGGGTACCTTGGAACTATGATTGCAATGTGACAATCCCGGGAGAGGTAGGCCCGGTCAATACGCCAGAGGAAGGTCAGGATGTGGGTTTCTATACACGTAGAGGAAGACGTTATGATGCCCCAAATACAAAAGTCGAACCTATAAGAAGGAAATCTTTGGTGGTCGAACAAAAGAAAGAGAAGCCAGAAATACCTGTTAATGAGCCGGTAAATGAGAAAGAAGCTGAGGAATTCTTGAAATTCTTAAAACACAGCGAGTATAGTGTCGTGGAACAATTAAACAATCAGCCAGCTCACATATCAGTATTGGCTTTAATCTTAAGCTCGGAGACACACCGTAACGCGCTCATAAAGGTGTTAAACAAAACCTACATCGCTGATGACATTTTCGTAAACAAGATAGACCGTCTTGTCAACAACATAAGTGCCGATAATTCCATTTTCTTTAATGACAATGAAATATCGCTAGGGGGTATGGGATCCACCAAAGCTCTGCACATCACTACCCGCTGTAAGGGGTATACATTACCGGGGGTATTGATTGATAATGGATCGACATTGAAAGTGTTGTCCCTGTCCACATTGAACAGGTTGCCTGTGGACAACTCTCACATGAAGACATGCCAAAACATAGTGAGAGTATTTGACGGCACTAAAACAAAGGTAATGGGAAGGATTGAGATACCTCTCTTGATAGGTCCAAACATATACGAGGTAGACTTCTTAGTGATGGACATCAAGCCTTCTTACAATTGCCTACTGAGAATGCCTTGGATCCATTCAGCAGAGGCGGTACCATCATCACTGCACCAAATGCTAAAGTTGGTAATAGAGGGCCGACTGGTAATGATAAACACGGAAGAAAACATTATTGCGTCCGTTACCAGTAATGAGCCATACATAGAGGCTGATAGTGAAGCAATAGAATGTTTCATTCGATCACTGGAGTTTGTGAATGCAACCTTCATCGTCGAGGGAAGCAAGATCCCAATGCCTAAAATATCCAAAGCCATGAGGATGAGCTTACAACTGACAGTGGGAAAAGGAGCATCTCCTGGAAAGAGACTCGGGAAATACCTCTATGGACGGGTCAAAGTACCAACCTTGGCTGACAAACGGGATCGCTTTGGCTTGGGGTATAAGCCAGACCCAAAGCAGATGAAGAAAGAGTTGGAGAGGAAGCAAGACCGAAAAAAAGCACGATTAAGCGAGGTAGAGGTCAAATGGGAACCAACGACCTTCCCCCATATATCCAGAACATTCGTGTCAGGAGGAATTATTCACCCTGAACAGAAGGTGACAAGGGAAGAAATTATTGAAGATATGATGGGAAAGCTGAGCATCAACGCCATATCTGAAGAGGAAATGGTGGAAGAAAACTTATCGGGCATCCGCCCTTATAAGCCTAGAAGTGTTCTGAACAACTGGATTGCGGAAGAGATTCCTGTAGTTTTTAGAGCTAATTCAGAGTAATGTTCAAAACACGCTTGTTGCTTTTAGCCTAGAAGCAATAAGCATCCATTTGTGAAATAGGCTTATGTCCAACATCTTTATTTTAATAAAAAATGCATTCTTTTGTATCACTCTGAGCAAATATTCTTTTACTCTTTCATTTCATTCATAATCACACCATACAAATAGCTATTCTTAGATTCATTTGTTCTTTGGATATTCATTCATGCCTACAATAGGTCTCTAGATATCAACGACATGAGCGACGCTGCTACTGACCCATAATCTCCTTTTGAGTTAGACATGTGTCTAGAGGGATCTCAAGATTTTGAAGATGACAGAGACTGTAACTTATCTCCGGATTTGTTAAGGATGGTAGAATAAGAAGAGAAACAGATCCTACCTTACAAGGAGACAGTAGAGATTGTGATCTTGGAAGAAGGAAAAGAAGTGAAAATTGGAACTTGTATAACCAAAGAAACAAAATGAGACCTCATCGAGTTACTTCAAGAATTCAAAGATGTCTTTGCATGGTCATACCAAGATATGCTCGGGTTTAGCACTAATATTGTGGTACACTGCATCCCAATAAAAGAAGAGTGCAAGTCAGTTCAGCAAAAGCTCCGAAGGATGAGACCCGATGTTGTAATAAAAATAAAAGAAGAGGTCAAGAAGCAATTCGATGTTGGGTTCTTACAAGTGGTCAAATACTCAGAATGGGTAGCCAATAGCGTCGCCGTCCCTAAAAAAGATGGAAAGGTACAGATGTGTGCAGATTACAAAGACTTAAACAAGGCCAGCCCAAAAGAAAATTTCCCATTGCCTCATATTGACACTTTAGTGGATAATACCACAGGCTAATCACTATTCTCCTTCATGGATGGCTTTTCTGGATACAATCAGATAAAGATGCATCCTGAAGACATGAAAAAGACCACATTCGTGACCCTGTGGGGGACATTTTGTTATAAAGCGATGCCATTTGGATTGAAAAATACGGTAGCAACGTATCAAAGAGCAATGGTAACCTTGTTTCATGACATGATACATAAGGAAATCGAGGTTTACGTCAATGATATGATTGCAAAATCCCGCACAGAAAAGGAGCACATGCAAGTTTTAAGAAAATTTTTCTTGAGGTTGAGAGAATTTCAATTAAAGCTCAATCCGACCAAATGTACTTTTGGGGCTAGGTCAAGAAAATTGCTAGGTTTCGTAGTCAGTGAAAAGGGAATCGAAATCGACCCAGACAAAGTCAAGGCTATACAAGAATTTCCTCCGCCGCGCACTCAAAAGGAAGTTCGAGGTTTCCTATGAAGACTAAATTACATTGCCTGGTTCATGTCACAACTAATTGAGAAATGTGACCCCATATTCTGTCTTCTTAAGAAATACAATCTAGGTGTATAGGATAATGAATGCCAAAAAATTTTTGACAAGATAAAACAGTGCCTATCCAAGACCCTAGTGCTGTCACCACCTAGTCCATATAGGCCACTAATACTATATTTGACAGTATTTGACCATTTTATGGGATGTGTGCTTGGCCAACACGATGAGACAAGAAAGAAAGAAAGGACGATATACTACCTCAGTAAGAAATTCACTGAGTGTGAAATGAGATACTTGCCAATTGAGAAATTATGTTGCGCCTTGATCTAGACAACTCAGAGATTAAAGCAGTACATGTTGTACCATAACTAGACCCTCTAAAATACATTATGGAGTCAACTGCTTTGAATAGAAGGATGGCCAGATGGAAAATTCTGCTTTTCGAATTTGACATAGTCTATGTGAACCAGAAGGCTGTAAAAGGGAGTGCAATAGTAGATTTTCTAGCCAGTAGAGCTCTAGAATTATGAGCCTTTGAACTTTGATTTCCCTAATGAAGATCTAATGTATGTAGCAACTACCGAAGAAGACGCTCCAGAAGATCGTCCTTGGAAACTGAAATTCGACGGAGAATCAAATACTGTTGGTAACAAATTTGGGGCAGTCCTGGTATCCCCAAATGGAGATCATTATCCATTTACTTGCAAATTGGATTTTGATTGCACAAATAATATAGCAGAGTACGAAGCATGTATCATGGGAATCCGTGCGGCCATAAAACGCAAGATCAAAGTGCTAGAGGTGTATGGGGATTCTGCATTAGTGATCTATCAGCTCAAAGGTGAATGGGAAACAAGAGACCCCAAATTGATCAACTATCGAAAGCTAGTTCTAGAATTAATTGAGGAGTTTGATGATATCACCTTACGTTACCGCCCACGAGATGAAAACCAGATGGCTGACGCTTTGGCTACATTAGCTTCTATGATCAGAATAAATAAACAAGAGGATGTGAAGCCTATCCAAATGAGTATTTACCAGGCTCCAGCTCATTGCTATAACATTGACGAAGAGGAAGAAATAGATAATCATCCTTAGTATCACGATATACTGTGATATGTGAAGAATCGTGAATATCCTGATCAAGCAACTGAGAATGATAAAATGACTTTGAGAAGACTGGCCAGTGACTACGTCTCAAATGTGGAGATCCTATACAAAAAAAAAAAGAAAGGACCAGGTGTTATTAAGATGTGTGGATGCTGTTGAGGCTAAGAAAGTCCTAGAAGAAGCCCATGAGGGTATCTGCGGAATACATGCTAATGGTTTTACAATGGCCAGGAAAATCATGAGATTCGGGTATTATTGGTCCACCATGGAAGGGGATTGCATCAATTATGCCAAGAAGTGCCATAAGTTCCAAATTTATAGGGACAAAATTCATGTGCCTCCTTCACCTCTTCATGTTATGACTTCTCCATGACCTTTATCTATGTGGGGGCATGGACGTCATTGGGCCAATCTCGCCAAAAGCCTCTAATGGGCATCGATTCATCTTTGTGGTCATTAATTACTTCACCAAATGGGTAGAGGCTGCTTCATATGTCAATGTCACCAAGTCGACAGTCAGCAAGTTCTTAAAGAAAGAGATCATCTGCCGATATGGAATGCCAGAAAGGATCATATCGGACAATGATTAAATTTAAACAATAGCACGATAGCAAAGGTCTGCAGTCAGTTCAAAATTAAACACCACAACTTTTCACCATATCGCCCAAAAATGAATGGTGCAGTTGAGGCTGCCAATAAGAATATCAAGAAGATTGTGGGAAAGATGATTGAGACTTATAAATATTGGCATGAGAAGTTACCATTTGCTCTCTATGCTTATTGAATATCGGTCAGGACCTCTGCCGGGGCAACTCCTTTCTCATTGGTCTATGGAATGGAGGCAGTTTTACCTATCGAAGTTGAGATTCCTTCCCTTCGAGTCTTGTCAGAGCTGAAATTGGATAAAGCAAAATGGATCCAAGCCTGATATGATCAGTTAAATTTGATTAAAGAGAAAAGGTTGAAAGCTATCTGTCATGGTCAAATGTACCAAAAGCGAATTATGCGAGCTTACAACAAAAAGGTTCGTCGTAGAGAAGTCCATGAGGGGGACTTGGTATTGAAGAAGATCCTACCCCTACAAAAGGATTTTAGTGGAAAATTGATGCCAAATTGGGAAGGACCTTATGTGGTAAAGAAAGCCTTTTCTGGAGGAACGTTAATATTAACTGAAATGGATGGAAAGACTTTGCCTAATCCAGTGAATTCAGACTCAGTCAAGAAGTACTTCTTCTAAAAAAAAGGAGAGGCCAAGGCAAAAACCCGCAAAGGGCGCCTTGAGACCAAAGGGGTTTTGAATTGAAAACCCGTAAAGGGCAACTCAAATTTTGATAAGGCATGCAGTAGTCTCACTTTCTCCGAATTAACAAGAAGGAGAGATGTTACGTCTTGGGGCATCAACAGAGTACTCTAGATTCCCTAAACACATGTTGAGCTCAAAATGGTCCTCAGGAAGTTCATACAGAGAAGCTCAAGCTGCGATATCTAGGGCACCTGGTTGTCCCCCTAACCTATTTTATATTCCAACAATGTTTGCTTTCTTTAATTAATCCATTCTTTTCAGATTTTATTCCTAATAAATTTCAGTTTTGTCCAATTATTATGATCCTTTTCAAGCATTTTGCATTGAAATAACGATTAATGGACTAATAATACTTTCAAAAAAGGAGTTCTGTGTATTACTCTAGAAGCTTCTAAATAGTACAAGAACTTGAAACAGGACTATTATTTAGAACTCACCAAGCCTGAGGGTGGAAATATTTGAGAAAGAAGAGTCTAAATGGTGACTATTTATTTGGATTTTCTGTCAAATATATCAGCTAAACAAGAAGACATGATGTTACATCAGTAATACAACCTTGAGGAACAACGAGCAATGACAACCCAAACATTAAAAAGGGATCATTCTCATGACAATCTGCATTCATACAAATATCATCCATAGCACATCTAGCTAGGAGCACTCAATTCATTCTGATCATTGTATCGTAATCATTTGGCATAAGCATAGGCCCACGAATTCATTTCTACATGTCACGTCCCCTAGAGGACAGTGTAGCAACACAACTGAAGATAGCCAATCTTATCTCTCTGTAGTTGCAGTCGAGTAGATAAAGCTATAAACCTTATCTCCCTGAAGTTGCAGTGGAGCAGGTTGAAGTTATAAACCTTATCCCCTTGAAGTTGCAGTGGAGTAGACTGAAGATAGCGAATTCTATCTCCCTAAAGTTACAGTGGAGTAGATTGAAGTTACAAATCCCATGCCTCTGAAGTTGCAGTAGGTTGGATCAAATCTATCATGGCAATCTTATCTCCCTGAAGTTGCAGTGGAGCAGATTGAAGCCATTAACCTTATCTCCCTGAAGCCGTAGTGGAGCAGGTTGAAGATAGCGGATCTTATTTCCCTGAAGTTGCAGTGGAGAAGATCAAAGTCACGAGTTATAAACCTTATCCCCCTGAGGTTGCAGTGAAGCAGTTACAGTGGAGCAAATTGGAAATAGCGAATTTTATTTCCCTGAAGTTGCTATGGAAAAGATTAAAGCTACTAGTTACAAATCCTATACCTCTGAAGTTGCAATAGGTCAGATCAAATCTACCATGGCGAATCTTATCTCCCTGAAGTTGCAATGGAGCAGATTGAAGCCATTAACCTTAACTCCCTGAAGTCGCAATGGAATAGGTTAAAGATAGCGGATCTTATTTCCCTGAAGTTGCAATGGAGCAGATCAAAGCCACGAGTTATAAACCTTATCCCCCTGACGTCGCAGTGAAGCAGTTGCAGTGGAGTAGATTCAAGCTACAAGTCTTATCGCCCTGAAGTTGCAGTGGAGTGGATCGAAGCACCAATTCCTATACCTCTGAAGTTGCAGTGGGTTAGAGCAAGGATATTTGAAAGATATAAGCACCAAAGAAGTCGAGATTCTGCAAGACTAGGCAAATTTGGCCTTTCTTAAGGTCTTTGCTTCATTCCCATTACACGACAATAAGCAAAGAGGGGCAGCTGTACAAGCCCAAATTTTCCCGAGGCCCGTAAGCAAATAAACCAAAACAAAATAAAATATAAAGTCCAATTTTTTTAAAAAAAAAACAGTCCAGTTTTACAAACCCAAATACAGGCCAAAATTTACAAGGCCAAAAATGGCCTAAAGCCTAAACCAAAATCAGAAAGAAACCCTAGGTCAGCCTCCAGCGCCGCACCTCTTGCACCTCTATACCTCCGCGTGCCAGCACACCGTACGGCCTCCGTACCTGCAAAGGGCACAAACAATAGCACAGAAAAAATAAAAAAATATTGTATTTCTTCAACTTCGGCTATAAAATAGAAAGAACAAACCATTGTAAAAGTTTACAAACGAAATCAATACAAATCAAATACAAAAAACATATATCAAACCTTCAAAAGGTGTTTTTTTAGATTTTCTTTTTTTTTTTAAGAATACAAATCGAATTATCTTGATTTTTGTGGTTTATCCCTCTAGTCCGGAAGATCGACGGACCCTTGGGGGTCCAATATATGGTCTCGACGGAAGTGGGTAGGAAACTGAAAGGTTTTGTAGTATTTTCTTGAATTTTGAGGGCTTTTGGACCATTTTAACCCTAAATCTAGGTTCTACTCGGAAATAGGAGAAAAAAGGGGTATCAGGAGATTTTCCAACCATCGCGGACGGCGGCGCCATTGCCGGTGACTAGTGGCCGAAGTGGCGGCAACCAGCCGAAGCCATGGCCGGATCTTTAGTCCATTTGAGAGAAAAAGGGGGAGGGGTTTTGTTTTTTTTTTTTAAAGAATTTTTAAAATGAATGTTTTTGTGAAATTTTTTAGCTTAAATAGGGGTAGGAAACGGTGTCGTTTTGGCCTGTTTCCTTAAACCCTAAAACGGCACCGTTTTGTGATGCGACCCGATGACCCGACTCGGATCCTCTTAGGATCCGCGCCTTTTTAAAGAGGAGGGGATATTTGCACATTTGGCCCCTCCTCTTTTTTGACCAGTTTCAATTTAGTCCTTTTTGTTTTATTTTCTTTTTAATTTTACCCTATAATTCTTACGTCTGTTCCAATTTAGTCCATATTGAAACTGCGCGTTTTGGAGGATAGGGAATATTTCCCATTTGATCCCTCCTTGTTATTCGCACGTTTCAATATGGTCCTTTACCTTATTTTCATTCCCGAGTTTTACCCAAATTTCTGATTAAACTTCAATTTAGTCATTTTGCGTTTATTTTATTATAATTTTAGCCCCTCTTATATTTATAAATTTATTTTATTCAGGTTTAGACCCTTAACTTTATTTCAAATGGCAATTTAATCCTTTTAGCTTTGTCTAGGTTTCATTTTTTTATTTGTTGTGTTTTGTTTATTTTATTTATTTATTTACCATTTTTGTCTTTTTTTATTTTTTATTTTATTTCTCTTTATTTTATTCTTGGCTTCTATTATTATTATTGTTACTTCTTTGTGTGCCTTGATATTATTGCTATTATTATTATTATTATTATTATTATTATTATTATTATTATTATTATTATTATTATTATTATTATTATCGTTTTTCATTATTAATACTGTTCTATCATGCATATTATTGATATGATTTTTGTTATCCTTTTTTTATGCTTTATTGGTTTCTTAAATTTATGTCGCATTATTGTTCATGAAATATGAGATTCTTTTTTACGTTTTAGCCATCCTCGAATAAACTAAGCGTCTTTTTTAAGATTTTGTTAATTTTTACCCAAATTCGTAAAAAGGGGAAAATCTTGAAAATAAAGGCAATATTTCGTATTTTTGAGATTCGAGAAATCTTACCCTTGTTAGATTTGTAAAATAAATCTGAAATAATAATAAATCAGGATCTATCATGTCAAATCATCAAGAATAAATTAAGAATAAAACTAGATGAGGAAGTGTACCTGAATCCATAAATTCCTTGAAGTTTTACCTAATCTTGGAGATTTGATCTTCCAAATTAGCACACAAGAAATTCAGAGAATATCTACTCTCTCTTTCCTAATGATTGGATATTAAAAAAGATATCTTGTATATAATTTGGGGATGATAACCCTAATATTTATAACATTGGAATATTAGTTCTAATCAAATTCTAATTAGTCCATCATTAATTAGAATTTGATTAGAACTCAATTACTAGAATATCTACACATATTTGACCCATACTTTATTTAATAATTAAAGCCCAATAAAATTTTAACCAAATTAGATCACTTTTAATTTGGGCTAACCTATCATGATAGTAAATAATAACATGTAATTACCCTTATTATATATGTGATGTCCATATTTTCCAACAATCTCCCACTTGGACCACATATATATACTAATTACTCTATAACTACATGTCATTATATAACCTTATGAGCTCAAAATTTTACTATCATATACAAAAGGTATTCCGAACAATCTCGTCCATTAATTATGCTAACATAGAACTAAGGCGACTTTCGTTACATATATCGTAACTAAATCCATCCCTAATCACGTATATTAACACAACCAAATGACATAGATCACGTATGAATGTGTAGCATGGAAATTACATGCAATATCATCTAAACATGTCTATTTCCAACTGGTCCTCCTTAATGAGATCAAACCTTACCAAAATCAGAGTGTGAATAAACTAAATAAACTTTATTTCTGTAGAAAATAAACTTAATATCTTTAAACTGAAAATGTGTCTATAACATAAAAGCATTTAAAAATACAAACTCCCAGTAAAACCAAATATCCTTTAAATGATATTACACCCATATGAGCAATGTGCTCATGAAAAACCTTGGGTGTAGTCCCTTAGTAAGCGAATTGTAACATCCCGAATTTGGGCCTAGTAGGATTGAGCCCAATGGGCCTTGAGCGTAGTAGCGTTTAAATTTTTTGGAGAACAAGAGATCGACTTTAGTGCAAGTTGGATCGATTGGATAAGTGATTTTGGAATGTTAGAGGGCTTCTATGAAGTCCCGGGGATCAAACTTTGGCTTTAAGGAAATTTTGGTTTTCTTTTTAAATGGACTTTAGAATTTGGATATAGATTTAAAATTAGTTGTGCATGGTTTAAGATACAAATGGGCTTGTGGCCCAGTGGCAAAGTGGCGCCACTTAAAGAGCAGGGAAGTGGCGTCAACTGAGGAGGCCCAAATTCAAGTTGGATGAAGCCCAATTATTTTAATTAAAATTTTTACATTAGGGTTTTATTCTCCCATTCTCTTCTTTATTTTTGGCATTTAGGGTTTTCGTCTTCTCTCTTTTCCTCCTTTTCTGAATAAAAGCCGAAAACTCCCTTAAACATTCTTTCTTTTCACATTTGTCTGCCGTAGCCGAATCTGCCCTAGCCTAGCCGAAATTTTTCTTTTTCCTATACCGTTCCTATCACTTCTTTACGTTTGATATTACTCTTTTCTCTCAATCATCTCCTTCTCAAAAGCCTAAACTTCATAGATCTCTTGAGATCCATCTTTTCTTTTTGACCTTCTCAAAAGCCAAAACTTTATAGATCTCTTGAGATCATCTTTTCTTTTTGACCTTCTCAAAAGCCGAAACTTTATAGATCTCTTGAGATCATCTTTTCTTTTTGATCTTCTCAAAAGCAGAAATCTTCTAGGAGTTGCCGAATTCTCTGTAAAGGTAGGTGCCGATTTCTTCTGATCTATTCTTTTTCTCTTTCGGTTTTTAGAAGACAAAGCTGAAAGGCTAATGGATTGTTGGTTTCTTGTGTTTACGTGTCGAGCGACATTCGGGAATTGAAGTAGATCGCTTAGATCTAAAAGCCGGAACCGTTAGTCTCTGAACCTCATATCTCTCTTTTCAGGATTTCAAGGTAAGGGGTTCTCTTTAGATTCTCTTTAGATTTGCTATCGTAATTGTGATCTTAACCATATGTTATGATAAGGTCTTTTAATGGAATCAAATATCGATCAGGCGAATGAGGGGATTGGATCTGTAAAACCAATCCCTAAGTTTAAGAAACAAGCGGTGTCAGCAGTTTGGGATTGGCCACCGGGTTGTGGACCGGCGTCAGAACAAAATCTTAGACAGTTAGCAGTCGTATCAGCTTCTGAGAGTGTCGACATAGAGGGTCTCGTCTTGACTGTAATCAGGTGTGTAGATCTCTAACACACTAATTAATCTGTACTAAATATATGTTATGGGCTAAAAGTAAAAAAAAAGGCTGTATAGAAATCTGTACTAAATATACGTTATGGGCTAAAAGCCGAAAAAAGGCTGTATAGACAGTCGGATTACCCAAAAAGGGTAGGCAAGGGATGCCACGTACGTAATCATAGAAACTTCTCTATGTGTATCGATGTATGTGATAGACTGTGAACTTTTAGGTAGTATATTGTTTTGATTCTGCATGTATGTATGCATGGGATGGGGTTGATATGATAAAGGGGAAGTGATAAGGTCACGTAGTGATCGGTGGCTCTACCACAAATGATTTATAAGGTCACTTGGTGATCGGTGGTTAAACCACGAATTATAAAGTTAGGTCACAATAGTGATCGGTGGCTAAGCCACGTTAAATTTATTCCTGACTGTTAGGAATAGGCAGCATGGCTGTCGATATGGTGTGTAGCAGTTGGTGGGTTGATTGTAGAAATCCCCGAGGTGTGTTGGTTGGTACGGGCTGGTGTGTAGAGGATGGATTTTTAGGTTGGGTTGGGCCATGTTGCATGTAAATATTTTGTTGCCATTGTGGATGGGCTAAGGCCCATAATGTGTTTGTGGGCCCAAGCCTTTTATGTGTTTTCGGGATTTGCACACTGAGTCTTGGTGACTCACCCCTTTATTTTCCCTAACTTTTCAGATGAGCAGGAGATCGTGGACATGGGAGCCGAGGCGGACTAGAGGGGCCATCAAGTCTTTTTATTTTCATAAACTATTTCCGGTTTTTCTTTAAGTTTAAATTTTGGGACTATTTATGTAAGAAGGCCTCCATAGCTTAGGTTATCAATTTATAATTGTTAATGTCTTCATTTATTTTTTTTTTAAATTTATATCCACTAAAAGAGCAAAGGTTTTCTGCCAATGTCACTTATTTAACGAATACTTGAATAAAGAAACTGAATTTCCAAAGATCATCCAAGTGAAGTTTTTAACGTAAACCCCGTAGCATACCAGATCCGGTCGTAGCGTTTGGGCTGGGTTTGAGGTGTTACACGGATCCACAATCATGGAGTTTTTCCTAATATGCTTTATAGACACCTAACAACTCTGAAGTTTTACTTTAACAATTAGGAACTTAAAGTCTATGTGTTTTGATGTGCTCTTGTTGCTATTGGAAAGACTGCAATTTGTTTTCACAATTTGCACCTTAGTGACAAAATCTTGTATCTATATTCCATCAAAATCGGAGTCTTTATACCTGATGATCTCTAACTGATTAGATCTCTGATATGTGAGCATGTAATCTTTTGTTCTCTGAAAATACCTTATAATCCTCTTGGATGCTATCCAATGGTCCAAACTAGGGTTGCTTAAAATATCTGCCTAACATCCCAATAATGTACACAATATTCCAATGTATACAAACCTGAATGTACATTAGACTTTCCACTGCTAAAATGTAAAAAATCTTATGAATTTTTGTAATCTCAAAATCATTTTTAGGGCATTGATTGAGGCTATGCTTATTATTGACAAGCAGTATGTCATTAACATATAAAACCAAATATAGAACCTTACTCCCACTAAACTTATGGTATATACGATTATCAATAAAATTCATCTCTAGATCGAATGAGATAACCATTTGGTAAAATTTGTAATATTATTGACGAGAAGTTTGCTTAAGACCATAGATAAAGTTATTTGCAAATCATTAACTTTGCATCATTAGACACAAAGCTTTCTAATTGCATAATATAAATGTATGATCGATGTTACCATTGAGAAACCATTAACTTAATATTCATCTAATGTAGCTTAATATCTAAATATTCCACTAAAGCCATTATAACCATTTCTCTAGTGGACCTTTTTAGTGACATTCATTCTTGAGGTTGTTGAGTTTGTTCTTCTGGAACAATTACCTCATCTTGAATAGGGAGTTGTTAAACATTGTATTTTTGAGATTCTGGATTCACTTCCTAAACATCGTCAAAAGTGATAGTAGGAACTGAGTTGTAATCTAATTCCTCCTCAAAAGCAATGTCTCTAACCTTATTTCTCCCTCCAAACTCAACATCCTCAAAATATTGCAATTCTCGTCTCAAAAATATTCCTAATTGTGGGATCATAAAACTCATAGCCCATAGATTACTCAAAATTTCCTCGACCATTATACTTTATAGACATCAAAGAAGTCAAAAGTGATGTCATCTTAACCTTATCGTTTTTAGCAAAGCGTTTCTCAATTTCATCAAGAAAACCTTGGCCTGAGTAATCTTTTTAGATCCTGTGCCCCTAAAGGCTTTTGGAATATTGTGCTTCATAATAATTAGACTCATGCAATTTGAACGATCCCACCTCTCAAAATCCCTTTTAACATAAGAGGTGCTTTCCACAGTGAGAGGTGTGGGTTGTTCTTCCCTTAGTGCAAGGTCTATGTCCATATAACCAAGCATTATAAATGTCTTTTCCATTCCTTAAAATTAGTCTAATTAAACATGGTTATAGGATTTATATTAGTAGATATTGTGGCAACAAAAGATAAACTAGTTAAATCCAGAACAAAATAGATAAAAACAAACTCACATCAATATTCATAAGTGAACAATAAATTCAGGATAATGGCTAATCCCATCTCAAGATACCAAACACAACATTAATATCAAGTCTTTGGACAGTAATATTAATAGTAAGCGGTACTCTTGTTGTAGCAATCAAACATTGACAATAAATTATGTCAAACAATAAATTAATCTTTGAACTAACATATTGCTCACGTAAAGTACCTTATAATTGTCACACATTTATCATCACGGATGTCGTTGAAATTCTGCCAAATATTAACTTACCTTTGGGCCAATTAATAAACGCATAAATCACAAAAACATATAATCATCTTGATATTTTAAATAAACTAATCTACACAAAAGAGGTCACTTTGGGGGCATTTTGTTTCAACTAATCTATTTAAAATATTAGACATCCTTAATTAAAACCTAAAGCCAAAATCTAAATTTATTTGTTTCAAAATATTTCTCTTAATTTCATCTTTCAATCAAATTAAAAGATAATAGTATATATATATATATATATATGTATATATTTATCCCAAAACAACATTATAACACCCCAAACCCGGCCTAGAAGTTAGACCCGAATCTGGCGTGCCACATGGAAGTGTTTTTCAAAACCATCTTTGCAATTGTAACAACTTGTTGGAGAATTTCAGCCTCTTTGTTAAAACCCAAAACACTTAAGCAATTGTGTCTACGTGAAAACATAATTAACTTTAATAACCCTTTTCGGTTGTTAAAGCATATTTGAAATAAACGATTTACGAAAATGTGACCTTTGAAATAGAGTTGCAAAAGCATTTTGAAACATTGCGGAAACGTAGATAAAATACAAGTATTTTGAGAGATTGATTGATGAATCACAAATCAAGGAATTGAACTTTAAATCCGTGACTTTTGAAAATGTCGTTAATAATTTGAAAGAATGTTCGAGTTAAAACAAATTTGTATAAGTTTATTTTGAAATCCATTCGTTAATCAATTTCGGAAAACCCTTATTTACGTTTTTTGAAAAAAAATTCTCGTTTTAAACAATTTAAGAAAAATAAAAAAAATCCCAACCATAAAGCAAAAATAAAAAAAATAGTTCAGAGGCCTTATTACAACTTAAACCAAATTAGCAAAATAATAAAATAAAAGGAAATAGAAATTTAGAGTTTAATAACACCATTTCTGAAGTATGGCCCCCACTGAGTCGTCCATGGCCCAAGTCCACGTCACTGAGCATTACCTGAAAGGGTTAAGAGAAAGAGGGGTGAGTTACTAGAACTCGGTGTGTAACCCACTTACCGTTGTTCACTGGGCCAAAATCCATTAACCAAATATTTGGGCCTAAGCCCATTTACAATAATATGAATGTATCATATATATATATATATATATATATATATATATAATATGCAAATGATATGCAATTCCTAAACCAAACCTAGTTTTCCATCCACTACACACCACCCGTACCAACCAACACACTTGTGGGAGAGCTTTAGTCATCCCACCCCGCCAACACACCAAACGTAGGCATTAAGCCATATATCAAACTGGGCATGAAGCCATATATCAATTTGTGGACAAGCCACCAGATTAACAGAATTTACATGGCATTGCCATTTTTCAAATTTGTGGCAGAGCCACCAGATTTATTTAGCAAAGCTACCAGAACTTCTCTTCATCATCATCCCATCCCATGCAATTCATATATATAATGCATAACAATTCATAATAATGCATTCAAATATTTCTTACAAATTTCCTGGCCCATTATAACAATTTATTAACTTGGCCCACTAAGTAGAATATTATCTTGGCCCATTTCACATATTTTTAGATAGGCTCATTTAGCAAATTATCAAATTGGCCCATATAGCAATTTATCAAATTGGCCCATATAACAAATTATCAAATTGGCCCATATAGCAATTTATCAAATTGGCCCATTTCACATATTTTTAGATAGGCTCATTTAGCAAATTATCAAATTGGCCCATATAGCAATTTATCAAATTTGCCCATTTAGCAAAATATAACAAATTGGCCCATCATGCCATATATCAATTGGCCCATTAAGGCAATCTATCAAATCGGCCCATAAAGGCATTTTCACAATTCGGTAATCCTACCCACTAAGGGTAATTCGGTAATCTCGCAATCCAAGGGCATTTCGGTAATTTACCCACCAAGGGTATTTTGGTAATTTTCGCAATCCAACTTAACTACTAATTTGGGCATAACATTTTAAAACTGTCCATCTGCGTCATACTGACTAAATTGACCATAAATCGAGTTAGAAAAATCGAAATCTAGATCCGTAAAATTTCCTTGAAACTAGACGCATATATCTTCTTACTATAATTATTTCAGAATTTTTTTCCTAGCCATTTAGTACAGTTTATTCCTCAAATTATCCCATTTTCTGCTGCCTGGCAATTCCGACCATTCTTTACTAAAATTTAATTATCTTTTTGTACAGAATTCAAATGATATTCTAGTTTGTTTCTTATAAAAATAGACTCATTAAGGAATCTAACCATATAAATTATGTGCCAAAATTAGTTTTTATCAATTTTTAATGAGTTTTCCAAGTCAAAACAAAGGATCTCGAAATCACTCTGAACCAGTCTCACTAAAATCTGAAACTCTCAAAATATACTAATCCTTTGCTTTCTCTGTTTCTTTTATAAGAAACTAGACTAAATTATCTTTCAATCCATATCTCCTTCACTTTCTAATTCAATTTCCACTATTTTTAGTGATTTTTCAAATCCACATCACTGCTGCTAATCAAAACTGTTTCATTGCAAAATACGATTACCACTTCGAACATGCGTACGTCGAGTGGTCACAGATGCCGGTTTCTGGCTTTTTGGTCTTTCGAACGAATCACAGAACATTTTATGCAAACATTCAAAGAGGTGTGATATTACACACCATTTTAAACATATATTCGGAAAGGTACGGGATTACACACCTGATTTCGATTTCCTAACGAACCACTCGTCGTTGACCTAGAACAATACCAAGCAAAAGTTAGCCTTGGATTTCCAAAAGATTTCGTATCTCTTACACTTGAATCACTTACCACTATGCCCGAAGGTAGAATATATCGAGTGTTAATACGAATGAGAAGAAGAAATAGAGAAGGGATGAAAGTTCGGTTATGGAGGAATAATGGGCACAATATTTGGCTATGGCGAAAGAATTAGAATAGAAGAGAAGCTTGAAGGGTTTTTGCGAAAAAGAAAAGAAGGAAGAAGAAGAATGGTTCACTAGCTTGTTTTTTTCTAGAAAGATGAAAGAACAAATTTTGGTCTCAATTGTTGGTCTACATTCGGCAACAAGAAGAAAGAAATAAGAGAATATGCACACTTGATGCTAATGGAATTAGCACTAAAACTTTACCAAAACACTAACAAAATTCAGCTATGCCCCTTAAGCCCCAAAAATCGTCCACATACATAGCTAAAATGGCCAACAATTTTCCACCCATACTTTCCATAACATCTTCCATTAAAATTCCACTTGTTCCCTTTACTTTCCCCTTCATCCATTTTTGGTTGTCCCCCATCTTGCTAATAAAAAAAAATTGTTCAACAACCAACTCCTTCATTAGCAACGTGAGTGGTTGTCATCTAAAGGAGTCCCATGTTAAATTTTTTTTTATTTCCTAATGCTTGATAAAGTATTGACATAATAAGGTAATGGTGGCACTTAAAATGGACAAAAGATGGTGGAATGGCATGGATAATCATGGAGTATTGATGTAATGGGTAAGGTGGCCATTATTTAATTTGAATGGCAAGCATTGGAGGAAAGTGACTAAAAAGGAAAATTCTAGGATGTTACAATTCTACCTCCCTTAAAGAAAATTTCATCCTCGAAATTTACCTAATTAAAAGATGTGAGGATATTGTTGCCGAATAGTATCCTCAAGCTCCCACGTAGCTTCCTCCGCTCCGTGATTACGCCATAGAACCTTAACCAAGGGTACTGACTTCTTTCTCAACACTTTAACATCTCGGTCTAAAATTTTCACTGGTTCTTTCTCGAATGACAAGTCCAGCCTTATCTCAACTTCTTCTACCGGTACTATGTGAGATGGATCCGATCGATAATGCCTTAACATAGAAACATGGAAAACACTATGAATCTGACTCAGCTCCGGAGGTAACTCAAGCTGATAGGCCACTGGTCCTACACGCTTCACTATCCGATAAGGCCCGATGAACCTTGGGCTCAATTTGCCCTTTCGTCCAAATCTCAAAATCTTCTTCCAGGGTGAGACCTTTAGAAAGACCTGATCTCCCACCGCAAACTCAATATCCTTACGCTTCAGATCTACATATGACTTTTGTCTATCCGAAGCTTCCTTTAGCCGTGCTCGAATCACCTTTACTTTTTCTTCCGTCTCAGAAATCACTTGAGGACCCAAAAACTGTCGTTCCCCCAATTTAGTCCAACAAGTAGGGGTACGACACCTACGCCCATATAACGCCTCATAGGGTGCCATTTGGATATTGGATTGGTAACTGTTATTATACGCAAACTCTGCCAACGGTAGAAAATCCTCCCAACTACCTCTGAAGTCAATCACACAACCCCTTAACATGTCTTCCAAAATCTAGATTACTCTTTCTGACTGACCATCTGACTGAGGATGAAAAGCTGTGCTGAAGTTTAACTTTGTTCCCAAAGCCTCATGCAAAGCTTTCCAAAACCGTGATGTAAACCTAGGGTCCCTGTCCGATATAATAGACACTGGTACCCCATGCAACCTCACAATCTCTGCTACATACAACTTGGCCAACTTCTGCAATGAGTAATCTGTACGAACAGGTAGGAAATGGGCAGTCTTCGTCAACCGATCCACTATTACCCAAACGGAATCTTTCTTAGTAGGCGTTAAGGGTAACCCACTAACAAAGTCCATCGTTATTCTTTCCCATTTCCATAATGGAATCTTCACCGATTGCAGCAATCCCGACGGCACTTGATGTTCTGCCTTCACTTGCTGACATGTTAAGCATCTACTCACAAAATCAGTAACCTCCCTTTCAACCCTAGCCACCAATACTGTTCACGGAGATCTCGATACATCTTACTTCCTCCAGGGTGCATAGTATAGGGGCTACTATGCGCCTCTCGTAGAATCATTTATCTCAAATCCGAATCCTTGGGCATACAAATTCTTCCGCGAAAACACAGTACTCCATCCTTATCAAATCCAAAATCCCCTATTACACCACTTTCAACTTGATGAAATAAAGGACTCAACTTTTCATCTGATAACTGCTTCTCCTTGATCTGTTCTAACCACATAGGCTTCACCTGAAGTTCCACTAGCAAACTGTCATCTTCATACAAACTAAGATGAACAAACATTGCCCTCAACTCCGATATCACCTTACGACTCAATTGAGAAGTCATAATCCTTCAGCAGCTCTATCCATCTCCGCTGTCTTAAGTTCAACTCCTTTTGGGTAAGAAGGTACTTCAGACTTTTATGATCCGTATAAATGATCGGCTTCTCACCGTACAGGTAGTGCCTCCAAATCTTCAAAGCAAAAACTACCGCAGCCAACTCTAAATCATGAGTAGGATAATTGACTTCGTGGGGCCTTAACTGACGAGATGCATAAGCCACTACTTTACCACCTTGCATCAACACACATCCCAAGCCTGTGTGTAACGCATCGCAGTAAACAGCAAACTCTTTTCCAGCCTCAGGTTGAATCAGTACAGGCGCTTCCGTCAAAATCTTCTTTAATTTCTCAAATCTTTCTTGTTGTTTCTCTGCCCACACAAATGGTACTTCCTTTCGCAACAGTTTAGTTAGAGGTGCAGTAATCAACGAAAACCCCTCAACAAAACGTCTATAACCAGCCAATCCTAGGAAACTCTGAATTTCGACTATTGACTTCGGTGGTTTCCAATCTAACACAGCCTCCACCTTCCGAGGATCAACTCTTAATCCTTCGGTCGACACAACATGTCCTAAGAAAGTCACTTCCTTCAACCAAAATTCACACTTACTGAATTTGGCATAAAGTTGATTTTCTCGCAATATTTGCAATGCTATGCGCAGATGTGAGTCATGCTCTTCTTCATTCCTCGAATATACCAAGATATCATCTATGAACACCACCACGAACTGGTCTAAGTAGGGTTGGAAGACTCGGTTCATCATGTCCATAAATGCAGCTGGTGTATTGGTCAATCCAAACGGCATCACCAAGAACTCATAATGTCCATAACGAGTTTGAAATGTCGTCTTCTGAATATCCGCCTCCTTAACCTTGAGTTGATGATAACCCGATCTCAAATCTATCTTGGAGAAAACAGAAGCTCCTCTCAACTGATCAAACAGGTCATCGATTCTCAGTAATGGATACCTATTCTTGATCGTCAATTTATTCAACTGCCTATAACCAATGCACATACGTATCGACCCATCCTTCTTCTTGACGAACAAGACCGGAGCTCCCCATGGTGACACACTCGATCAAATGAATCCCTGATCTAACAACTCCAGGATTTGAGCCTTAAGCTCCACTAACTCCTTCGGTGCCATTCTATAATAAGCAATGGACGCCGGAGCCGTTCCGAGCAAAAGCTCAATGCCAAACTCTACTTCCCGATCTGGAGGTAGACCGGTAGTTCTTCGGGAAAAACATCTGAAAATTCTTTCACCGTTCTCACACCTTTCACCGATAATTCCTTGGCATCCAAAGTACTAATGAAGGCTAAGAACGCTCAATACCCTTTCCGCAACAACTTTTCTGCCTTTAAAGCAGATACTACATTTGCTAGGTAATTCTTTCGTTCGCCTATCATTACTACTTCTTTATCTTCCAAAGTCCTTATTGACATCCACTTTGCAGCACAATCCAATTGTGCCCGGTGTTTTACCAACCAATCCATGCCCAAAATAAGATCAAATTCGCCGAAAGGCAGTTCCATCAAATCCGCCAGAAAATTTCTCTTTGAATTTCTAAAGGCACGTCTCTAAACAATTTATTCACGATTACCGACTGTCCTAAAGGACTAATTACGGTCATCTCTCTATCGAAAATCTCAGATCTAATATTCAGGTTTCCAAATATAGCACTAGCAACATATGAATGGGTAGATCCGATATTTATCAAAGCAGTAACAGGTACATCAAAGATGAAGAACGTACCAGTTATCATATCAGGTGCATCGCCATCCTCTCGACGCCTGACCGCATAGACTAACCCTACCTGTCTTGCCTCCGCGTTACCTCTGAAACCATTACCTCTACCAAGTGCACCTTGACCACGACCACCGCCATTACCACCTCGACCTGGCCCACGGCCTCTCGGTGGCTGTTGCGTGCCTCTAGCTGGCTGTGCATCATGATTACGAGCTTCTTGAGTTTGAGCAGTCCTTCGAGGACAATTCTTAAACTGATGGTCCTTAGAACCACATTTGAAACACCCACCAGTTCTTTTCCAGCATTCACCTGAGTGTTGTTTCCCACAATCAGGACACGGTTGAATCTGATTTGTAACAGCAGGTGCTCTAGCTTGGGCTGGCTCATCATTCCTAGGCCTCTTCTGAAAACTTTTAGTGGAACCTGAATACCTGAAGTCCCTCTTGCCTCTGCCTCTGCCTCTGTCTCGGTTCTGACGTGCAGAGTTTTTAGCCTCCTCAGCTATTTTGGCTTTCTCCACAAGCTTGGCAAAAGTCCTTACTTGTTGTGGGGCTATCAATACCCGCAACTCGTCATTCAGCCCATCCTCAAAACGTACACAGCGCTCATGATCGGTTGGCACAATTGTCCGAGCATAACAGCTCAAGCGTAGAAATTCTGCCTCATAAGCTGCCACCGACTTATTTCCTTGGACCAGATTTAGGAATTCTTTCCTCCGGGCATCCACATAACTTGCCCTGACATACTTTCCTTGGAATTCAGTCTTGAAGAAATCCCAAGTAACAAGTTCAGCCTGAGTGCCTTCTCGAACAGTGAGCCACCATTGATACGCCTCGTCCCTCAACAAGGACACAGCGCTTCTTAGTTTCTGCTCGGTGGTGCACTCCAAATCATCCATGATTCGCTCCACTGCCTCGAGCCAATACTTCGCTACATTCGGAGCTACACTGGAGACACCCCTAAAAACCTCGGCACCACTTGATTTAAGTCGTTCTGATATTGATCCACGAGCTACTGGCTCAGTTCTAGCCCCAGCAACCCTTTCTAGGACTCGTAACATTGCTTGGGTCAAGGCAATGTCCTCTTTCATGTGGTCGTGTGATCCAGTCTAACTCCCGGGTGATGCAGGTGCGTCCATTTCTGGTATATGTCCCGATGCTTCAGAAACAACCCTAGCACCTCGGCCTCTACCACGGCCACGTCTACCACGTCCACGTCCACGTCCTCTAGTGCTCATATTGGGTATTTCGGTTTAATCTAATTACAAGTTTTATGAATCAGTATACTTTTTCAGTATTTATTAACGATATTTTATGAGATATAATAGATAGAGTTGTTTTCGTAAGCGCGTTCTATAGTCTCAATCTCTATAGTTTCAACACCTAAAACTAAAAGTTCTAGAGTGTTCCTATAGTCATTTCACAATAATAAGAATTATTCAATTCACATACACTTACTTGACTTGGTGCCGGATACTCGTGGTGCCATACTACCCTTTTTTTTAAAAAAACATAAGTACTATAATTCGAAACAGTTTTGTACCATAAATGTTTTTGAACCCAAACCACAGCCGAGTTTTGAACCGGGCTTTGATACCATTAAATGTAACACCCCAAACCCGGCCTAGAAGTTAGACCCGAATCTGGCGTGCCACATGGAAGTGTTTTTCAAAACCATCTTTGCAATTGTAACAACTTGTTGGATAATTTCAGCCTCTTTGTTAAAACCCAAAACACTTAAGCAATTGTGTCTACGTGAAAACATAATTAACTTTAATAACCCTTTTCGGTTGTGAAAGCATATTTGAAATAAACAATTTACAAAAATGTGACATTTGAAATAGAGTTGCAAAAGCATTTTGAAACATTGCGGAAACGTAGATAAAATACAAGTATTTTGAGAGATTGATTGATGAATCACAAATCAAGGAATTGAACTTTAAATCCGTGACTTTTGAAAATGTCGTTAATAATTTGAAAGAATGTTCGAGTCAAAACAAATTTGTATAAGTTTATTTTGAAATCCATTTGTTAATCAATATTTACATTTTTAGAAAAAAAAATCTCGTTTTAAACAATTTAAGAAAAATAATAAAAAAAATCAAAACCATAAAGCAAAAATAAAAAAAAAATAGTTCAGAGGCCTTATTACAACTTAAACCAAATTAGCAAAATAATAAAATAAACGGAAATAGAAATTTAGAGTTTAATAACACTATTTCTGAAGTATGGCCCCCACCGAGTCATTCATGGCCCAAGTCCACGTCACTGAGCATTACCTGAAAGGGTTAAGAGAAAGGGGGTGAGTTACTAGAACTCAGTGTGTAACCCACTTACCGTTGTTCACTGGGCCAAAATCCATTAACCAAATATTTGGGCCTAAGCCCATTTACAATAATATGAATGTATCATATATATATATATATATATATATATATATATATGCAAATGATATGCAATTCCCAAACCAAACCTAGTTTTCCATCCACTACACACCACCCGTACCAACCAACACACCTGTGGGAGAGCTTTAGTCATCCCACCCCGCCAACACACCAAACGTAGGCATTAAGCCATATATCAAACTGGGCATAAAGCCATATATCAAACTGGGCATGAAGCCATATATCAATTTGTGGACAAGCCACCAGATTAACAGAATTTACATGGCATTGCCATTTTTTAGATTTGTGGCAGAGCCACCAGATTTATGTAGCAGAACTACCAGAACTTCTCTTCATCATTATCCCATCCCATGCAATTCATGTATATAATGCATAACAATTCATTATAATGCATTCAAATATTTCTTACAAATTTTCTGGCCCATTATAACAATTTATTAACTTGGCCCACTAAGCAGAATATTATCTTGGCCCATTTCACATATTTTTAGATAGCCTCATTTAGCAAATTATCAAATTGGCCCATATAGCAATTTATCAAATTGGCCCATATAACAAATTATCAAATTGGCCCATATAGCCAAAGTATCTGATTTGCCCATTTAGCAAAATATAACAAATTGGCCCATCATGCCATATATCAATTGGCCCATTAAGGCAATCTATCAAATCGGCCCATAAAGGCATTTTCACAATTCGGTAATCCTACCCACTAAGGGTAATTCGGTAATCTCGCAATCTAAGGGCATTTCGATAATTTACCCACCAAGGGTATTTTGGTAATTTTCGCAATCCAACTTAACTACTAATTTGGGCATAACATTTTAAAACTGTCCATCTGTGTCATACTGATTAAATTGACCATAAATCGAGTTACAAAAATCGAAATCTAGATCCGTAAAATTTCCTTGAAACTAGACGCATATATCTTCTTACTATAATTATTTCAGAATTTTTGGCCTAGCCATTTAGTACAGTTTATTCCTCAAAGTCTCCCATTTTCTGCTACCTGGCAATTCCGACCATTCTTTACTTAAATTTAATTATCTTTTTGTACAGAATTCAAATGATATTCTAGTTTGTTTCTTATAAAAATAGGCTCATTAAGGAATCTAACCATATAAATTATGTGCCAAAATTAGGTTTTATCAATTATTAATGATTTTTCCAAGTCAAAACAAGGGATCTCGAAATCACTCTGAACCAGTCTCACAAAAATCTAAAAATCCAAAAATATACTAATCCTTTGCTTTCTTTGTTTCTTTTATAAGAAAATAGACTCAATTATCTTTCAATCCATATCTCCTTCACTTTCTAATTCAATTTCCACTATTTTTGGTGATTTTTCAAATCCACGTCACTGCTGCTAATCAAAACTGTTTCATTGCAAAATATGATTACCACTTCGAACATGCGTACGTCGAGTGGTCACAGATGCCGGTTTCTGGCTTTTTGGTCTTTCGAACGAATCACAGAACATTTTATGCAAACATTCAAAGAGGTGTGAGATTACACACCATTTTAAACATATATTCGGAAAGGTACGGGATTACACACCTGATTTCGATTTCCTAACAAACCACTCGTCGTTGACCTAGAACAATACCAACTAAAAGTTAGCCTCGGATTTCCAAAAGATTTCGTATCACTTACACTTGAATCACTTACCACTATGTCCGAAGGTAGAATATATCGAGTGTTAATACGAATAAGAAGAAGAAATAGAGAAGGGATGAAAGTTCGGTTATGGAGGAATAATGGGCACAATATTCGGCTATGGTGAAAGGATTAGAATAGAAGAGAAGCTTGAAGGGTTTTTGCGAAAAAGAAAAAAAGGAAGAAGAAGAATGGTTCACTAGCTTATTTTTTTCTAGAAAGATGAAAGAACAAATTTTGGTCTCAATTGTTGGTCTACATTCGGCAACAAGAAGAAAGAAATAAGAGAATATGCACACTTGATGCTAATGGAATTAGCACTAAAACTTTACCAAAACACTAACAAAATTCAGCTATGCCCCTTAAGCCCCAAAAATCGTCCACATACATAGCTAAAATGGCCAACAATTTGCCACCGATACTTTCCATAACATCTTCTATTAAAATTCCACTTGTTCCCTTTACTTTCCCCTTCATCAATTTTTGGTTGTCCCCCATCTTGCTAATAAAAAAAATTGTTCAACAACCAACTCCTTCGTTAGCAACGTGAGTGGTTGCCATCTAAAGGAGTCCCATGTTAAATGATAAAGTATTGACATAATAAGGTAATGGTGGCACTTAAAATGAACAAAAGATGGTGGAATGGCATGGATAATCATGGAGTATTGATATAATGGGTAAGGTGGTCATTATTTAATTTGAATGGCAAGCATTGGAGGAAAGTGACTAAAAAGGAAAATTCTAGGATGTTACAAACATACAATGATGTTGGCAAATATAATAATAGTTGAATAAATCATAAACCATAAGACTTCAAATTTAAACCAAAATAATTTGAATAAAGGTAAACCTCATCATATCAAACACTCCATTAATATTTCATCTTTAGACAAAATATTAACTTGTAAGTGATATATTAGTGTAATAACCAAACATTGTCAATAAGAACATGTTGAACCATAAATCTTCCTTGGGGCCAATTTATTACTCACATGTAAAACCGAATAATTGTTACATGCTTCTTACCATAGTTGCACATGTAATATTATTAACTTTCATTTGGGTCAATCAATATTAACATAACTTAAGTTAAATGCACACAACTTCTTATATTTTAAAACAAAATAATTTATGCAAAAAAAAAATCACTTTGGTGACTTATTGCTTCGATTAAGTTATTTTAATATATATATATATATAATCATACCAATATTCAAATTTAAAATTTTCCTAACAGTTAAAGGTCAAAACTATTTTTTTATTGCTATATAGTTTCCTAAATAACTCAAAATACGGTTGTCTAAATAGCACAATAATAATAATAATAAACCCAAAACCTTAATCTTTAACTCATATATATTTTAACCATATATGTCAAAGCGGAACGGAAATAATGTAGTGATTCAATGCCAAATAATTAGCAAGTACATATATTCATAATTTTGGCATAGACAAAACACCAAAGCAATTCACGTATATACGTATATTTAAAATCAAATAGAAAAAAAACTTACCCTACATATATCACGTAAATCCAAAGTTGTATTTATGATTAAACAGAGATTCAAATGAATACTTGAAATAAAAACTTCAAGTCAATATATCTCATAAATAAAATCATAATAGTTGACATACCCCATAATTCACACCAGAGACTATATCAATATAATTTAACTGAATATTAGAAATAATAATATGTCAAACCTAAATATTATTCTACCAAACTTAAAACTAAATATATATGTGTTTATATCTTGACAGCATAGATAATTGAAATTCATCTACTAATATTAATAACTTAAAAATAAGCAATTATGCCAAGAAAATGAATCAAAATAGGCGGCACAATTGGTAAATTTCAACAGCAACAAAACATTAAACATTAAAGATTAATTTATCTTCCACCAAAGCGCCCATAAAATTGAATATATATCCAAAAAAAATTAACTTTAATAGTATCCATCAAAACTTAATTTCACCAATTAAACTATAAAAGATACCTTATTGAATAATGGTTATAAACACCTATTCACGCCAACTATAATCATGCATTAATCCTCAAAATCATTGATATGCATATAATATATATACACACAATTATATAATAAAAAAAATAACATTGGTTTACCTTACATATTTCATGTAAATTCAAATTTATATTCATGACTTTACCAAAAAACTTCTTTATACACAAAAAATCCATAACCACCAAATATAAATTCATGTAACCAACCAACAAAAAAAAAACTTATAACCTTTAAGGTAATTCTCAGCCGCCGATCTTAATATTTCTTTTTTCTTATAAACAAAACTTGATTCTTAAAGGAATTGATAACATGAAAAATCGTCATATAAACAAATCATAAATATTGCTAACATAATCAAACTGATATGTTTAGCCAAAACATAATAAAAATGTTATGATAATAAATCCATAAAAAAATTAATGATTAATAACCAATCACCATTAATGATTAATTATCAATCACGTATTAAAAGTCAAGCATTAACTTATATTTTATAAGAATAATATTCATATATTGGTAATAAATTACCGGACCAAATCCATTGAAGTCAAAATCACATGGGTTAGGTCATTCTGAATTGAAAGACAATAATTTACAAAAGACAATATCAAAAATTGAAAGTAGAAATTACGTAGGTTTAGTCCACAATAATTTCAATTTCAAAGGAAAAGTTAAATCTTTTATGTATAAACCCTAAAAGGATTGAATCGTAATTAAGTAATACTGAAAAGAAATTTATCAAGAATTTAAAAAATTCAACATGAAATATCATATCTATGAAATTTGAAAATCGAATCAATCAAAATTAATAGCGAATCAATTCATTCTCAATGATTCAACATGACGAGACTCGGATGCCACTTGTTAGATTTGTAAAATAAATCTGAAATAAAACTTAATAAACCAGGATCTATCATGTCAAATCATCAAAAATAAATTAAGAATAAAGCTAGACGCAGAAGCGTACCTGAATCCATAAATTCCTTGAAGTTTTACCGGATCTTGGGGATTTGATCTTCCAAATTAGCACACAAAAAATTCAGAGAATATCTACTCTCTCTTTCCTAATGATGGGATATTAAAAAAGATATCTTGTATATAATTTGGGGACCATAACCCTAATATTTATAACATTGGCATATTAGTTCTAATCAAATTCTAGTTAGCCCATCATTAATTAGAATTTGATTAGAACTCAATTACTAGAGTATTTACACATATTTGACCCATACTTTATTTAATAATTAAAGCCCAAAAAATTTTTAACCAAATTAGATCACTTTTAATTTGGGCTAACCTATCATGATAGTAAATAATAACATGTAATTACCCTTATTATATATGTGATGTTCATATTTTCCAACAACCCTAACTTACGGGGTCTCGATTTTCTCGTTGAACCTAAATAATCAAATATCCTTTTAAAATTGAAATGCAAGACCTTTTCCTAAAGGCAAGCTTATTCTCGAGGGCTAAAACTATAACGTCCTAACTTACGGGATGTGATATTTTGTTATCGCAGGATGAGTGGGCCTTTGATGCTCGTTTCAATTTAATTCAAGCATTCTTAAAATTAACATTAATAAAAAAGGGATCGTATTTTAAAATCTTTTCAAAATTTCAATTTTCAACATCAAGACATTAATTAATCAATTAGGTACCAATTTTGGGCGTGACGAGGGTGCTAATCCTTCCTCGCACCTAACCGACCCCCGAGCCCGTTTTCTCGAATTTCAAAGACCAAAATCATTGTTTTAATAAATCAAAATATTTTATTAAAACGGTCAAATTACGAGGTGATCCGATCACACCTCATAAAAAAAGAATTGGTGGCGACTCCCTTTTTTCGTTTTCAAAATCAAAGTCGACCCTTTTTTCAAAAGAAAGAAATGGTTTCGACAATTCATTTGTGCGGCCTCTCTTCAATACTGCCAGATATGAAATTTGTGGTTTGTATTCTCTAAATAATGGCTTATGCTCTTTCTTACCTTCCTCAACCTCATCACCTTTTACAACAGTTTCTAGCTTAGACTTCTTTTCAGGCTCGACTAACCCTTCCACTTTTCGAACAGTGGTTGCGTGGATTTGCTCCATTAGGTTAGTTTCATTGTTGCTAGGTAAGCTCCTTTGCAGTCTTTCTGAAATAAGTTTTGCAAGCTGTCCAATTTGATTTTCAAGCTCTTGAATCGATGCTTGCTAATTTTTTTGAGTTGTCTCAATGTTTTGATATCAAGTTAACACCGAAATAATTTTAGCCAACATCTCCTCAAGGTTCAACTTCTTCTTTTGCTGATAAGGTTACTAAAAACCTGGAAGGGGTTGTGACCTTTGATTTCCTTGACCACCCCAAAAGAAATTTGGATGATTCCTCCATCCTACATATAAGTATTGCTATAAGGGTTATTTTGAGGTCTAAAATTATTACCCCAAAAATCGACTTGCTCATGCTCCATGTTAAACTTGAAGGGTGAATATTATGGATTAATCATCTCTGCCCCATTCACATCACATTGGATCACTAAATTTGCCTGTTTAGAAAAATTCAAACCATCAAATTTTTTATCCAATGCTTCCACATGGCTTGCCAACATAGCAACTGCATCTATATTAACAACACTGGCCATTTTCATCGGTTTTGTTCTAATTACTTGCCACTGATAGTTATTCAGTGTTATTTCTTCAATAAAATCTTAAGCTTCCTCAGATGTTTTATTATTCAGTGTTCCACTAGCTGTTGTATCAATTAATTGCCTAGTTGAGGGATTCAAACCATTGTAAAAGGTTTGAACTTGTAACCACAACGGTAACCCATGATGAGGGCACATTCTCGAAAGATCCTTAAATCTCTCTCATGCATCATATAATGTCTTCAAATCAATTTGAGAAAAAGAAAAGATATCATTCCTCAACTTAGCTACTTTAGCCAGTGAGAAGTACTTCAAAAGAAACTTCTCAGTCATCTGATCCCAACTTATGATAGAGCCTTGTAGCAATAATTTAACCACAGTTTTGCCTTGTTCCTCAATGAAAATGGGAACAATCGTAAGCATATGGCATCATTAGTAACGCCATTGATCTTGAAAGTGTCGCAAATCTCTAGAAAGTTAGCCAAATGAGTATTCGGATATTCATCTTGCAAACCATCAAACTGAACATACTATTGTACCATCTGAATTGTGTTCAGATTTAGCTCAAAATTGTTTGCATTAATGGTGGGTCTGACAATTCTCGATTCAGCCCCAATCAGAGTGGGCTTCGCATAATCATACATAGTCTGAGGGGTAGCACGTGTAGGAGGTAGCTAATTATTTTTATTATCACCCATCTCCGCAGTAATATCCTTTTCCTCTTGATCGTCTACTATATTCTGTTGAGTTTGTCTTGCTTCTCTAACCTTTCTACGATTTCTGCGAGCAATCTTTTCAATCTTATTGTCAAAAAGTAATGGATCCAACGGGTTTCCTCTAGTCATAAACCAAAGAACCCACCAGAAGCAAACAAATGATAAAAAATTAAAATATAAAAATTAAATTAAAATATATATTAAAATAAAAATAAAAATGGCTAAATTAATAGAAATAAAGTTTTCCTAATATTTTAGTCCCCGACAACGGCGCCAAAAACTTGATGTCCACAAAACCAACTAAAAATTTGACAAAGGCAAGTGCACCTATCAATTAATAGTATAACTACGGTGAGTATAGATATCATTCCTACGAAGACTAAAAGTACTAGTAATTATCGTCTTTCTATTATTTAGTCGACAAATTGGAGTGGTTGATTAAAAAATAAAATTAACTAAACGACCAGCAAAGAGCAAATCAGGAAAACAAACGATTAGCAACTAAGAAGCAAAACAATACCCAAGAAAGAATCCACCTAGATTTCATCTGTCATTATCAATCTAAATTAAACAATTTCTTCGCTTAGTATCTAGATTCGTAAAAATCCCTAAATTATGCTAATATCCCTAAATTATACAAAATTGAGAACAAGATCCAAGTATTTATTGCGTAGAATAGAAATCAAAAGACAGAACCCATCTTAGGGTTCATCTCCTAGGTATTTAGAAAATTAGTTCATAGTCGCAAAGAAAAACATCTCAAAGACAGTATAACCACAAGAAATAAAGAAACTCATAATAAAACTTAAAGAAATCGGAAGGAGATTTTCAATCTTGATGGAAATCTACTTCAGAGTTGGCTTCAATGTTTTTTTCTGAGTTGTTTTCTTCGATATTCTCTGATGGCCTACTACTCTCTTCTTATCTTTGTCGTATATAGGTATTAGAATGCCCGAAAACCCTAAAAATCGCGTTTTCACATTGTTTGGAGTACAATTTGCAATTTTAACACGATCTGGCACATGGCCATGTGGCATCCCATGTGGCTCACACAACTGTGTGTCCAGCTCATGTGGCTCACACGACCGTGTGTCCAACTCGTATGGCTCATACGACCGTGTGTCTAGCTTGTGTGGCTCACACGACCGTGTGTCTAGCTCGTGTGGCCCCTATACCTTGCTCCAATTTTCTGTTTTCACTCATTTTTCACTCCTTTTACTTCAAAATGCTCTCATAAATATAGAGACATGAATTTAAATGATTATAAGTGTAATGACCCAAAATTCACGGGCACTGGAAAAGCGAGTTATAGGGCCTCCGTCTTAGTGAACCGAGTTCGTAAATATTTATTAGGAATATTTGTGAGGCTAGTTGTGTGTTTAATTAGGCTTTAATTAACTGAATTTAGCTTAATTAAGAGAAATTAGAAAAAAAAAGGGCTAAATTGAATAAGGGATAAAAGTTTAATTATAGATTAATAGAAAGAAGGGAGGACCAAAATGGCAAATAAGCCATTCTTAATGGTTGTGGCAGCAAAACATATGAAAAATCTAAGATTTTTTCTTAGATATTTACTCAATTAATTAATTAGTTAATTATATTATTATTATTTTATTGAATTATAAATTATATTAAATATTATTATATTATGAAATAAATTGAAATATGACAAATGTAGGGTGATAAATGGTACATGTGTAATAGCGTGTATATACACACTACACTTGTATTATAATTATACACGGATTCCAACCCAAACACACCAGTACGACACATTGTGCCTAAAATGGTACATAGTACCTGATCAGTATACGACACATAAGTGCCTGAAACGACACATGAGGTGCCTGAAATACGACACATAAAGTGCCTGATATACGACACATAAAGTGCCTGATCGGCAAAGCCGATAAATCCCGTACTCTTCCAAATCCTATGGCATGCCAATTATATCCGACTAATCCGACAAGTTAATAGGGAATTCAATTCTCATTTTAATTTCACTTAATATTCATATTTACCCATATTAACAAGACTCGGACTTTGGCGGATACACGGATCCAACCAAGCACACCAGAATGATCCAGCCAAACACACCAGTATATCGTATCCTCCCAAACACACCAGTATATCATATCCTCCCAAACACACCAGTATGTCATATACTCCCAAACACACCAATAAGGCATTAAATGCCTCTTCGAATAAACCGAAGCTTATAATAACAAAATCATCTTCTCGGTCGAGTTACAAATCTCCTCATCACATCACAAATCCTATGGCATGTCATTTGTATCCAATCTAGTCCGATAAGTTAATAAGGTATTATTTTACTTTTTCAATTTTGAATTCATTTCCACAACAATTTTAAATATTCAAAACATCTATTATCTCAATTCACATATAATTCAATATTCACACATTTTTATATATATCTTATAATTTAGTTATCAGCACAATAGTTCGTGTAGCATATAATTTACTTTTAGTAATACATATAACATAACATTCATCATTGTCATGTATTATAAAACATTTATTCATACCTTTATTAGTTGATTTATCATAATCAACTTTTACTCATATACTTGAGTATCGTTTTCAACATTATCGAAATTAGCTCGGTTGAAAAAGCCTATCTATAAGTAAACAAATCTCATCAGATTTAGAAGATATCACACTATCACAGATTACATAATGGCATCTATTTCTAGACTTCACATATACTACGTTTGGTACGAGAATCGACTAAACCAAAGCTCTGATACCACTAAATGTAACGCCCCTAACCCTAATCCGTTACCGGAATAGAGTTATGGAGCATTACCGAAGTTTCAAATTTATTTATCAGACATTTTATTTCATCTAGTATTCATATTTAGAACCAATCAAAATCAAACATATTGTCCCTTAAACATATTTTCTTTTTCTCGACATGTCTTACTTGAATTTATTACCCGACTCAACATACTTAATTTCCTTGTATCAACGTATCAAAGATAATCACATATTTACATGTCACGATAAATATCATACTCTTGCCGTTTATTCATAAACATAAATAAGTTAATTCATTATATCAATATTTCATATACCATCAACTCGTATTTCCTTATATCACATAATTAGATTACACAAACTTACCTGGCTAAATTACAGAAATACCAAGATTCAGGGGCATTTTGGTAATTTTATATTTTCATTGATTTTTCAACCAATCTTGATCTAAATTAATAATTTCATTCAATTTATTAATTTAGACAATAAAGTAATCCATTTCACTCGATTTGGTCATTTTTGATATTTTACAAAAATTGCCTCTAATGTTTTACTTTTATTCAATTTAGTCCCTGAGTCTAAAACATGCAAATTAGCCATGCTAGCCGAATATTCATATATATTTTCCTCCTCCTCCTCTCCATTCCACATCCATAATTTATATTACATGCTAATAAGTAACATTATCTATGATTTCACTATTTACTTATAAATTTATTCAAAGTTATCCATTTGAGTCATAGTCACTAAATTATTTATATCTTGAGTTAAAGAATTCCAATTTAAGATCCGCTTGATGTTATAGAAACTAGACTCAAATATTTTTCTACCATAAAAAATTTAGAATTTATAGTTTAGCCAATGAGTACAGTAAAATCTTCAAACTTGACTTTGTTCTGCTGTTTGACAGCTTCTACATTTCTTTACTAAAATTAATTATCTCTTTAGTGATTTACAATTCTCTTGCTTACACCATTTCTTCTATAAGAAACTATACTCAATAATATTTAATTACATATTTTATTCATCTTCTAATTCGATTTCTACAATTTTTGGTGATTTTTCAAAGTTAACCTATTGTTATTGTCCAAAATTGTTTCTTATAACTTATTTTACAATTTAAATCCTTTACCCAATTTTAACTTGAAATTCTATCAATTTAACCCCTAATTCACCAACTAATACATGAACTATATTCAAAAGCCTAAGAAATTTTAAAACATCAACTTAATTTCAACAAAACTTTGATCTAAAACTTCTAAAACATCAAATTTAAGTAAAAAGGACTTAATTGATTTACCTATTAAAACTTCAAGCTCTCAAACCTTAGTTTCTCCTTTCCTTTTCTTTTCTTCTTTCTTTCCTCCTATTTCGTTTAAACTCTCTGCTTCTACCTCTTCTTTTGTTTCTTTTCATTCCTTTTTCTATTCTATTTTTTATTATTTAATTATAATAATGTTATAATATAATTAATTAATAAATATCTTTTGCTTATTTAATAATAAAATATATAAATAATTTATAAGTGTATAAATATATATGTTACATGTACCATTAATAATTATACAATTATCTTCATTCTAATTTATTTATAATAATAACAATATAATTTAATAATTTAATATAAAATATATAAATAATTTATAAGTGTAAATATATATGTTACACATACCATTAAAAAAATTATACAATTATCTTCATTCTAATTTATTTTAATAACAATCATAATTTAATATTATATAAAATATAAAAATATATAAATATATTTTATTAATAAATATCTTTTGTCACATTTTTATTTAATTTTATATTATAAATAAATTAATTTATTTATTATAATAGTGTAGTGTGTATATACACACTATTACACATGTACCATTTATCACCCTACATTTGTTATATTTCAATTTATTCATAATATAATAATATTTAATATAATTTATAATTCAATAAAATAATAATAATAATATAATTAACTAATTAATTAATTGAGTAAATATCTAAGAAAAAAAATCTTAGATTTTTCATATGTTTTGCCGCCACAACCATTAAGAATGGCTTATTTATCATTTTGGTCCTCTCTTCTTTCTATTAATCTATAATTAAACTTTTATCCCTTATTCAATTTAGCCCTTTTTTTTTCTAATTTCTCTTAATTAAGCTAAATTCAGTTAATTAAAGCCTAATGAAACACACAACTAGCCTCACAAATATTCCTAATAAATATTTACGAATTCGGTTCACTAAGACGGAGGCCCTATAACTCGCTTTTCCGGTGCCCGTGAATTTTGGGTCATTACAAGAAGCATAAAATTCACCATTTTACATCGAATAATCATCCAAAAACGCATTAAGAACGGGATTAAAACATGTTACTTTTGACATTTATCAAGGTTTCCTCAAGCTTTTTAGATTGAGTGTCATCAATATTGGTGGTAGTCGGAAGATATCATCTTGAAAGTATTGAATGCCACGCTTTCTCATCTAAAGCTTTGATGAAATCTCCCATATTAGCTTTTCAGTAAAAACAATTTGATCCATCCAAAAAATCGAAAAAATAAACTTCCTTGTTTCATAAACGCCAAAACTATGAAGCAAACACAAGATCACATCAAGTAATTTTATTGTTAGACTTTGATACCAAATGAATATATCTAATTACTGTTAATACCAAGTTGTTACAATAATTGCTAGAATAATACTTTTAACAAGAGAAACAAGTGAGGGGAATCAAACTTAGAAACACCATAGATATTTACGTAATTTGATAAATTTGCCTACATTTATGGCATTTTATTAGAGAGTAAATCCATAGAAAAAAAACACAGTACAACTCCTAATTACAATTCAATCAACCACATGACTATTGTAACCTTAATAATGTCACACTCTTTTTTGGATTTTGCACTCTCCCTTTCTTACCACCTTACTAATTGAAGGTTTCTAAATAACATTTAAAGAGAATACATTGATAAAATGTTCCTTTAGAAAAGAATTGCTTTCTCCCTTCAATGATCACCAACAGGAAATAAAAAGACTCATTAAAAAATCTTCAACGTATCTTCAACCGATAACCCAACCCTTGAAATTAGGGCTTGGGTTTATTCAAATCATTCTCATTATGTCTTCAATCCCTTTGATCTCCTTTATTGAAATCCATAAAAATAGGAAAGAATAAATCTCACATAATATAGACTTTATAATATGTAGCTTCCTATATAAAAAGATGTGGACGTGTCGAATGGGGACAACAATTCTTGAGACGTTCAATAAGGAGCTGATGACACCAAGATGTGGATGAAATTCGTATGTTCAAGAATATAGCTTATAACAAAGATGTCCGAGATAAATCCAATTCAAGCAATCATAACTTATGGGATCCTCTAGAAGAAGCAAATATGTATTGGAATCTGGATATATAAAAACATGGTTGATTGTGCGAGAAATTTAGAAAAGAGAATATTTTTCCCACATCTAATTAAGGAACTATGTAAAAGGGTAGGAGTACCCATTGAACGGATGGATAAAACCATGAATCCCCCAAGGAAATTACTCGATGATGATTTATTCAAGCAATTTGTTCTTCTACAGATGAAACAAAAAAGAGGAAAAGAGAAAAAAAAGGATTTCAAGAAGATGAGGACTAATACTCAAGAGTAATCTAGTAGGATTAGGAGTACAAAAATTTTGGAAAACTTGAATCATTATTTCTTTACTTGTATTTTTTTTTTAGGGATTGTATTGAATTTTAGGGTAATGCAAATTTGTTTTTACGTAGGCATAAATACATAATTCTTTGTTTTAAAGTTTGCTTAAATATTTCATTTAAAAAAAAAAACCCAACATGGAGGAGACACAAACAAATCGAGCTTCACACGATCAAAGGAGGAAGCACCCAACATTAGCCACCACAATCAATCGGGTAACTATTGGAAAAAAACAAGTTTGGAAAACACAGCGGAAAATAAATTCAGGGAAAAATTAGAGTTTTAATTTTTTTTTTCCAAAACAAGATCTTGGTTGTGATATCTAAAGTAATAAACACTTAATCAAAATTGTACCTTTTCAATTCCTCTAGAATGACCACTTCGATCGAGTAGTCTTCTGTGCTATCCTCAAGCTCTCGTTTGCCAAGTGTGGGCTCGCTTCGATGCAGAAATTTTTTCACAAAAATTACCAGTGGGGTAATTTTGCAATTTCTCTAAACTTTTGGGTAAGTTGTAAATCAAAAAAATATCTCTAGAATTTTTTTGGAATAATCTCTTTAGAGAATTTTCTCTCTACAACTTTCTCTTGAATTCCAGTGTGTGTAAATAATGATCCAAGGATCTGAGTTTAGAGAGTTCAACTATGATTAAACTTTATCACTTTAATATTAAATTAATATAATATTTATTAAGATAAATATAGATAAAATTTAATATTAAATATTATTAAAATAATAGAATGTTTATATATATATAAATGTTAAATTTAATTTAATATTAAGATAATAACTTTAATATTAAATTAATAAAATACTATGAAGATAAGTATTAAATTTAATTTAATATTAAATTATTAAAATAATATTATTTTTGGAATAATTAATCTGAAATCAAATTCTCTGGTAGAATTCCAATAAGAGTGTAACTCTTCCACTATTCAACCACCAAAGACCAATCGCCGTCGGCCGTCGGGGCACCGCCGTCACAGCTACTGGCACCACCATGTCCGGTGATGCAGGTGCGACACACTTTCTATTTATTAATTTTGTATTAAACTCACTAATTTCTCGATTTGAAAATTTAAACGATTGATTTAAAGAATTCGACCTTGAATTAGGTTTTCTGACATCAACAAAAATGAGTCGTTATAAGGTATCTCTCTAATTGGACTTGATACATAACATAATAGTCTCTTAAATCAATTGCTCAATTTTGATTCCGCGGACTGCAAACTATGTAGATTACCTACTACTATAAGTTGTCTTCTCGCATTATAATTCATCCATATGATGCAACTTATTATTAATTAAACCTTAGTTAATCATTGAGCCAATATTTGTTTTCTTCATTTTGCTTTTCATGCAATGATTAATGAGGACAACTATACAAAAGATAATAATTTAACTATGGAATTTTATCAATTAATTTGTTTGAAAAATTACAAGCATAAAGGAAGAAATAAATATACTAAGGGCACAAAGTCCCAACAAAAATATTAGATACAATAGCTTTAGACTTTATAGTAAAGGCAACATAGTTGCTTATCTCTTGGCTCTTCTTTAATCATCATATGGCCAAAACCTTCTAAAAGCTCTATTGATTTTTTTAATGAGTCAGTTTCTCTTCCAATTAGTTTATTAAGGAAAATGTTTGATTGTTTGTTACGACATTAAATACAATACTTTTCTCAGCATTAACTTTCTCATTCATATTTTCTTCTAAATTCATTTCAAAGGTTTACAATGAATTTATTAGTTCATCAAACCTCATTTTTTTCGATATCACATAGCTTTTGCATTAAATTTAGATAGATTTTCATTTTTCTAACATTCTAAGGATCTCAAACCTAGAAGTAAGTATGTATGGTTTTGACATCCTAACTCCTAATGTTCCTTCATGTGTTGTTTCAAGAATTCTCCAAGATTCTCTAGTGAAAACACATTTCGAAATACATTTAAACTCTTAAGGATCTACTCTATAGAAAAAGTGCATTTAGAGCCTTAGAGTTGTAGCTAGATAGTTGTTTTGTCCTCCTCAATAGTCTAGGTTTCCTCAAGCTTTTTGGATTGAGTGTCATCAATATTGGCGGTAGTAGGAAGATATCATCTTGAAAGTATTGAATGCCATGCTTTCTCATCTAAAGCTTTGTATTAGCTTTCCAGTTAAAACAATTTGATCCATCCAAAAAGGGCAATCGAAAAAATAAATTTCCTTCTTTCATAAAAGCAAAACTATAAAGCAAACACAAGATCATACCAAGTATTTTTATTGTTAGGCTTTGATACCAAATGAATATATCTAGCTGTTGTTATACCAAGTTGTTACAAGAATTGTTAGAAGAATACTCTTAACAAGAGGAACAAGTGAGGGAATAAAGCTTAGAAACACCATAAATATTTACGTAATTTGATAAGATTGCCTACATTTGTAGCATTTTATTAGAGAGTAAATCCACAGAAAGAAACACAGTACAACTCCTAATTGCAATTCAATCAACCAAATGACTATTGTAACCTTAATAATGTCACACTCTTTTTTGGATTTTGCACTCACCCTTTCTCACCACCTTACTAATTGAAGGTTTCTAAATAACATTCAAAGAGGAATGAATTATACTCAACAAAAATACATTGATAAAATGTTCCTTCTGAAAAGAATTGCTCTCTCCCCCCTCAATGATCACCAACAGGAAATGAAAAGACTCAACGTATCTTCAACCCATGATAACTCAACCCTTGAAATTAGGGCTTGGGTTTATTCAAATCATTCTCATTATGTCCTCAATCCCTTTGATCTCCTTTATTGAAATCCATTAAAATAGGAAAGAATAAATCTCACAGAATATAGACTTGTAGTTTCCTATATTTGTTAAAATAATAAGTAATTCAATTCAATTTTTTCTATACAATATTGGAGTGAGATAGGGGTCACACGATTTAAACCCATATTAAATGAGTAACAAGAGCTTTAATCACCGTTCTTTATAAGTCAAGACAATTTAAAATTGTTAACATAGAAACGAGGCTGATAACGATATTCACATATTGTTTGAATTGTTGCAACATTTTGTGTAACATTCACTGTAGCTAAATTTTTTATCGTAACACTTAATTTATTTATGTTAAATGTGTACAATTGAATCAATATCAAAGTTTACCGAATCAAAATTCTGATATCACATTACATATTGAATTAAAAATCATTTGTAATTTAAAATATATTTATAATTTCACTTTCAATGAACAAAAAAAATAAATATGTAATTTTTGGAGATATCAATTTAATATATATATATATATATAGCAAAGACTCCTCAAAATTCTTGGGGGCCATAGCCCCTTGAGGGTCTAAGTTCCATCCTCCCCTGCAGTAAATATAACATTGAATGGGGCCAGCAGCAGTGGCCAACTTGGTTTTTTTAAGCTAGAAAGAATCCCATAATTGATGAAAAAGAAAGAGAGAGGGTTAGGGTTGTCTGATTTCAAGAGAGTTTACACGTGACATGAGGTGACATTCACACGTGTGTAAGTGATGCTAGGGAACAAATGATGAGCATGTTTCAAACACCACTCGCAGTTGTTAAAGGCAGCTAAAGATATAACACAAATATATACATACATACATATGTATATGTATTATCATTAATTCATGAAACATGCAGTGCACTGTGAGTTTTGGTTTTGATTGCAGATTTTGCAGTGGCTGAAACAATGCAACAGATATAATGGCAGATATATAGGGTCATGAAAACTCAAAGGCCCCTATGAACAAAAAAAGAAAACTCAAAGACCCCATCAAACCCTTTTTGTTTGCATTTTAATTAAGTACATCAACTAAACTTCAATATGAAATTTTATAAGGAACTGTTAAATGTATGAGTTTTATATTCCAGTACTGAATAATAATATTATAAATTATCATTAAATAAAATAAAAAATGTAGTGAAAGATTTATAAAAATAATATTTAATCATAAATAAATACTTCAAGTTTAAATCCTAAATCTTATATCAAAACCTTAAATATAAGAATTATTAGTATTTATTTATAATAGTTATAATTAATTAATATTTAATTTTATTCAAAATAAATTATTCAATAATGAAGTATATAATATTATTATTCACATATAGTACATAAAACTCATGTATTAATTGTACTAAATAATGAAAACAACTTCGAAAAAGTTTTTCCTCTTTTATGATTCAGCACGGCTTGATCTTAATGTTTTAAGATTCAATATCTACTTTAACCTATAATCTCTCTCCAATCCTTAAATTGAAAGAAAAACATGCTTAAGCGCTTTCAAACTTGTGTTCTCCTCCTTATTGTAATAACAATGGTGTCAACTAAGTTAAAACTTAATCAATAAAAAATATTATTTTTATTTAATATTTATTTATTATTTTATTTATTATTCAATTTTTAATCTCGACATATTTTTTATTATTTTATACAAAAATACCTTTTATTATTTACATTATATTATTACATATTCAATTTTCATATTATACAAATTACATAATATTTAAAAAACTAACATATTATAAAGTTGAAAAAAAATTGAGTTGGATCGAGCTTCGCTCCTCGAATATTGAAGGTTAAATATAATTTGTATTTTTTTATCTAAATTCATTTTTCAATCTTAATATTTTTATTCAAATTTTAAATACATCACATATTTTGAATTTTACTAAGGGTATAAATAAAACATTAGTTCTTACAAGTTGTTTGAAATTCCATTCAAAGAAAGGTAATTATGAAACTGAGTTCAAATAAATTGAGCTATCCATCGAGTCAAATTTGAGCATTGTAATATTAGATTTGAACGATTCACTAGTTTAATTGAGTTTTTTCATTTTTAATATATTTATATAATATGAAATTACATTTTTATCTTTACTGTATAAAAGGAGTTTAAGTACGAATAAGTTCGAACTGAAATCCAAGTAAATTAAATTGAACTCGAGTTATAATTTAAGTATGAAAATAAACAAAATTTAGATTATGTCTTGAAAAGCTTTAAGGTTGGAAATTGATATTTGATCAAATTTAAACTAAATTTGGAGTCAACCTGGATGGTTACTGTTCAGGTTGAACACAAGTAGAATACCCCTAATATTTACTGTAGAATTGTGCAAGTTCCACACGCACTATGAAGTAGCGTAAGAGTATGTCCTTTTGACAGAAAGGGTCAAAGCTGTAGAGTTTCAGGTTCTTTTTTTTTTCTATCACAGACTAGTGAAACACTTTCAACAGAAGTTTAGTGTAATTCGTGTGGGAATTTATATATTTTTTTCTTATTTTCCTGTTAGAAATACAACCAAAAAACAAACACTTCCTAATTCCCCCCCCCCCCCCACCAAATCTCTCCAATTTTATTATTATTATTATTTTCAACTTTTTTGCAGACTCTCTCACTTATTTTCCTTACCAAAACCTCTGATATCTCTCTCACTTTCTTTGTTTTTGTATCTGCAATCTGCACTATCTTTTTACCACTTTGGGATATGAAGATGACCTTGCAACAGTTCCACAACAGCTCCTGTTTTCATCACCAAGAAAATAATGGCTTTTCCAAGTACTACACCATATATTATCCTCCTTCAAACTCATCAATGGAGGTCTTAAAACCCATAGAGGGGTTTTCATATTGCTTGGAAGATCATTTCTCTAAAGAGTCTGAAATGGGTGCAGTTTCCATGAGTGTTGTGAGGGGAAGAAGTGAAAGTTTTCTCAATGGGAAAGATGTTGGGGTCTCAAAGATTTGCTCTAGAGGGCATTGGAAACCAGCTGAGGACTCTAAATTGAAGGAACTTGTTACATTATATGGTCCTCAAAACTGGAACCTTATAGCTGAAAAGTTTCAAGGAAGAACAGGTAAAAATCAGCTTGCAGACTTGTGTGTGTGTGTGTTTTTTTTTTTTTTTTTTTTTTTTTTTTGTGTTTGAATTTGTTATCAATGAAGCTTTCTTTTACATTATTTTGAAGGTAAAAGCTGTAGATTAAGGTGGTTTAATCACCTTGATCCAAGGATCAACAAAAAGGCTTTTACAGAAGAAGAAGAAGAAAGACTAATGGCAGCTCATAGAGCTTATGGAAACAAATGGGCAATGATTGCAAGACTTTTCCCTGGTAGAACTGATAATGCTGTTAAAAACCATTGGCATGTTATAATGTCGAGGAAATATAGAGAACAGGCTAGTGCTTATAGGAGGAGAAAGCTAAGTCAAGCTGCCATTGGCGACTTTAAAGACTCCACTCAAAACCCATATTTATCTTCATTTGTTGGCCCTAATGGATCTTACAACAACGGTTCAACTTCAAGGAAAGAAGATGAAATCGACGGTGGAGATTTGTTTCTTGGGTCAAAATCTAAAAGCTTCAAAGCTTGTGAAAACTCCACACCCTTGGATTTCTTTTCTGGTTTGTTCCTTTTAGTCCCTTCCTAACACTGTTGCATTTACAAGTTCGTATGTTGTTTATTTTGCAGAGAAGCCCATCATAAATTTCTGGGTTTTGTTTACAGATTATAGAAGCCAAGAAGGTTTAATTAGCAGAAACAGTAGGCAATGGAAAATGGTTCAAGAAGAAACAATGTTAATGCTAGAATCATGTAACCATTATCAGCCATCGGGTTTCTCAGACTCAATGGCATCTGCATCTCAAGTCACAGTGACCGAACCATCGTCGTCATCAGTGAGCCATTTAGAGACGACCATTACGGCACCATCAGCAGCAGCAGCATCATCACCACCGTTTATAGATTTTCTTGGAGTAGGAGCTTAGTGAAAGACGCAAAGGGGTTTCTAAAGAAGGTAAAATGAATTAGAAACTGAAAAAAAGGAAGGGTCCAAAAACTAGCTCAGACATGATTGCAGGGCAAAGAGAAAAGGATCTTTGTTGTGTCATCAGCATCTTTGTCAATGTAAACCATTGTGTCACAAAATCCAAAACTTGAAGCAGTGAAAACTAATACCCTTTCTCAGTCTTCACACACCCTTACTTTTTCTTTTCTTTCATTTTTTCTTTTTTAATCAAATTAAAGCATCACTCCTCTTTTTTAAAATTTAATATATAAATACAAAAATCATAATTTAAATAAAATTGAAATTTTAAGTTACATTTGTTAGTATAAAATTTTGTAAGTATTGAATTTACATTATAAAACTATTTGTTATGTTAATAAAAAATAAGTAGTGTATATAATTATACTGTTTAATAAAAATTTATTTATTTCGAAATTTTAAATTTTATTAATATAATCTTTTATATTATCTTTAATAGTTTTTGGATAAATATTTAATTTTTAATAAAAGTATTGAAATAATTTATTTTGAATATAGTTGTTTTTAAAAAGAAAACCAACTTAATCTTTTCAACATTAAGTGATAATACTTATTTTATTTCATATTTTTTTGTTAAAAATTTTGAATTAATTAAGAATTTATTATAATTATCGAACACATGAAAAATGAAATATTGAAAATTTTCTAACACAGTCTATTTTTTTTGAACAATAATCTTATTATAGGTTATTATTATATATACTATGTTTAGAACTACGTATAGTCTCTCCCGTCCTTTAAATAGGAGGATAATGTGCTTCAACGCACTCGAATTCACGTCTTCCTGCATTGATAACAATGTCGATGTCAATCGAGCTAAGACTCAATTGGCACACACACCCTAAATTTAAAAATGAAAGTTTACTCCTAAATTAAATATGTTTTGAGGTGTTGATCAAATCTTAAATCGATTGGCATCGACACTATTTCCACTCCAGGAGGACGTGGGTTTGAGCGCGATGAAGCACATTTGTTCTCCTTTTTAAGAATTGGCAGAGGGGTTATAAATAGTTCTAAGTATTGTGTAAAAAATTTGGTTCGATGTTCCAATTTATGACTCTGTAATCATCATAACTGAGGTAAGAATGATTTGTGGTTTGTACCGGTTAAGCTTACTATGATTGCAATGTAGTTGATAAAATCTTATATATATTTAAAATTTTGATTGATTTGGTGTTATCCATAATCGAGTTCTAATTCAGTTATAAAGTTATAAAAAATCTCTTATTTTTACAGAGCAGTAAATATTATTTTGAGGGTAATTTTATTATTTAATTTAAAATTTAGAACAAATACTTTTACCTAACTGAACCTAAAACATTATGATTTCAACTAAAGTAATATAATAACTACCAACTCAATATTGTTAACTAATATTATTATAGTGTTTTTGTCTTTTTATAGTTTTATATAATCTTTAAATAAAAAATTAAACACCGCATGTCCAAAAATTGAAAACATGTTTAATAAATTTTATATACAAGCTTTTTACCATTCCACCTATGGTTATTGTTGAATAAATTTTAAAAGAAATTTTTTTCTACCCAGTGACATAATCTGATATATAGTTAAAATTTTGATTGAATTGATGACATTTATAATCGAGTTCTAACTCAGTTATAAAATTACCAAAAGTCTCTTATTTATACAAAGCAATAGATAGTATTTTGAGAGTAATTTCACTTTTTTTATATATAAAATTTTAGAACAAATGCTTTTACTTACCGGGAGTTAAACCTTTATGATTTCAACTAAAGCAATATAATAGCTACCAACTCAATAATGTTAACTAATATTATTATACTTTTATCTTTTTATACTTTTATATAATTTTTAAATAAAAAATTAACCACCACGTATCCAAAAATCAAAAACATGTTTAATAAATTTTACATACAAATTTTTTATCGGTCTATTTATGATTATTGTTGAATAAATTTTAAAAGAAAATGTTTTATAATCTAATATATATTTAAAAATTACATACATGTGTATATATTGATTTATATGATAGTGATAAATGTGATGCAATGGAAATGGAAAAGATGTACCAGAAATGAGAGATGGAGACTGATGCTAATGGTGGTGAGAGCAGTAACAGAATAAGGAAAGTGATGGGGTGGAACAACAGTGAGGCTAAGAAGTTACAAAACAGATGAAAACAAAAACAAAAACATTGGTCACTTTTCAAAACATACAATTTTCATGGGGCTTTACAATCCTGGATGAGATATACTTTCTTTTGTCATAAAGCATATTTTAGACACCTGCTGTGTTGAACTCGATAGTTATAATTATATTACACGAAGATCAGATAAAAAGAAATAATGATAAATCTGATTTTTCATAATTGAAATAAGAGATGGGTATAAAAGATGAAATGCGTAGTTCGGAAACTTCTTGCATCTATGAGGCATTGATTACAGAGTAATTTATTTTAAATTAATTTGTATAAAACGTGATTTAAGTCTAACTCACAAACTTACAACTTTACTTATATACATAATTTAAGTCACTCCCTCCTATTAAAATTTTTCCCTTAAAAGCATAATTGTAAATTGATCGGTAACAACAATTTATTTACAATGAAATTGCATTAAAATAAAACCCTAACATGAATAGAATAATTTCTCTCTCAATTTCATCGAGTAACAAATAAAAGTCTTCTTTTAAATAGGATTGACTTGTAATTTTTGTTTAATAAATGTAAGTGTATATCTCCTTAGTTTTTGCTTCTAGGTCTTAAATAAGAAAACAAATATTAGAAATCTTTTAGGAGTAGTTTTCTTTTGAAAATTAGATTTCTTTACTTGAAACTTGATCACTTTAAAAGTCTTCAAAAGAGTCTTTATTTGACTTTTAACTTCCTCAAAATTAACATCTTTTTAAATACACAAATCAGACTGAAACTTTTGAAAACTTTTATTTCTTGATCTAATCTTTTCTCCAATCATAATCTTGAGATTTTACTAAAAATCCCTTGTTGAGAATTTGGAAAGATCGAGAAGTGATTGAGGGAGTGCCTACTCCCTAAACCACTACGATAGAATGTTTAGTTTTCGTATTTGTGTTATTGATAATTTATTGAACCATATTTTTTGAGATGTGCTAATATTTTGGATTGTATCTAGCCCATCAATAAAGATCATATGACTTGAGGAAACATATTTGAAGAATCGGATCTGATCGAGTCATGTTTATCTAATCCTTTAGATCAAAAAAGTTGGACTAGATCGAATCAGTCAAGATTTAACTGTCAACAGTCCTTGTTTATTTTGTTTGTTATTATTAAATTGTATTCAACTTATATAGTGGTTGTTTTATAGGGATTGTGATTAATATTCTTTATGCTAGCAAGTCTCGAAATAGTCTATATAATTGAGAGACTAGTATAGGTTGATGTCCAGGAAACTGAGAGCACTTAACATGTTCAAGTGAGGAACATTATTTGTAAGAGTGCATTTGATTGTAAAACCTTCATGTTGTGGCTTTACATGCTAAGTTCACAATGGTGACTTTAGTGGTGAGGAATCTAGTCTTCAAAGGTACAAAAGTGAGAAAATTGCCACTAGGGTGTGATAGTTTTAGGATCACTTGTTGTAAGTGTTTGAAGATACTGGATACTTCTCACTAAACTAACCTCAACAAGCATAGAAAAACTGAACACCATAAACAAACTTTGTGTACCCTATTTATTTCTTATTTTTCGCAATGCTTGAAGGAGCACCTACTCCTTTAGCCACTACTTTCAAGCACATAGTTTATATCTCAACAACTGTTTCAATCTAACATCTCAAAAAAGATGTAAGTAAATAGTCAAGATTTTTTGGGGATTTTTTTTCACAATTGAACAAATCACATAAATAAGGTAATAGCTTAAGGAGTGCCAAATACTGCCCTTAACGATATTTTACTGTATAGCACATCTTCTAGATTTCAGCAAGTTCTTCTGTTCAAAAGAACATGACCAGGAAAAATAAATAATTTCTTTTCTCAAAAGAACAAGGGCAGGAACAACAAATATATCACAAGGTGAAAATACTCTTTAACTCAAGAGGATGGAGAAAAAAAAGTGAGTGAGGAATGATACATTTTTTATTTCTTTCTTTTTTTTCTTGCATTTTTTCTTTCTTTCCTTTTTTTCTTGCATGTTTTTATAAAGATAATTAAGTCAAATATTTATAGCATAATTGTTGGCTAAAAATTAGATAGGTGAGTAAAGAAAAATAAGATAAGTAAGTGTGACTTAGATAAAAAAAAAGGTTTAAAGTAGTTCAATGAATCTGGTATTGGTTAAAAACAATCTGCAACAGTTAAGCTATCCCTAATTTTAAGAAATATAATGCATTATACTATTTTTATAAAAGGATCAAACTTCGTGTTATTACCACACGTTGGGGATATCCATCGGTTTACACTACATTGGCCTGTTGGGCCTAGTTCTCATGCGCGTGAGCACAACCACTCAACTTGGTTCTTACAAGCCCAATAATATATAACGGCTTATAAAAAAGGGTCTCAAAGTTTTCCTAAGGAATGTGGGATTTTTTTCTTTTGAAATACCTCAATTTTTCTAACAATCCCCTACATATTTCAAAAGAATTAAGGAAGAAAAATTTTAGTTTTTTTCTTTTGATATAATGCATTGGCTCTAATATCTTTTAGACTATAAACTAGAGCTAGAATAAATAAAACATAATTTATAGAATAATTGTTAAACTTTAAGTTTCTATGAACCAAGAATTCATTATGTAAATTAAAATTCTCACTAATCATATAATACCCACGATATTTGTTGTTCAACACGGTTGTCGCTAATAAACCATTTGTGTTCCTAAGTTTTCATGAGTGCTCTAGATATTTCACCAAAAATCTCATAGAAGAAACTTCACTTCACACTCACATATGTCAATCCATCAAGTATACACTACAAAACACACCACCTATGAAGGATATAGATTTGATTACAAGTTTACTCAACCTTACTTTCTTTGTAGTTTTAGCACTATTTACACTATATGAAGGACATAATTTATATAGTGCTCAATAAATCAAATAATGATTTGTTATTACCCATATGAACCTAATTCATGTGATCGTCAATCGCATAAGTAATAGTTCATTCCCCTTGATGTTTTATTATTAGTTTTCTCCCAAAAGTTTAGTCAAAGAATTGGTCAATTTTACTTCTGGCTACATAATCCATAGATCATGACTATATCTTCTTTACAACTACCTTATCACTGACTGTTTGCATACGTGCCCAGAAATTAAGCAAAATATGAAACAATTTAAAAGTGCGGTTTTACTGCAAGTGTACATGTCCAATTGTAATACAATTTTTTTACAACAACATGTGGAAGTATTCTGAGGATCGTACCCAAGGGATTGCCAAATTAGTAAATGTCATTTTCAAGTTAATTACGAGTTAAGAAATTATGAATCTAATTGAGTCAGAAATTATTAGCACAACCAAATAAAAAGGATATTTAAGCTAATTCTAAATTAATAAATTAAACAAACTAATCTAAGTTTCCTCCATGTTGCTTTGAATGATGTAAATGATAAAACGGTGGTCAATTGACTAGTCGATTGCAAACTAAGCTAATAACCTATCCCGATTATACCTCTTGCCACTCCTAACTAAGAATCTCCTCTCAGTCTCATCCTAACTTGGAATTACCATCTAAGTTCTCTGGGTCTCACCTAGGCACGTAGTTCTCCTCTCGGTCTCATTATTCGGCACAATTATATAAAACTAAAAAGAAAAGTAAAATATTTTCTACCCTAATCTAATTCTCTACATAAAACTTGTTCCTAGTCTAAATCTAATTGTCTTTGGTTGATAAAAAAAGTTATATTTATAATAGAAAACAAGTGAAACTATCAATTACACATTTGCCCCTATTACAATATCTAACTAAGGCAAGTTTGACCAGCTTTTCCCCTTGATTGCATTTCATTATTTCAGCAGATTTGTCAATTACACAACTTGATTTGTGATACTGAGTTTGGATGTCACAAAGCTATTAGTTAGAGGGCTTTGGATCACAACACCTCAAATCTAGTGTCGTGACTTTTCTCAATCTCCTCAGTCCATCTTCAGGGTCGATGTCACGACACCACAGGCCGATGTCACAACCTTGAAAGTCAAGGGCCTCGGTATCACAACTAGACAAGTTTGAGGTCGCGACACTAAGGCTTCTCAAGGTGGCCTTCTAGGAATAATGAAAGAGTTGATGTCACGACATATCCCTGATGTCACGAAATTGAGAGTCATCATGCTCTATGCTGCGACATTAAAATCCCAAGGTTACAATACCGGAGCTGCTTCATTCATTCCTTCCTTATTCTTCCTCTATTAAATCATTAAATGTAATACTCAGATTTCTAGTAACCTGAAAACTAGAGATAATTGGAGAACTAGATTGAAAGAAACCGCAAGTTGGTGGCCTCTATTGTAAGAAATAGGAAAGCTAGAAACCAAATTGGAAATTGTTGAGAACCAAACCTGGTTCTGTTAGAGTAGAACCTGTCAGTTCCTTAGTGGGAGACATAATGATTGTAAATGGAGGGTCCTCATAAGGTTGGAAATAGCACGAGAAGGGTTATAAATAGTTACGAAATGGCTTTCCAGGGATATTTTTCTTCGAGATTCTTTTTCATTTTCTCTCTTCTTCACCTTCTTCGGTTGCTTTGAAAAAGAGGAGGCCATGAAAGGTTCTACATGAAGCAGACTTCATGAGGATTGAGATAGAAAAGTAAGGAAACCAGCAAGCTGGTAAGATTCTTAGCCTCTCTATGTACGTAAAATAAGGTAAATAAAGTTATGGATCTCCAGAACTATCTTAAGGGTTTTACATGTTATGAAAGTTTAAGCATTAAGATGGAAAGAAAATTTAACCAGTAGATTTTTGTTGTAATTCTTAGCTACAAAGAGAATGAAAGCTCTAGTGTTCAAGAAAGCTAAGTTGCAGAAACGATGAAGCTTCAAGTGAGTTCTAGACTTCAAATCTGTTGAAATTATGCATGAAACAATCATAGTATAATGTACATCGCATAGCCATGAAATATGATGATATTTGTATGCATTGCATGACTGTGGGAAAAAACCTCAATGGGATAGATGGAGATAGAAAGGGAACTAAGGAGTGAACCTATTAGTTGGGGTGTTTGAGCATCAAGGTTAGGTGGTGTAAAGGAGGTAATGGGAGAAAGATTCAAGAAATGAAAATTATGGAAAAGCATTTATCATGATGGCAGTATCGACTGGTCTTTCAGGGCGACACCATGACGACGACGGTATATGGTGGAAGACCATAGATGAAAGAGGCTATGGCAATCTAGTATGGGGTACATAATATAAGACCATAGATGAAAGCTATTATGGCAGCATGGTAAAAGGTATAAGGTATATGGCGTAAGACCATAAATGAAAGGTGTTATGATAGTTTAGTATGAGGTACATAGTGTAAGACCATGAATGAAAGATATGTAACACCAGGTTCCCAATAAACCCAGAAATTAAGAATAATGAAAGGACTAAATTGAAAAAGACCGCAAGCTAGATGCCTCTATTGAAAGAAATGGGAAAGTTGGAAACCGAGTTAGACATAGTTGAAAAAAAATTCTAGTTCGATTAGGATGGAACTCATCGGTTCCTCAGTGGAAGACATAATAATTAGCAATGGACAGATCTCACAAGGTTGGTAATAGCACGAAAAGGGTTATAAATAGTTGGGAAACAGCTTCTCAAGGATGATTTTCTTCCCAACCTTGCTCATTTTCTCTTCTTCACAGTCTTCGACTACTTTGAAGAAGAGGAGGCCATGGAAGGTTCTACATGAAGCAGACTCTAGGAGGATTAAGCTGAAATAGAAGGGAAACCAGCAAGTGAGTAAGATTCTTAATCCTTCTATGTATGTAAAGGTTAATAAATGAAGATAAAGATATTCAGAATTATTTTAAGAGTTCTGCATGTTTTTGGAAAAATGGGATTAAATTGAGAATATTAAGTATAACTCATGATATTGGTTGTAATGCTTAGCTGCTAGGAGAATAAAAGCTTTAGCATTCGAGGAAGCTAAAATGTGGAAACGATATAGCTTCAGGTGAGATCCAAAAACTCAAACCATGGACATTATGACTTATGTTGTTTAATTATGCCATGAAAAGCATGTTCTACATGAAATATGATGATATGTGAATGTATTGCATGATTGTGGGAAAAATCTCTATGGGAATAGATAAAGATAGAAAAGGAAATGAGGAGTAAACCTATTAGATACCACCTCGGATGAAGTTCCGAGCATTGCGGAGGGAACACTGTGGTGTTTGAGCATCAATGTTAGGAGGTGTAAAAGAGTTAATGGGAAGAAGATTCAAGAAATGAAAATTATGGAGAGTTCAACCAGAAAAAGGTCTTGAGGAGAGTTGAGTAGCTCGGAGGATCAGGTGGAGTTTGCCACCTTGATAACGAACACTCTTCTTGAGCGAACAGGAAGTAAATTTATGTTTAGTCTATTTTACATTGTTACTCTCGAGTGTTAGGGTTTAAATATGGTGTAGTAAAGGAAATCACTAAGTTTATTTGAACTTACAGTAGTGTGGCTAACGTTCACAGGATTTGTGAGGTTGATCGATGACTCGAATGAGGGATCAAGCCAGATGGAAAAGAGATCGAGGATCCTAAGCATTTAGATTCATTCTCATAGGAAAAGGGTACCATTGGAGGCTTCACCTTAGGAATTGTTATATTCAGATAGCGCCCTTAAAATGGGGGTAATGGAGTAGTTAGCTTTTGATCAGAGTTGTGAGAGATTCATTGTAAACGAACAGTCTGATTAGAGACAGAAATATAAGAGACTAAACATTCAATAGCTTGAGCCTTAGTTGTAAGAATTATTATTTTTAATATCATTATTAGATTGTTTTGTTTTTAGACTGTTTAATAGCGGCTAAGTTAGCCAAATATTAAAAATAGGTGAACATGGTCCATTTGTGACGTTCCATACCCAAATCCGGTGAACGAGTCGAGCGTGGGGTGTTATAAGAAGTCATGACAACATGGTACAAGGTATAAGGTATATAAAGTAAGACCATGAATGAAAGATGTAATGATGGCATAATATAAGGTATGAGGTATATGGTGTAAGACCATAGATGAAAGATGCTAAGGCATCCAAGTATGACGAGTAAGACCATCGATGAAAGACTCTATGGCATCATATGATAGTACACCAAGATGGAAAATCAGTTTAAGACGATAGGAAAAAGGCTCCATGGCATCCATAGAATAGATAGTCCAATGGTACAATAAACACAGAATAGATAGTCCACTAGGATAGTAAACACAGAACAAAGATAGTTCGTTGGGACAGTAAACATAGATAAAGTCTCCCAAGACAATAAACAAGGGGTAAGTCCGATGGGAGGAGAGAAAAGAGGTCAATAGGGGGTAAAACCATAGCTTGACTATGGCAACCCATAGAGTCTGCCAGGATAAGGGAAATGAGAAGAGACATGTATAAGATCATAGCTCGGTTATGACAACCAGCAGAGTCCGCCGTGACGTGAATGCAGATAGTTTGTCAGGACATAAAGCACAAGGTAAACTAATAGAGCGTCAAATATAAGAAACCACATAAGATGAAGCAAGGTCAAAATAAAGTGGTAAACATAAATGTGTGAACCAACAAGGCCAATAAGAATTAGAGGAAGATAGGTCATGCAAAAGCTGGCCTAATAATGAAAATGTAAAAAAAAAAAAATTTATCTGAGGATCGTAAGAAAGTACCCAAAATCAAGAGCCACCAGGAAATGCTCTATGAAACTGTTAAGCGAGAGACGAATCACATGAGAAGATTGAGAGATGCACTCCCAGGATAAGGAATCTTCCCAAGAGATAAAATGTCTATCAAGACTATTCCTAGTAGAGGAAGGTCTATTGTGGATGCAGCCCTAAGGTAATAACTTCGTAAGGAGAATTGAAGTAAAAGGGATAGAAGGCTTGAACACTCACATAGACGATGGCCTATTGGATGGGTAAATCAGATTGTACTTCCCAATAGAATATGTAAGTTCCCATGTAAGGTCTCATAAGTAGGGCAGATTACTAAAGGTAACCCAACAGCCCAGACACCCGAGGGTAAGAGAAGTGAAGGTAGATTCGCTAGAGCGACAACATTTAGTACCAATCAGCCAGTTTGACAAGATGTCAATAGGTCTTTTGGGATTAAAGTACGAATAAGGAGCCTGCCAAGGATTAGTCCAATCTATAAGATTCGACACAAGAGGTAAAGTGTACGAATGTCTAGTATATGAAATGTACGAAGTAATGCATGAGGGTTCGCCAACAAGGCAAGGTATACGAGACTCCATCAAGAGGTTACGAGTTCAACCAGAATGGGAAGCTCAGTGCCATGCCGATCTTTAGAGAGGTTTAGAGGTTGATAGGGAGTTCGCCACTCCAGTTGAAGAATGAATGTTGGGGGTTTAATATATTTTCATATGGTCTCTTACATCCACCCAAATAGGACGGGATTTATTTTAAGTTGGCATAATGAAGGAACTCACTAAGTTAATTTGAACTTACAACAATGTGGTTGATGTTTACAAGACTTGTGACGATGGTTGATCAAGGACTTAGAGGAGAGACCAAGCCAGATGTTGCTGAGATCAAGTAATCGCGGATGGTTCTGAGTCATGTATGTAAGAAGGGGGTACCATTAGAAGCTACATATTTGGATCAATCATAGTGTAACCAGACAATATTCTTAGAGTCTGGATTCTGAAATTAGTTAACCCTAAGTTAGAAACTAAAAGGGTCTCATTGTAACAAACAGTCTATTTAGAGACAAAAATTTAAAGGACTAAACATTTAGTGGCTTAAGGCCTTGGTTGTAAGATTTATTATTGGTTTTATTTTTAGTCTGTTTTATAACAGTTGAGTTAGGAAAAAAATTAAAAATAGTTGAACCCGGTCCATTTGTGATGCTCCATACTCAGATCTGACGAACGGGTTGGGTTGGGGTGCTCTATTGAAAGTGCCTTATACACACATTAAGCTCAAATGGGCATGTAATTGAGGTTTTTACTCATAAAAGAATTAAGACAACTAAAAATTGCATTAAACATAAATTATAACTAAAATAAGAAAAAAATGATAAAAAGACTCGAACAACACTCAAAAACAAGTTATTTAAGTGTGAAAATAGCTTAATTTGTCATTTTGAAGTATGAAGTATCAATCACATCACATTTTAGACAAAATGGGTTTATTTTTATCATTTAAATTTTTATTCTTTGTAATGGTTATTTCCAATTAGCAATTACAATGGACGAATATAAAAGGTGTTGGTTATGCTTTTTGAGAAGTTTTTCAACCACTTAGCTTCAATCTCAGCCGACTCTAAAGCAATAAATTCTAACTCCATGGTAGATTTAATTATAAAAGTTTGTCTGGTTGATTTTCAAGTAACTACACCACTGCTAAGGGTGGACACATAACCACTAGTGGATTTTATCTCATCTGAATCTAAAATTTAGTTAGCATCATTGTATCGATCTAATACAATGAGTAATCCACTAAATAGAATACCACACTTCATAATGTCTTTTTAATATTTCATTAATCTAACTATAGCATCCTAATGCACATGATTTGAGTTGTGTGTATCTGCTAATCTATCATACATCATATTCTATATCAAATCAAGTGAAATTAATCAAATGCACTAGACTCTTTATAAGTTGTGCATACTCAAATTGAGCAATATGGTTGCCCCTCTTTTTTTAAAAATTAGGTATTAACATCATAAAGAGTACTCATAAGTTTGACATCAAAATCTTCAAACTTTTTTAAAATTTTCTCAATACATTTTTGTGATATCATTATACTATCACCTTGCATTATGATTTTAACATCAATATTGTAACACCCAAAATTTTTCAATATAGTAAGTGGCAATGTTTTAGGAACTGCTATAGTGAAGTTTTGAGAAAACTCAATAATGAAACTAATAAAGAGAATTTTTAAAAAGGATTATAAAGATTTATTGTTGGAAATCAATGAAGTAAATTTTGGATGTGAAATTGTGGGTAAAAAAGATTAAGTGAAAAGTTGAAAAAGTATAAGGCTAGAGTGTAAAGTGACCAATATGAGAAATTATAGATTAATAATGATTTTCTAATATTAATTTGACATGGATATGTATTTGTATCGAGAAAAGCAAGTTTGGATTAAATTGAATAAAATGAAAAGTAAATAGACCAAATTGCAAAATTTCCAATTTTGGCCAAGATAGAATTAAAATGCAAAAATGCATTGTTGGATAGGCTTATGGACCTTTATGATGTTGAAACACCCCAAACCCGGCCCACGAGCTTAGATCGGATCTGGTATGTTCCTCGATGTAAACCGGTTCAAGATTCTTTTGTTACTTTGAAAAACTGTGTGTTTTGAAAATAGTTTGTTTGTGGGTTGGGCTTGAGTTGAAAAATAAGTTTATTTTTATACTGAAAACCCATTTATTTCAGGTGACAAAATATTTAAAGTTTATTTTAAATCAAATTGACTTAATCTTTAATTAAGATAAATTCGTAACATAGTAATTAAAACAACAATAAAATCATCACTATGGCCTTATTACATAAAACAAAACCCAAAATAAAATTGTAGAGTACTTAGATAAAATAAAATGTCCAATTTAAATAATTTGCTTGCTGTGCATGGCCACTTTAAGCTCCTGCCGACCCGGTCCATTACTGCTCATCACCTGAAAAATATTCCCCAACGGGGTGAGTCAAACAGACTCAATGTGTAACCAACACTAAAATTTAATAGATTTAGGCATACCATACATATCATGTTCACACAATAATTCAAGATAATGATGCAATCCCGAACCCAAACCTAGATGCCATCCGCTACACATCCCCGTACCAACCTGCACACCGTGGGGACTACTAAGTCAACCCTCCATCCGCTACACTCCGTCGAAGGCAGTCGCTGCAGCCGACGTGCTCATCGCCCATATAAAGTTCGTGGCATAGCCACCAGATTCAGATAATTGTGTCATGAGACACCACATTCAGATAATGTAACCGAAGTTACCACATTCAGATAATATGACCGAAGTCACCACATTCAGATAGTGAGACCGAAGTTGTCACATTCACTTCCCCTTTCTCATATAACCTGGATGCCCCATATATTTCATATCATGCATATCATACTTAAATTCACATTCATGCCACTTTTCACATGTTAAAATATAACATATTTCGTAATCCTAGCAGGAGTAGGAAACGTACCTGAGTACTTTGTACCACATTAGGGTACTTTAGCCACATCCACATTCTTATATAGTCATATATTAAATATTTGCCATATAACATATTAAAAGTTAGTATGGGTACACACCTGTTTTACTTAACAACTTCACTGAAATCCCGAAGTCTGATCTACTGCCTTAGATCTCAATTCCTACATTTGATTAATCACTTACTATTTAGCAAAAGCCTATAAAACCAAATCCTAATAGGATTTGTATAATTGAAACCTACCTTTGATGCCGATTTGATGATTATTCAAATCCCGAAATTTTGCTGAGTTCCCTCTTGTATTCGGCCAAACACTAGATCTCTTCATATGTTAGTTTTGGCTTTTAAACAAAGTAAGAAAATGATCTAAATATCCAAAATAGACTATGGCCGAATATACCTATGCTCTTACCTTGAATTTTCCAAATTCTGAAGGTAATCTCTTGGCTATGGAGATGTCGACGGCCCTATACACCTATGTTAGATCCGCTTTCAATGTTAAACATCATAAGATGGCCTATGGCCGAATGTTTTAAACTCTTACCTTATGGATCTAAACCCAAAACTTGTCTCTTTGACCTCTGAAGATGTCGACAATGGTGGAAATCCTGGAGAACCCCTTTAACTTTGAAATCGACAGCTTCCTTGCTTGGGTTCTCCAAAAATTCGGCTTAAGGCTTGAAGTAGAATCGATTTTAACAAAGATGAGAAGAGAGGGTTGTGAGTTTTGGAAGAATCGGCTAAGGACTATGATTATTTTCGGTTTTGGAAAAAGAAAAGAGAAGAGAAGGGAGGCTAGAGAATTCGGCAAAGAGAGGAGAGGAAGAAAATTGATGAATAGCCCTCTTTCCTTCCTTTTATAGCCAAACTTACTGCTCAGAATCCCTTACTTGGCCACCACTCTTCTTTATTTGATAACTTTATCCTTTAATTATCATAAAATAAAAGAGTTTAATCCAACATTTATCTCATGGGAATAATGATAAATAAATCCCTTATTTATCTCTTTGAAAATACTTAAGATAAATCATCATTTATCCCTATTTAGCCGAAATTTAAAGAGAATAAAACTCTTCCTTTTTAAAAAACTTGTGCCGTCCACCTCACTTCTTCTGGAAGCAAAATAAAATTTCTTTTATTTGCTTCCCATGTGACTAGAACTTAGGCCCAGTCCCCTTGCATGTGGCGCCATTTCCAGAGGCCCTAAGTGGCATCTTCAGGCCACTTTTCCAAGCCTGTTTGTGTGTCAAATTCTTCCTATTAATTTTCTTAAGGCCACCTTGCCTTAATTTCCTCTTTTCAAACTTTAAAACTTGACATTTCTTTACATTTCCAAGTTTCCAAAAATTTTCGATTGCCTCCTTTAAACTTACATTTCCAAGTTTCCAGAAATGTTCACTTTCCTCTTTTAAACTTAACATTTCCGTACATTTTCGGGTTTCCAAAATGTTCATTTTCTAAATCTTTTCCATACATTTCCAGGTTTCCTAAAATGTTCAAAACACATTCATGACACATAAGACATGTCATTTCATACAATTAAACCGAAAATGCATAGGCCCTTTTCAGGATGTTACAGATGTTGTGAGAAGATTTAAAATGTTAAGTGTCGTAATTGATATTGATATGGTTGACGTCATGACATCAACAGTATATTCGAATCGGTCTAAATAGCTAATAGGGTAATCAAATTTCCGATTCATTATTAACAGTTCAAATCATACTTTATCATTTCTAATTTATCATCAGTTCATCAATTTATCATATAATACAACATGTTTCAACTCAGTCTTATGCCAAATTTCAATTATCAATCAAATCATGAAACTTCCATTTTATTTAATTTATCTTTGTGTCGATAATCAATCTTAACCATATCAATTCAGCCCAAATAATAATCAATAACTCACATCAACTCCATATAATGCAAAATGACATGAACATGCAAAAAATAAATGGTTCACAAATCATAGAAATACAAACCGAATTTTTGAGCTATTCGTCGTCCATTTTCTATTTCCCTTTACCTCTCAACGGTTTTGGGTCAGCGTTAGCTAAACAAAATCATAAAATAGATAATATTATCAAATTCTATTCAAATTATAACCAATCACAAAATCAAGCATACTTTATAGTTTACTCAATTTAGTCCATAAACCCAAGACAAACATAACTTTAAATCCAAAGCTTTAGATTGAAATCCGATTTCAAAATTACTCATTAGGGACCTCCTATTTCTTATTCCTATAGAAATTTCACATAAATTTTAAATTTTATTCAATTTGGTCCCTAATATACAAAACTAACAATTAAGCTTTATAATTTAGTCCTTTTCTTAAACTAAGCTTGATTTCTATCAATTTAACACCTAAATCATTCAATTATCAACAATTGCATCTCATAAAACTTCACCAATTGATCACATTGATCATTGGGTTAGCTTACTCAAGCTTCCAAGATAAAAAAAAATCTATAAAAATCAAAGGAAAATGGTTAGGAACTTACTTGAAATTGAAGCTAAAAGCTTGAAAACCCTCAAAATAGTGTTAAGCCTTTCTTCATGTCTTCAATTTGATTGAAGAAGATGAGTCCCTCTCTCTTTCCACCGGAATTCGGTTTATATAGTAGGATTAATTAGTTAATTAAGTTAATTAACCTTAATTTAATCAAATAAACTTAATTTGTTTAAGTTAATGGCCATTTCATTTTACCATCCACTAACACACATTTAAACATGGTTTAATTGATGTTTTGAACCTTTTTTTAATTTCAATTTAAGTTCCCAAGCTATTTCCTAATTAAAAATCTATAGCAGTTAGACTTTACAATTTAGTCCATGGGCCTTAATTAACCATAATTTCGGCCAAATTGACCATCCAAAATTTAATTCATTTATATAATAACTTCATAAATATCTTTATTTAATATTCACAGGCTTAGTTTACGGAAACAAGATCCCGAAACTGTAATATTTGATACCACTGGAAATCGAGGTGTTACATTAATGACTTTGCTCATTCAAAATGAAGGTAAGCTCTCAAGGAACTATCCTTACCTTGTTGGATTAATATTGATAAATCATTAGAGTTTAAATGGTAAAATGTTAATATGTGTTCAAATTTTAATGTTTAAGTAAAGAAAATAGTTTAATAAAATGAAAATAGAGATAAATGTGAATTTGCATAATCTTAGACTAAAATGTGAATGTGCTATAATATGAAATTGAGACAAAGTTTGACTTGAATAATGATAAGTAGAGTTTTAATGGAATTTACTGAATTGTGAAGAGAGGAATAAATTACGGCATCAAATGGACTACTAAATGATTTTGCCTTCAATGTGAAAATTTAGGGATTAAATGTATAGACTTGTGTAGAAACAATAAATTGGCTAATGAGGGGGTAATATGGTATATAGGAAATATGTCATCATAAGTCATCTTGTGTAACAAGAGAATTTGTTGTGAATAATATGTAAAATGTGGCTGTAATGCCTTAAAATTTCTAATTATATTATTGAGAAAATATGATACAAATATCTATCAGCTTTAGTGGTTATATGTTCTGGGAGTTTTTGGGAGGTCCCAAGTTCAAGTCTTCGTTTGGGAAAATTTTGGTATTTTGAATGAATTAGGCCTTACTCTTGTTCAGTAGGGTTTTATTTGATTGTTGGTAAAAATATAACAAAATGGGCCTGCTGGTCTGGTGGCTAAAGTGTGTGTTGGCGTGTGGGAGGTTTGGAGTTCAAGTCCCTGCGCGAGCAAGGGAATTATTTTTGTTGCCTGGCCGTGTGCCGTGGTGGAGTCCTAGTCAAATTGAAATTTCGAGTAGTGGAGTTGTTGTGGGAGGTTAGGGAGAGAATTAAGGAGATGAGTTACCAGATTTTTAGGCATTATCTTTTTGTTTAGTTTTTTTTTTTTCAAATTTCGAACTCTTTTCTACCTTTTTGACATTTTCTCTCTTCTCCCCCACTCTCAATTTTTGGTTTTCTCATTTTTTTAAATAATAAATCATTGCCGCTGAATTTCCTTTGAATTACCCTTCCGTTTTCTTTGTCTTTCTTCATCTTTTCCCCTTTGTGCAAGCATGCAATTGTGTTGTATGGTAAGTTTCCATTTTATTAAACTCGAATGTTACTCTGGATAAGGGATTAAGGGGTGTTTTGTTGATTGTTTAGGAGTCGATCGTGAGGCTGGAATTAACGTTCGTCGATTTGACTCGAAATGGTGATCGTTTGGTAAGCGTATAAGGTATGCATTTTCTTGTGTTGTTTGGGCGAGTGGTTTTGGCTTTGAATTCGTTTTTAACTTTGTTGAACTCTTCGTTAATGAGGAATGGTTATTTTTATAGTAGTGAATCGTTTTGATTGCTATCTCCCTCGTGTTGAGTAGTGGTAGAATTGTGTGAAGTTAGAAGGTAAGTGATGAACGGATAAGCTTAGACCTTTTGGTACGTGAATACGGTTTAACCTTAGTTTAAGACCGATTTTAAAGTCGATTATAGGTTTTTGGTGATCTCGGGATTGCGTAAGCAGCAAAAATGATACAGGTGCGTACCCGAAACGCAGAAAACGGGATTCGGCGAAAAGCTGTGTTGAAACCATTTTTATTTTGAAGTTTAGAAAATGGAGATCAACTTTAAAAATAAGGAGTCGCCACCAATCCCTTTTTGTTTAGGTGTGATCGGGTCACCTATAAAAATATTTTAGTTTGCGAAATTCGAGAAAACGGGTTCGGGAGTCGGTTACGTGCAAGGAATGGTTAGCACCCTCGCAACGCCCAAAGTTGGTACCAAATTGATTAATGTTGTCCTAACGTCGAAAATTTGGAAAGTTTTAAAAATGCAATTTCTTTGAAAAACAAGTGGAATATTCTAAACATAAGATTCATTCGCTCTAAAGGAACTAAATGCCACACCCAGCACGTTAGGATGTAATATCTTGAACCCTCAAAGTCAAAATCATCTTATAATTTTAGAATCATATGATTTAAAAATGATATTTGATTATCCGGTCGAACGAAAAAAAATCGACACCCAACACGTTAGGGCGCAATTCCTCAATCTTCCAAACATCAAACATTGCCTTCTTTTTTTACAAACTTTTGAAGTAAGCGATTTTAAATTTGACTTGAAATGTGTTTGTTTGGGTTTGTTTGGATGAACAATTTTTTATAAATAGGTTGGAAATTTTAATCACAATACAATAATAAAACAAAAGTATAATTGTGAACATAAAATAATAATATATGGTAATAATGAGAACACAAAAGAACAAATTAGAGTTCATACAATGGCAACATATCATATAAAGAAGAATAAATAATATATAAAAATAAAGAAAGTATTTGAAATTAGTAATATACAAACAACAAATTATATAGAAAACACAAATAAAAACAAAATATATAAAAGTTTAAAAAGATTATATTTAATAGTAATATACATATATGAATTTTAAAATTATACATATAATAACGGTGTAATATAAATAATCTAAAAATACATAATTGAAAGTCAGAACAATCAAATTAAAATAATGAAAGATTAGTAAAAGAATTTAAAATAATATATTACAACAATCAAAATAACTCAATTGAAATAAGTATAAACTAAAAGGGATAATTAATAAATAAATGAAACATTGAAATAGAAATGAGGACCAAAATATGATGCGCGCAAACAAACATGGACCAAACGCACAAATATTCCAAGCTTCTAAGTGCAGCGTTTAAATTGGATCAAATTGAAATGGCACTCAAATTGCAGAGATCAATTTTAAAAAAAAAATAAAGGAAAGCATGATAGATCTAATCAAATAGCAATATGAGACAGAGGGATCAGACGCGCAAATTATCCAATCATTGCAGAAGCACGCGGATCTCGCGGGTTTTGGATCGGATCGGGTCGGGCAGAATCAGGGTATCCCATACGACACAGTTTTAATATCATTGAAGCATGCTCTATACACACCGTATTAACCCCACTGATAAAACCAAAATCTAAGTCTAATTCTAAAAAACCCCTAATCGATATTCTTTTGGAAAGACTAAACCTAACTTTTCCCTTGATCGGCCGCCGCAAAGACAATCGGAAAAAATGGAAACAAACTCTGATCCATGTGCTTCACGAATCGGCGATGGAGTTCGCATCTGAAAGTATTATCACTTTCGTCCTCAAATCCCATTGCGACTTCGATTACAACAAAGTGAATCAGGATCCGGAGGTCGCATTCAGAAGATAAGTACTCTCCCTCTTTTTCTCTCCTCATGCAATAAGTATATAGATAGAAATAGAAGAAAGAAAAAACAAAAATGGAAATTCGGTGGATCTGTTAAAAAATCACCTCTCTGTTTTTGGTTTTGTGTTTGTATTATGTATTCGTCTGTGTGTGATACAAAAAAAATGGGATCCCCCTTTTTCACTGTTTACATCAGGCTTATATAGCCCTCAAACGAATAAAAATAAAAATCCTTTTTTATTTTTCTGTTCGTTCTCCTTCGCTGGCTTTTTTGTTTGTGCTGTTCGTTTCCTTGGTTGTTGTAGGTACAGCTGTGGAGGCGGGGTGGCCCGAGCACTCTGCTAGCGTGGAAGCCTGAGCGACGTGGGTGTTGTGAGGCACGCGTGGAGGCTGCACGAGGGAAAGGAATGGCATTCGATGGGCTACTGGAGTATTCTAGGAAGTTCTAAAGGTGCGCGTGGGCGCACACCGGAAACTCAAGAGGCGCGTGTGAGAGTAGCTACGGAGAAGGCACCAAAAGGCTCCCGTAGCTTCTAGGGTTTCCCAGATTGATCCACTATTGGACCACTTGGGCCGCTTGGTTCTGTTCTGTATCTGGGCCATTCTGGCTAGCTTAGAATTGGGTTAATTTAGTTTAGTGATTTTTAATTTGTTAGGTCTGGGTGTAATAATGGATTTGGACTAAAGGACTGATGGGTTGTTTATTAGGTGTGTAATTGGACATTTATTAATGGGATTTATTATTGGTTTTACTTTGGTTTTAATTTATTTTTGGTTTTATTTTATTTTTGGTTTTAAAATGGGCCGGGCAAAAATTGGGTCTTACAGCTACCCCTCTTTGCTCATTGTCGTGTAACGAGAATAGAGCAAAGACTTCAAAAAGGGCCAATTTTGTCCAGTCATACCTTTTTCAGTGCTTTTCTTCTTCGAGTAGCTTCGTTCCATCCCACTGCATTTTCAGGGGCCTGAGAACTAACGCTTCGGTCCACTCAAGGAAATTAGACTTTCAATTTGTTCCTGCAACTTCAGGAATGCCAAATATGTCATCTTCGGTCTGTTCCACTGCAAACTCAGGGATGCCAGACTGGTGGTTTAAATCTGTTCCACTATTGCTTAGGGAGACAAGATTTGCCGTTCGATCTTGGTTCCCTACTGCTTAGGGTGACAAGATCTACAATCTTTGACCTATTCCACTGCTGGTCAGGGAGATAGGGCTGGTGGCTTAAATCTGTTCCACTACTGCTTAGAGAGACAAGATTTGCCGTTCGATCTTGGTTCCCTACTGCTTAGGGTGACAAGATCTACAACCTTTGACCTATTCCACTGCTGGTCAGGGAGATATGGTCGGTGGCTTGAATCTGTTCCACAACTGCTTAGGGAGACAAGATTTGCCGTTCGATCTTGGTTCCCTACTGCCTAGGGTGACAAGATCTACAATCTTTAACCTATTCCACTGCTGATCAGGGAGATATGGCCGGTGGCTTAAATCTGTTCCACTACTGCTTAGGGAGACAAGATTTGTCGTTCGATCCTGGTTCCCTACTGCCTAGGGTGACAAGATCTACAATCTTTGACCTATTCCACTGTTGGTTAGGGAGATAGGGTCGGTGGCTTAAATTTGTTCCACTACTGCTTAGGGAGATAAGACTTGCCGTTTGATCTTGGTTCCCTACTGCTTAGGGTGACAAGATCTACAATCTTCGACCTATTCCACTGCTGGTCAGGGAGATAGGACCGATGTCTCCGATTTATTCCTGCAACTTCAGGATTTTCAGATCTACTATATTCGATCCGCTTCACTCGGGAAGGCAAAATCTTCGAATTCACCGATGTTGCGACAACATCCTCTAGGGGACCTGTCCTGTAAAATTAATTTTGTGTTTATGCTTATGTAAAATGGTTAGGATGCAATGATCAGAATGAATCTAATGCTCCTAACTAAATGTATTATGTATGACATTTGTATGAATACAGAATGTCATGAGAATGGTCTTTTTACCAAGATTAGGATGCAATGATTAGAATGAATCAAATGCCCCTAAATAGATGTGTCTCATGGATGATATTTGTATGAATGCAAAATTTTATTAGAATGATCCCTACTTAAGGTGTCATCGTTCATTGTTCATCGGGGTAATATGCTATCTTTTGTTCGGCTGGTATTCTCGACAGAAAGCCTGAGAAGACCATCATATCTTTGTTCAAAAGATTTGCCTCATTGTAACTTCTGCGTTCATCTCATTATAACTCTGGAGTATAAGATCTGGATCTTTTCCAATCCATCCCGCTGCAAGCCCAAAATGTAGGATTTGTTTCTTCTTCACCCATCCCATTGTTATTCAAAGGTGCATGACCTGAATCATTTTCCATTCAAACCATCACAACTCAGAGGTAGTGGACTGTAACTTGTTCAATCAGCTAATCACTCCCCAGGTGATCCGCATGATATTTGCATGGGTACAGCATATCATTTTTCTGCGAATGATTCCCTTTTCACTCTTGGGTTAACATTGCCCATTTTCCGTCAAGATCGTATTACTGACTCAATATCTTGACTTTTTTTTTTGACAAAATCTGAAAAGATAGCCTTAGTCTAGACTCTTCCTTAAACTTGGTAAGTTTTAAACAATAATCCTGTTTCAAGCTCTTGTATTATTCAGAAGCTTCCAGAGTAATATGCGAAACTCCTTTCATGAAAGTATTACTAGTCCACTAATCGTTATTTCAATGCAAAATGCTTGAAAAAGGTCATAACAATGGACAAGAAAGAAATTAATTAGGAGCGTAGCTCGAAGTAAAGCTATCAAAGGAAATTTATCGGTAATATATTTTGAAATGAATAAGATAATCAAAGATAACAAATTCAACACGGGTAAGATGGAAACTAGGTGCCCCAGATATCGCAGCTGAGCTTCTCTTGTTCAAACTTCTTGAGGGCCATTTTAAACTTAATATGTGCTTAGGGAATCCGGAGTACTTTGTCAATGCCCCAAGACGTCACATACTTCCTCATTGTTAATTTAAGCATAGCAATGCTACTGTATGCCCCACTTTCGATCAAAATTTGAGCCGCCTTTTCGGGTTTTCAACTCAAAATCCCCTTTGGTCATAAAGCGCCCTTTGCGGGTTTTCGCCTTAGCCCTTTCTTTTTCTTTCTTCTTTTTTTGATTGAAAATTCTTTATTTCTTTTCTTTTCTTTTCTCTTTTTTTTTTATTTTGATTTTGATTTGATATTTTTTTTTTGAAAAAGGTCTAAAGGCGCCCTTTGCGGGTTTTCACCTTGGCCTCTCCTTTTAGACGAAATCTAGATTCACCAGCCTGAGCATGTTCTTGCCATCCATCTTGGTCAAGGTTAATGATCTTCTAGAACAAGTCTTCTTCATCACATAAGGTTTTTTCAAATTTTGGCATTTTTCCTCTGAACTCCTTTTGTACGAGAAGAATTCCTTTTAATGTCGGGTACCTGTTATGAAATTCTCTTGGACGAACCTCTTTGTCATAAGCCCGTATCATTCATTTTGAATACTTTCAATCAAGCTCACTGGAGACATTCAGCTTCATCCAACTCATTCAAAGCTTGGAGAAAAGGAGTCTTAACCTCCCACCATTACTTCCCTTTCATAAACCAATAGGAAAAATGTTGCCCCTGTAAAGGTCCTAGCCGATATTCAAGAAATATAGAGGGTAAATGGTAACTTCTCTATGCCAACCCTTACAAGTCTAAGTCATTTTTCAAAAATTTTGAACGGTTTTTTTTTGCTGCATTTGCTGCACTGATATGGTGTCTGATCTTTGAACAGACTGTAAATCTTTGACATTGTGCAATTATGTTAAACACGTTTCTTTTTGGCATTCTTTATTGCCACTTTTTTTTGTTTTTGTTTTTTTTTTTTGAATTTGAATTTGATTTTGGATTTGGATTTGGATTTGGCTTTGAATTTAAATTTGGATTTGGCTTTGAATTTGGATTTAGATTTGAATTTGATGACTGCTGACTTTGTAACTTTGGCATATGAAGCAACCTTCACCCTCTTAGTGAAGTAATTGATAACCACAAAGTTGAATCGGTACCGGCTAGATGCTTTTGACAAGATTTGTCCCATAACATCTATGCCCCAACTATAGAAAGAATGGAAAAGGCATATAAGTCTTGTCTCCTCCAATTTGGCATTTACAGCGTAACTGATGCAATTTCCTTTTCTTGGTAAACTAGTAACCCGATCCTCTTGATTAGCCTGACCATTGTAGCACCATTAACAGCATACCCATATTTCAAGCCTGGCGTGCTTAGACATGATTGTGCAAAAACATCTTGGAATTCTTAAAAATAGCTCAATGATATCTTGTCTTATTTCTATGGTGAGTTAGGCTTTTTCCTAAGCTCGCAGCGTCTCCTGACCCTTTGCAAAGTAGAGTCTATTTTCACTTGCTCTACCATCCTTAACAAATCAAAAGATAGGCTACAATCTCTGTCATCTTCAAAGTCCTTAGATCCCCTAGACTCATATCTCATTCAAAAAGGGAGTTTGTAACAATGTCGCTCCTGTTGTTGATATCTGGGTACCTATTGTAGGTACGGAGGCAAGTTCCAAAGAATCAATGATTCTAAGGATGGTTATTTATGTGGTATGGTCATGAATAAAGAATGAAAGAATATTCTAAAACACCAAAGAATGTACAGTATGAAATATAAAGGATGAAAAAATATTTACTTAAAAAGATACATTTTATTGAAATAAAAATTCTGGACACGAGCCCATTTCACAAAAGAATTCTTATTGCTTCTGGGCTTAAAGCAACAAGCATGTTTTGAATATTCCTCTAGATTAACTCTAAAAATACAGGGATCCCTTCCACAGTCCCATTGCTTAAAATCTTCCCAAGTATGTAAGGGCTTGGAAACTTTTATTCCCCGATTCCCTCTTCAGATATGTCATTGGTGTTTTAATTCCCAGATTGTTAGGCCTCTGATGGCTTTTTCAAGGAATCACAACTCTCCTCCCCCCTCCTTCAATTATCACTGCTTCGTTTGGCTCATCAACCTTTAGAACCATTATTTTAATAAGCCTTTCGACCAATTTCTTAAATGCCATGCAGTTATCGATTGAGTGACCCATTATCCCCGCGTGATACCCACATTGAGCATTCAAATCATACCATTTGGGGTACGGGGGTTGTATTGGTTCCATGTAATGATGAGCCACCACATGTTCATCAAATAGGCTTTGATACAACTCCCTATATGTCATTGGAATTGGTGTAAACTGGAGTTGCTTTGCACTGGATTCTTGTCTTGATAAGCCCTGATGGTCAGTGGTCACAGCCCTTGGTTGACCTACAGTAACTAATTTGGGACGCTTGCTCAAGTTGTTCACTTCATTTTCCCTATTTCTCGGGGCTGATCTTTTTGCACTTTCTTCAGCATCTATCTTTCCACTCTTTATGGCATTCTCAATCATTTCTCCAGTCATTACGATGTCTGAGAAGCTCTTTGTGGCGCTCCCTAGCATATGAGTGATAAACGGGGCCTTCAGTGTATTAATAAAGAGCATTGTGGTCTCTTTCTCCAAAAGTGGTGCCTGGACTTGGATAGCAACCTCTCTCCACCGCTGCGCATACTGTCGAAAACTCTCATTTATTCTCTTCTCCATATTCTGCAAAGTAATTCTATCGGGGTTCATATCTATTACATGACTATACTGTTTCATAAAAGCTTGAGTTAAATCTTTCCATGAACTAATCTCGGTACGACTCAACTGGTTATACCATTGGGACGCTGCCCCAGTTAGACTGTCTTGGAAGTAGTGAATCAGTAATTGATCATTGTTGACATGCCCAGTCGTACGTCTGCAGAACATAGTGATATAAGCTTCGGGACAACTATTTCCGTTATACTTCTCAAACTCCAGTATTTTAAATTTGTGGGGAAGCACTAGGTCCGGAACCAAGCTTAGATCCTTAGCATCGATCCCTCTATAATTATCAGCACTTTCCATTGCTCTGAATTTTTCTTCCAGCCTTTTGTATCAGTCATCTAACTGCTTTTGTGATTCCATTCTTGCTCTTTCTCCTTCTGCTATATTATCTAGATCAGGAACAACGAGATTGGCACCCTCTGGAGTAAAACCTGATCTAGTTTGGGAATTCAGTGGTATCGCGGCCCCAGCTTGAAACTGTTGAGGATTAATCATAACAGATGGTCTCTGCAAAGTCGCTTCAAGTCGTGTTTGCACATACGGTAGGGTAAAACCAAAGGGATGTTAAGGATACTCAGCATTCTCCTCAACATTAACCATTTGACTCTTTCTTTTATCTGTAAGCCCTTTAAACAAATGCGTCATTTGAGTCATCATGCTTTTCTGAGATTCCATCATTTTCTCCATCATATCTTGTTAAATCTTAGCCAACTGCTCTTACATCTATGCTTGCATCTGTTCTTGCATCTCTTTCTGTGTTTGTTCCAATTTTTCTAGTCTTTTATCCATTGTCTGAGTTTTCGTTCTTGTACCGCAGGGATACGTATCTGGTAAGGTTTTGTCAGTTTTCAGGTTGCTGAAATAATTTTAATAAATTTGTGGTCTTTCTACCAATTTTAATGCATATGATGTAATACAATGCAAATGTATGGAATGCAGTGCCAATGCATGGAATGAATGCAAATATAAACAACACAAAACATGTTAGCACAAAAAAAAATAAACAACCAAAATAAATTACCTAAATAGGTGACAACTAGGGTTTGACACGGCTATACCTAGGGTTAGCTCTTAGGATTCACTATATGTGGTTTAGTTCTAACGAGAGGGTACCTGAACCAGCAGATTCCTCAATCCTCACCCATAATAGGCTCATACAGATCGAGTTCGGGTTAGGGGAATACATTTCCCTATGGCCATGCGGGGATGAAAACCTCACGAAGCACATAGGTACAGATGTATCCCGGAAGCAGTCCACTAGCCCATGCGGAGGTGAAGACCTCACGAAGGCTTAGCTTCTTACTCCCACTTAAAGGTGTGATCACAACGGTCATGCAATGCAATGCCAAAGTATTTCTTGAGACTCGACATTATAGTACAAATACATGCATCAAAAGAAACATGATTTTTCAAAACAACTTTCCAAATTTTCAAACAAAAGGACAAAAATTAATCAATTTATGGCCTGACTCTCAACCAGTCCCCAGTCGAGTCGCCAAGCTTTCGAAACCATTTTTATTTTGAAGTTTAGAAAATGGAGATCGACTTTAAAAATAAGGAGTCGCCACCAATCCCTTTTTGTTTAGGTGTGGTCGGGTCACCTATAAAAATATTTTGGTCTACGAAATTCGAGAAAACGGGTTCGGGAGTCGGTTACATGCAAGGAAGGGTTAGCACCCTTGCAACGCCCAAAGTTGGTACCAAATTGATTAATGTTGTCCTAACGTCGAAAATTTGGAAAGTTTTAAAAATGCAATTTCTTTGAAAAACAAGTGGAATATTCTAAACATAAGATCCATTCGCTCTAAAGGAACTAAATACCACACCCAGCACGTTAGGATGTAATATCTTGAATCCTCAAAGTCAAAATCATCTTATAATTTTAGAATTATATGATTTAAAAAGGATATTTGATTATCCGGTCGAACGAAAAAAATCGACACCCAGCACGTTAGGGCGCAATTCCTCGATCTTCCAAACATCAAGCATTGCCTTCTTTTTTTACAAACTTTTGAAGTAAACGATTTTAAATTTGACTTGAAATGTGTTTGTTTGGGTTTGTTTGGATGAACAATTTTTTATAAATAGGTTGGAAATTTTAATCACAATACAATAATAAAACAAAAGTATAATAGTGAACAAAAAATAATAATATATGGTAATAATGAGAACTCAAAAGAACAAATTAGAGTTCATACAATGGCAACATATCATATAAAGAAGAACAAATAATATATAAAAATAAAGAAAGTATTTGAAATTAGTAATATACAAGCAACAAATTATATAGAAAAAACAAATGAAAACAAAATATATAAAAGTTTAAAAAGATTATATTTAATAGTAATATACATATATGAATTTTAAAATTATACATATAATAACGGTGTAATATAAATAATCTAAAAATACATAATTGAAAGTCAGAACAATCAAATTAAAATAATGAAAGATTAGTAAAAGAATTTAAAATAATATATTACAACAATCAAAATAACTCAATTGAAATAAGTATACACTAAAAGGGATAATTAATAAATAAATGAAACATTGAAATAGAAATGAGGACCAAAATATGATGCGCGCAAACAAACATGGACCAAACGCACAAATATTCCAAGCTTCTAAGTGCAGCGTTTAAATTGGATCAAATTGAAATGGCGCTCAAGTTGCAGAGATTAATTTTAAAAAAAATAAAGGAAAGCATGATAGATCTAATCAAATAGCAATATGAGACAGAGGGATCAGATGCGCAAATTATCCAATCATTGCAGAAGTACGCGGATCTCGCGGGTTTTGGATCGGATCGGGTCAGGCAGAATCAGGGTATCCCATACGACACAGTTTTAATACCATTGAAACATGCTTTATACACACCGTTTTAACCCCTCTGATAAAACCAACATCTAAGTCTAATTCTAAAAAACCCCTAATCGATATTCTTTTGGAAAGACTAAACCTAACTATTCCCTTGATCGGCCGCCGCAAAGACAATCGGAAAAAATGGAAACAAACTCTGATCCATGTGCTTCACGAATCGGCGATGGAGTTTGCATCTGAAAGTATTATCACTTTCGTCCTCAAATCCCATTGCGACTTCGATTACAACAAAGTGAATCAGGATCCGGAGGTCGCATTTAGCAGATAAGTACTCTCCCTCTTTTTCTCTCCTCATGCAATAAACATATAGATAGAAATAGAAGAAAGAAAAAACAAAAATGAAAATTCGGTGGATCTGTTAAAAAATCACCTCTCTGCTTTTGATTTTGTGTTTGTATTATGTATTCATCTGTGTGTGATACAAAAAAAATGGGATCCCCCTTTTTCACTGTTTACATCAGGCTTATATAGCCTTCAAATGAATAAAAATAAAAATCCTTTTTATTTTTCTGTTCGTTCTCCTTCGCTGGCTTTTCTGTTTGTGCTGTTCGTTTCCTTGGTTGTTGCAGGTACAGCTGTGGAGGCGGGGTGGCCCGAGCACTCTGCTGGCGTGGAAGCCTGAGCGACGCGAGTACTGTGAGGCGCGCGTGGAGGCTGCACGAGGGCAAGGAATGGCATTCGATGGGCTAATGGAGTATTCTAGGAAATACTAAAGGTGCGCGTGGGCGCATACCGGAAACTCAAGAGGCGCGTGTGAGAGTAGCTACGGAGAAGGCACCAAAAGGCTCCCGTAGCTTCTAGGGTTTCCCAGATTGATCCACTGTTGGACCACTTGGGCCGCTTGGTTGAAACACCCCACACTCGGCCCACGAGCCCGGACCGGATCTGGTATGTTCCTTAAGTAAACCGATTTTCAAATTCTTTGTTACTTCGAGAAAATTTGTACAATTTTAGGAAATATTGTTTTGGATTGGGCTTAGGTTGGGAAACCCATTTAATTAATTTAAATATCCAATTTTATTAAGGTGACGAAATAATTTTCTTTATGTTTATAAAAATATATTTCGCTTAAAATTTAATCCAACAATCGTTTGTAACAAAATAATTAAAAATAAAGCAGAAATAAAGAAAATCCACTGGGCCTTATGGCCTTATTACATTAAGTAAAACCCAATAATAAAATTAAATGTACTAAAAAGAAATAAAGTCCCAAAATAAATAAAATCTTCCAATTGAGCATGGCCACCTCAAGGTCTACCGTCCCGGTCCGTCACTGTTCATCACCTGAAAATAGTTCCCACAACGGGGTGAGTCAACAGACTCAATGTGTACACAACATTAACATTCAACAAATCAGGCATACAAGTTCATATCAAATTCATGTTCATATAAAATAAATGATGCAACCCAAACCCAAGCCTAATGGTCCATCCGCTACACACCACCCGTACCTGCCAGTCACACCGTGGGGACTACTAAGTCAACCCTCCATCCGCTACACACCATCGAAGGCAGTCGCTGCAGTCGACGTGCTCATCGCCCATATAATTTGTGTCATTAGACACCGTATTCAAATAATGTAACCGAAGTTACCAAATTCAGATAATGTAACCGGAGTTACCATATTCAAATTTTGTGACCGTAGTCACCATATTCCGTTGGTGAGACCGAAGTCAACACCTTCTTCCCCTTTCACATATATCCCGAATGCCCCATATATCATGCATAACATACTTAATTTCTCATTATTCACATGTTAACAATATAACATATTCGTAATCCTATCGAAAGTAGGAAACGTACCTGGGTACTCTTACCACATTTGTGGTACTTAGCCACATTCACATTCTTATGCATATTCATATATTAAAAATAATTGCCATATGATATACCGAAAATTAATGTGAGTACACACCTGATTCGCTTATTAGATTTCTTGAAATCCCGAAGAACGATCTACGGATCTAGATCTTTGACTCCTATATTCGGCCATTCAATAAAACATGTTAACAAACCTATTTGGCTTAAAAACCAAATCCTAGTAGGATTTGTATTACTTACCTTGTTGCCGAATTGGATGATCAAGTCCCAAAAATTGGCTAGTATTCTTTTTCCTTGAAATCGGCTATCACTAGACATGTAACCATGTCAGTTTCCGGCTTTTGAAACAATGGAAAATAATTCTAAATACCAAAATTAAGCCTTGGCCGAATATCACTTACCATACAAATTCCAAATCTGAAGAGGATTCCTTGCCCTATATGTCTGTCGAAATCTTCATGTTAGATCTAATCTAACATATACATCATAACCCTTAATCAAATAAATTTATCTTACCTTAGATCCTTGATCCTTGTATTCGACAGTTGTAGAAACCCTTTTGATGTTGTAGTTGATTGCTCCTTTACTTAGAATCAACAAAGATTCGGCTTTGACAGTAGAAACAGAGAAGAAAATAGAAGAAAAGAAGATGGATCTTGCTTAAAGAAAAATTCGGCAGAGAGGGGGAGAGAGCTAGGAAAATTTCGGCAAAGAGGAAGCAAAAGTGAATGAGTAGCCCTCCTGCCCCCCTTTTATAGCCAAAGTTATCAGCCTAGGAGTCCCTTACTTGGCCACCACTCCTCTTTTTGATAATATTATCTCTTTTATTTAAAAGATAAAAGCCTTTAATCCATCAATTATCTCCTCAATTTTCTTAAAAGAAAATCCTTTATTTATCACTTATTATTCACATATTTATGCAAATAAAACTCTTCCTTTTCTAGAAACCCATGCCATCCACCTCAGCCTTCTGGAAGCAAAAATAAAACTTATTTATTTGCTTCTCAAGTGACTCGAACTCAGGCCTATTTCCCTGCATGTGACGCCATCTCCTTAGGCCTTAAGTGGCATCTTCAGGCCACTTTTCCAAGCCTGTTTGTGTGTCAAACTTCTCCATCTTTTTCTTTTAAGGCCCTCTAGCCCTTATTTCCTATTTTAAACTTTAAAATTTGACATTTCGGCATCATTTCTAAGTTTCCTAAAATTTTCGATCGGCTCTGTAACTTGCCATTTTTCTTACATTTCCAAGTTTCCAGAAATGTTTACTTTCCATTTTTGAATCATTTCCAAAAATGTTCAGGTTTCCAAAATGTTCAAGTTTCCAAAATGTTCAAGTTTCCAAAAATGTTCAAGTTTCCAAAAATGTTCATTTCCATTTCCATGTCCATTTCTAGGTTTCCAAAAATATCAAAAATTTATTCTTAGTACTTGAGACTTAACATTTCGTACAATTAAACTGAAAATGCATAGGCCCTTTTCAGGATGTTACAGTTCTACCCCCTTAAACAAAATTTCGTCCCCGAAATTTCCTAACTAAAATAGTTGAGGGTATTGCTGTCGCATTGCCTCCTCGGGTTCCCACGAAGCTTCTTCTGCTCCATGATTGCGCCATAACACCTTGACTAGAGGAACAGACTTCCTTCGTAGTACTTTCACATCACGTTCCAAGATCCGAATCGGTTCTTCCTCGTAGGATAAGTCTGGCCTTAGCTCCACCTCTTCAACCGGTACTATATAAGATGGATCCGATCGGTAGCGACGTAGCATGGATACATGAAATACGTCGTGCATCTGCTTCAATTCTGGTGGCAACTCCAATTGGTATGCCACTGGCCCAATTCGCTTCAATACTCGATAAGGCCCTATAAACCTTGGGCTTAACTTCCCTTTTTGACCGAACCTCATTACCTTCTTCCAAGGCGAGACTTTCAAGAATACTTGGTCTCCCACTTCAACCTCTATTTCCTTCCGCTTAAGGTCTGCGTACGACTTCTGCCTATCAGAGGCTTCCTTCAACCGTGTCCGAATTAACTCAACCTTCTCTTCAGTTTCTGCCACCAACTCTGGACCCAAAACTCGGCGTTCTCCTAACTCGGTCCAACAAGTAGGTGTTCTACACTTCCTACCATACAATGCTTCGTATGGTGCCATCCGAATGCTGGCCTGATAGCTGTTGTTGTAAGCGAACTCAGCTAAAGGCAAGTAATTTTCCCAACTTCCTCGGAAATCCATTACACAGCCTCTCAACATATCCTCTAACACTTGTATAACCCGTTCAGACTGCCCGTCTGATTGTGGATGAAAAGCCGTAGTGAAGTCCAACTTAGTGCCTAAGGCTTGATGAAGTGCTTTCCAAAATCGAGACGTAAACCTTGGGTCTCTATCAGAGATGATCGACACCGGTACTCCATGCAGCCTCACAATCTCCGCCACATATAACTTGGCCAACTTCTGAAGAGAATAATCCATTCTTACTGGGATGAAGTGCGCGGACTTAGTCAAACGGTCCACTATCACCCATACCGAGTCCTTCTTAGTAGGCGTAAGGGGAAGCCCACTAACGAAGTCCATGGTAATTCTTTCCCACTTCTATTGGGGAACTTCGATTGGTTGAAGCAATCCTGATGGAACTTGGTGTTCAACCTTAACTTGCTGACACGTCAAACATTTCCCCACAAATTCAGTCACCTCTCGTTTCAGATCAGACCACCAAAATTGTTTCCTTAGATCTCTATACAGCTTGATGCCTCCGGGATGCATAGCATAAGGGCTACCATGCGCTTCCCGAAGAATCCTTTGTCTCACCTCCTTATCTTTCGGCATACAGACCTTTCCATTGTAGCACAATACTTCTTCATCATTGACGCCATAGTCCTTTAATCCTCCTTGTTGTACTTGCTGTAACTTAGCACTTAAGTCCTTATCCGCCAACTGTCCCTCTTTAACCTCCTTCAGCCAGGTGGGCTTGACTTGCAATTCTGCCAACAGGCTTCCATCATCATACAGACTTAAATGAGCGAACAAAGCCTGTAGATCCGACACAACCTTCCTACTCAGGGCATCGGCTACCACATTCGCCTTGCCCGGATGATATTCTATCGAACAATCGTAGTCCTTCAACAATTCCACCCACCTTCGTTGCCTCAAGTTCAACTCCTTTTGAGTCAACAAATACTTAAGACTCTTGTGGTCTGTGTAGATAACTGACCTTTCTCCATAAAGGTAGTGCCTCCAAACTTTAAGGGCGAAAACCACTGCTGCTAGTTCCAAGTCATGAGTTGGGTAGTTAACCTCATGAGGCCTTAACTGTCGTGACGCATAGGCGACCACTTTTCCATCTTGCATTAGCACACAGCCTAACCCCGTATGCGAAGCGTCACGGTACACCACAAAATCTTTTCCTGCCTCTGGCTGAATTAACACTGGAGCTTCCGTCAACACCCTTTTAAGCTTTTCAAAGCTCTCCTGCTGCTTATTAGTCCATTCGAAGGGTACTTCCTTCCTTAGCAACTTTGTCAAAGGCGCGGCTATTGACGAGAACCCTTCCACAAACCTTCTGTAATAGCCTGTCAAGCCTAAGAAACTTCGGATTTCAGCCACGGACCTAGGTGGTTTCCAATCCAACACTGCTTCGATCTTCCTAGGATCCACTCTTATTCCTTCTGCGGATACCACATGTCCTAAGAATGCCACCTCCTTAAGCCAAAATTCACACTTGCTGAATTTGGCATAGAGCTTCTTCTCCCTTAACACTTCCAACACAACTCGGAGATGCTCATCATGCTCCTCTTCCGACTTCGAGTACACCAAAATATCTTCGATGAACACAACGACGAACCTATCCAGGTAAGGTTGGAAAACGATTCATCATGTCCATGAACGCGGCTGGAGCGTTCGTCAACCCAAACGGCATCACCACAAACTCAAAGTGGCCATATCTTGTCCTAAAAGCGGTCTTATGGATGTCAGCCTCCTTCACCTTCAACTGATGATATCCCGACCTTAAGTCGATCTTTGAAAATACTGCGGCCCCCTTCAGCTGATCGAACAAATCATCGATCCTTGGCAAAGGATACTTGTTCTTAATGGTCAGCTTATTCAACTGACGGTAGTCTATGCACATACGCATAGTTCCGTCCTTCTTCTTTACAAATAGGACCGGTGCTCCCCATGGAGACACACTGGGTCTGATGAACCCACGATCCAACAACTCTTGGATTTGAGCCTTAAGCTCCACTAACTCCTTTGGCGCCATTCGGTATGGGGCGATTGACACAGGAGCTGTTCTTGGTAGCAAATCTATCCCAAATTCCACCTCCCTATCTGGGGGTATTCCTGGTAATTCCTCTGGAAATACATCCACGAAGTCCCTTACCGTCCTAACTCCATTAATACCTTCCTCCTTCCCACCTATCGTACTAATGAAGGTTAAGAATGCCTTACACCCCTTATTAATCATCTTCTTGGCCTTTAGTGCCGAAACCAAGTTAGACAAGTAGTTCCTCCTTTCTCCGATCATGGCTACCACTTTATCCTCCGGGGTTCTTAGTTCCATACGCTTAGCCGCACAATCCAACACAGCTTAGTGTTCTACTAACCAATCCATTCCAAGTATAAGTTCAAACTCTCTGAAAGGTAACTTCATTAAGTCTGCCCGAAAGTTCACTCCCTGAATCTCTAAGGGCACATTTCGAAAGATCTTGTCTACCACAATGGTTTGACCTAATGGGCTTACTACAGTCATCTGTCTATCAGAAAGTTCAGAGTCTAGGCCTAGTGTTTCCACTACACTACATGCAACATAGGAATGGGTCGAGCCCACATCAATCAGAGTAAAATAGGGTTTGTCAAAAATAAAGAACGTACCGGTTATTACATCCGGCGCGTCACCATCCTCCCTCCGGCGAACCGCATAAACCAAACCCAGTTGTCTTGCTTCTGCATTAGCATTAGCATTAGTAACACTTCGGCCCTGTGTTCCACGGCCTCTGCCAGCACCATTACCTCGATTGCCCAAACCACGACCCCGTTGAGGCTGCTGTCCGCCTCTACCAGTTTGGCTAGCATTCTGAACTGCCGGTCGGCTCTCATCTGTTTGCTTGGGACAATCCTTAAGCATATGGTCCTTGGACCCACACTTGAAACATCCTCCCGTCTTTCTCCAGCACTCTCCCAAGTGCTTCTTTCCACAATGCTTACAAGGTCGATACTGCCAGCCCGTACCAGCTTGTTGATTTCGGGGCCCGTCAACTCTAGGCCTCTTGTGACCCTTTCCAGATGGTCCAAAACCTCTTTTGGGCTTATTCCTATCCACAGTCTATTTGGTAGCATCCTTAATACCTTCGGCCACCTTGGCCTTTTCCATCAAAGCAGAGAATTCCCGCTCCTGATGCGGTGCTATCAACAGTCTCAGATCGTCCCTCAGTCCGTCCTCAAAACAGACACAGCGTTCATGCTCAGTTGCCACTACACCTCGAGCATAACGACTCAACCTCAGAAATTCCGCCTCATATTCTGCGACAGACTTACTCCCTTGTACCAACCCCAGAAAAGTTTTCCTTTGCTCATCTGTATACCTGGTTCCCACATATTTCTTCTGGAATGCCTCCTTAACATATTCCCAGGTCAGATCCTCAGCCGTGGCACCATCCCGCACAGTTAACTACCATTGATACGCTTCATCGCATAACAGTGCCACCATTCCCTTTAACTTTTCTTCAGGGGTCAGATCAAGCTCATCCATGATGCCCTCTATTGCTTCCAACCAGTACTCAGCTGTACTGGGTGCCACTCCAGATACTCCTCGAAACATTTCCGCTCCAGTAGCTCGGAGCCGTTCAGGCACAGACTTACGTGTTCCCGAATTTCCTCCTGCCCCCGCCACCAACTCCAAAACTCGCAGCACAGCCCGCGACACAGCATCATCCCCCGTCTGAGCTTGCTGCTCCACACCAACAGCTGGGAGCGGTGGGGGTGGTGGTACCTCATTATCAGACCATTGACTCGATCTAACGGGTTCTGACCTAGTCATTCTTCCTCTACCGCGTCCACGACGGCCATGTCCTCTAGAGCTCATTTCGGCGTCGAGATCTGATTAAGAAGTTTTATGTATTACTACTTTGGTTTCACTTGTTTACTCGCGAAGAAATTTTATGACAAGAGTTTTAGGAGTGGTTCTTTCGTATTCACACAAGCATACAGTCTTTCCATTCATTCATTCATCCATCAAACAAGCATGAACTTTCGTTCATTCAGAGAAACGTTGTAATTTTCATCGTTATTGTGTTTCCACTACCCAGGGGTATTTCCGTAATTTTGTCCTACAGGGGTATTTTCGTAATTTTTCAAGATAAAAAGTTCCTTGATGATTTTGTCGAAAATATTTTGGTAATTTTAAAGTCCCGGGGTAATTTTGGAAAAATTTTGAAATCCAGGGGTATTTCGGAAATTTTTGACCTCGGGGGTATTTCGGTAATTTTCCAAAAACCAGGATAAATTTGTAAAATTTAATAAGTTAGGGATATTTCAAAAGTTGTAAAACTTTGAGGGTTCTTTTTTTTTTTTTGAGAGTTTCCCTTTTCAAATGGTGATATTTGCAAAAATTTCGGAAACCGGGGTCATTTTGGTCATTTTGTAAGTTAGGGGCAATTTTGAAATTTTTTTTTCAAAATCAAGGTATTTTTGATAGTTTGCAAATTAGGGTTTGTGAACACTTATAAAATAAGGAAATTTTGGCAAAACTGTTAGGTAGGTTCATATTTTGTAAATCAAGGGCATTTTGGTAATTTTGCCACTAGGGGCATTTTTGTAATTTTCACAAATCAGAAATTTTTCAAAAAATTTTATAAAGATGGTTTTCTCAAATTCAAAAGAAATTTTTGAGAATTTTAAAACTGGGGTTTGTTGTTTTGTTCTTCTTTTTTTTTTTTTAGGAAAAACATGGCTAGTTCCCTTTCGGGTTTTAGTCATTATGTTTAGCCTATGGCCGAGCCCTCTTGGTCAGGGTGAACCAAAGCTACGCACCAGGCAGGATTCGAGTGGAGAGGAGGTGAGTCACGCGGACTGCTTAAATACCAAGCTCCCACCGAAACCATTCCTAGACATGCGCACAGAGGTTGCCACACCTACTGAGCCCTCTGAGTTAGGGTGAACCGAAGCTACGCACCAGGTAGGATTCCTGCGAAGAGGAGGTGAGTCACTAGGACTGCTTAAATACCAGGCTCTTTCGGATCCAATCCTAGACATGCGCACAGGGGTTACCACACCCTAGCTCAGTGACTTAGCCATAGGTTTGTTCAGTGCATTAAGTCTTATGTGGGTTTGTGTTTGAGTAGTCTAGTCCTAGAGTTCAAGTTCCTATCATTCTATTCTACGTTCCATGCCTGTTCTACCCTTACACAGTTCATAAATCACAGAATCACACATAAAGTTAGGGGTACTTACCTGGTGGACTGCGGGTCGGAGACTTAGGGGCCATGCCAGAAACCTGCTTATTTTCAAAGAAGATCATTTGGGCTCGAATTCAAAATGTTTTGGGCCTTAGCCCACAGGCCGAGAGTTTTAAAACCGGGCTCTGATACCAAGCTGAAACACCCCACACCCGGCCCACGAGCCCGGACCGGATCTGGTATGTTCCTTAAGTAAACCGATTTTCAAATTCTTTGTTACTTCGAGAAAATTTGTACAATTTTAGGAAATATTGTTTTGGATTGGGCTTAGGTTGGGAAACCCATTTAATTAATTTAAATATCCAATTTTATTAAGGTGACGAAATAATTTTCTTTAGGTTTATAAAAATATATTTCGCTTAAAATTTAATCCAACAATCGTTTGTAACAAAATAATTAAAAATAAAGCAGAAATAAAGAAAATCCACTGGGCCTTATGGCCTTATTACATCAAGTAAAACCCAATAATAAAATTAAATGTACTAAAAAGAAATAAAGTCCCAAATAAATAAAATCTTCCAATTGAGCATGGCCACCCTAAGGTCTACCGTCCCGGTCCGTCACTGTTCATCACCTGAAAATAGTTCCCACAACGGGGTGAGTCAACAGACTCAATGTGTACACAACATTAACATTCAAAAAATCAGGCATACAAGTTCATATCAAATTCATGTTCATATAAAATAAATGATGCAACCCAAACCCAAGCCTAATGGTCCATCCGCTACACACCACCCGTACCTGCCAGTCACACCGTGGGGACTACTAAGTCAACCCTCCATCCGCTACACACCATCGAAGGCAGTCGCTGCAGTCGACGTGCTCATCGCCCATATAATTTGTGTCATTAGACACCATATTCAAATAATGTAACCGAAGTTACCAAATTCAGATAATGTAACCGGAGTTACCATATTCAAATTTTGTGACCGTAGTCACCATATTCCGTTGGTGAGACCGAAGTCAACACCTTCTTCCCCTTTCACATATATCCCGAATGCCCCATATATCATGCATAACATACTCAATTTCTCATTATTCACATGTTAACAATATAACATATTCGTAATCCTATCGAAAGTAGGAAACGTACCTCGGTACTCTTACCACATTTGTGGTACTTAGCCACATTCACATTCTTATGCATATTCATATATTAAAAATAATTGCCATATGATATATCGAAAATTAATGTGAGTACACATCTGATTCGCTTATTAGATTCCTTGAAATCCCGAAGAACGATCTACCGATCTAGATCTTTGACTCCTATATTCGGCCATTCAATAAAACATGTTAACAAACCTATTTGGCTTAAAAACCAAATCCTAGTAGGATTTGTATTACTTACCTTGTTGCCGAATTGGATGATCAAGTCCCAAAAATTTGCTAGTATTCTTTTTCCTTGAAATCGGCTATCACTAGACATGTAACCATGTCAGTTTCCGGCTTTTGAAACAATGGAAAATAATTCTAAATACCAAAATTAAGCCTTGGCCGAATATCACTTACCATACAAATTCCAAATCTGAAGAGGATTCCTTGCCCTATATGTCTGTCGAAATCTTCTTGTTAGATCTAATCTAACATATACATCATAACCCTTAATCAAATAAATTTATCTTACCTTAGATCCTTGATCCTTGTATTCGACAGTTGTAGAAACCCTTTTGATGTTGTAGTTGATTGCTCCTTTACTTAGAATCAACAAAGATTCGGCTTTGACAGTAGAAACAGAGAAGAAAATAGAAGAAAAGAAGATGGATCTTGCTTAAAGAAAAATTCGGCAGAGAGGGGGAGAGAGCTAGGAAAATTTCGACAAAGAGGAAGCAAAAGTGAATGAGTAGCCCTCCTGCCCCCCTTTTATAGCCAAAGTTATCAGCCTAGGAGTCCCTTACTTGGCCACCACTCCTCTTTTTGATAATATTATCTCTTTTATTTAAAAGATAAAAGCCTTTAATCAATCAATTATCTCCTCAACTTTCTTAAAAGAAAATCCGTTATTTATCACTTATTATTCACATATTTATGCAAATAAAACTCTTCCTTTTCTAGAAACCCATGCCATCCACCTCAGCCTTCTGGAAGCAAAAATAGAACTTATTTATTTGCTTCTCCAGTGACTCGAACTCAGGCCTATTTCCCTGCATGTGACGCCATCTCCTTAGGCCTTAAGTGGCATCTTCAGGCCACTTTTCCAAGCCTGTTTGTGTGTCAAACTTCTCCATCTTTTTCTTTTAAGGCCCTCTAGCCCTTATTTCCTATTTTGAACTTTAAAATTTGACATTTCGGCATCATTTCTAAGTTTCCTAAAATTTTCGATCGGCTCTGTAACTTGCCATTTTTCTTACATTTCCAAGTTTCCAGAAATGTTTACTTTCCATTTTGAATCATTTCCAAAAATGTTCAGGTTTCCAAAATGTTCAAGTTTCCAAAATGTTCAAGTTTCCAAAATGTTCAAGTTTCCAAAAATGTTCAAGTTTCCAAAAATGTTCATTTCCATTTCCATTTCCATTTCCATTTCCATTTCCATTTCTAGGTTTCCAAAAATATCAAAAATTTATTCTTAGTACTTGAGACTTGACATTTCGTACAATTAAACTGAAAATGCATAGGCCCTTTTCAGGATGTTACATTGGTTTTGTTCTATATCTGGGCCATTCGGGCTAGTTTATTATTAGGTTAATTTAGTTTAGTGATTGGGTTTTAATTTATTAGGTCTGGGTGTAATAACTGATTTGGACTAAAGGAATGATGGGCTGTTTATTGGGTGTGTAATTGGACATTTATTAATGGGATTTGTTATTGGTTTTACTTTGGTTTTAATTTATTTTTGGTTTTAAAATGGGCCGGGCAAAAATTGGGTCTTACAAGCTGAAATTGCTTGCTGTCAAGAAATAAGAGAAAATGATGCGAAAATTTGTAGAGAAAGGAAATAATGGTGTTATAAACTTGGAAATCAACATTTTGCACTAAAATAGTTTTTGGACAGCAGCAGTAGTCTAACTTTGAAAAATCATAAAAAAATATTGGGAATTGAGTTAGAGGTTGAATAAAATATGAAATTAAATGGAAGAAACAGTGTAAGCAATGGAATTGTAAATCATGTGATAAACCGTAATATACAAATTTTAATCCCATATTTAGCATACTTTGGATGATTTAAGCCTTGAATTGTGGAATTTGGTGCTCCTAATCCTTTAATTTTATGTTTCATACTTAGGAAAGCATCGGAGGATGAAAAGAATGAGAAATGGGCCTAAAACGAAGTAAATGGGCCAAAGCACGAAATTGACGCGGCCTGGGCCCAAAACCACACAGCCGTGCCTCATTAACAGACCCGAACACGACCAAGCCACGATTCACACGGGCGTGTGCCATGGCATGTCCCTGTCGTGACAAAGAAGAGTTTCATTCGGATTAGGGTACTTAGAGGCAAAGAAAGCCATTCCAAAAGCCTATATAAATACCCTAGAGACCAACCTTCGGGGGGAGTCAAGTTAGGCGTCCAGTTAGGCCGAAGAGCCATGTAATATCCTAAAAATGAGCCTATGCATTTTTGATTTAATTATACGAAATGGCATGTTTATGTGTTATGAATGTATTATGAACATTTTTGGAAACTTGGAAATGTAAGGAAATGATTTAGAAGTGTTAAGTATCAAAAGAGGAAAGTGAACATTTTTGGAAACTTGGAAATGTAAGGAAATGATGAGTTTAAAGGAGGAAAACGAAACATTTTTGGAAACTTGGAAATGTAAGGAACTGTCTTAGAAAATGTTAAGTCTTAAAGTTTAAAAGGAAAACTAAGGCAAGGTGGCCTTAAGAAAATTAATAGAAGAAATTTGACACAAGAACAGGCTTGGAAAAGTGGCAAGGAGGCACCACTTAAGGCCCAGTAAGTGACGCCATACACAGTGCAAGGGGGACTTGTGTTCGAGTCACATGGAAAGCAAATGAAAGAGTTTTATTTTGCTGCAAGGAGCAAGGGAGTTGGACGGCACCAAGGCACTTGAGGAAGAGTTTAATTCTCTTTAAAATTCGGCTAAATACGTATAAATGATGGATTAATTCTTTTTATTTTTTTTAAGGGATAAAGAGGAGAAAAAAGGAGGAAGTTGATAGAAGGGAGAGTTGGCCGACTTGGGGGCTCCTTAGGTTGGTATTTTCGGCCAAATTAGGAGGAGAAGTAGCCGAATTTCATTTAGCAAATCAGCCTCCTTTTTCGTTTACTCTTTTTCTCTCCAAAAATTTCTTCTTTTCTTCTTTTATTCTAGCCGAAATCTACCTCCCCTCTAAAATAGCCATTGTCGATTCTTCCTAAAGCTTACATCCCTCCCTTTTAAATCTATTAGAAGCCGAATATACAAGTGACCATAGCCGACTATTCTCTAAGTCTCAAGGCCGAATCTTTGAGTTGTCAGATATAAGAGCTGTCGATTTTCTTCAGGTAAGGGTAAGATCAAGTTTAATTCCCATTCTATTTCTTTTAAGCCTGTCGAAATTCAGGAAGTAATCCCTCATATTGTTCTCTGGCTGAATCTATGAAAGGGTGCCTCGGGAGTTAAGTGTTGTCGACTTTGGAAGAGGATCTTTTCGGGATCTCAAGTTTTAAGGTAAGCAAGAAAAGTGATATTCGGCCATAGGCCATTACTATGTGATTTAAAGTTAGATTTAAATATAACCTATGTCTATAGGTAATTCGACATCTCCTTGGTTAGAGGGGCTAATTTTGGGATTTCAAAACCACAAGGTAAGTCATATTAACATTCGGCTAAGGGTTATTTGTTGTGAATAAATGTGAGAAATTTATCTAACATGTAGTTATAGGGATTTCGACAGACATCTAAGGAAAGGAATACTTTCGGGATTTGGAAATTGTAAGGTAAGTGCATAGGTCCAATCGGCCAAGGCTTATTCTGGTATGTAAATCTGTTTCCTATTCGTTTAAAAGCCGGAAACTAATTAGCTAAAATGTTTTGGTGCCTAGCCGATTGCAAGGGAGGAACTCTGTGAAGTTTCGGGATTTGATTTAGGCAAATCGACAGCAAGGTAGGTTTTAAGTGTACTAATCCTACTGGGATTTGGATTTGTGGCCAAATAGGCTTTTGGTTTAAATATCAAATGTTGGCCGAATGTAGGGATTAAGAATCTAGGACGCTAGATCGGGATTTTCGGGATTCCAAGGAATTCGTTAAGCATATCAGGTGTGTACCCCACACTATCTTTTAATAAGATTTATGGCAATAATTAATATATGCATGTTTATAAGAATGTGAATATGGCTAAGGTACCATGATATGGTACAAAAGTACTCAGGTACGTTTCCTACTCCTACTAGGATTATGAATATATGTTATATATATACATGTGCAAAGTGATAAGAATGTGAATTAAGGCATGATGTGCATGATATGTATGATATGGGGCATTCGGGTTATATGAAAGGGGGGAAGTGAATGTGGTGACCTAAGACCACGATATCTGAATGTGGTGACTAAGACCACGATATCTGAATATGGTGTCTCATGACACAAAACATGTATATGGTGGCTATGCCACGAATTTTATAAGGGCGATGAGCACGTCGATGCAGCGACTGCCTTCGATGGTGTGTAGCGGATGGAGGGTTGACTTAGTAGTCCCCACGGTGTGCAGGATGGTACGGGTGATGTGTAGCGGATGGCATATAGGTTTGGGTTCGGGTTGCATCATATTGTTTAAATGCTATGTGTACATGTATGATTTGAAATGCCTGAATTTGTTAAGACTTAGTGTTTGTGTACACATTGAGTCTGGTTGACTCACCCCGTTGTGGGAACCTTTTTCAGGTGACGACCAGTAATGGACCGGGTCGGCAGGAGCTCAAAGGTGGCCATGCACAGCAAGGAATTTATTTAATTTGGATTTCTATTTTATTAAGTACTTTAATTTAATTTTGGGAATTATTTGATGTAATAAGGCCCAGTTGAACTACTTTATTTTTTTTTGTTATTATTTATTTTGTTATGAATCTTTTATCAATTAAAAGATTAAGTAAATTTTATTTTAAATTTAACTCTAAAGGTTTTGTCACCTAAGTAAAAGATTTTTAATAAAATAGACTTGTTTTCAATTCAAGCCCAACCCAAAACAATCTTTCTTTCAAAACACACAAGTTTTTCCTAAGTATCAAAAGAATTTTGAACCGGTTTACATCGAGGAACATACCAGATCCGGTCAAGGCTCGGGCCGGGGTGGGGTGTTTCAAGCCAAGCCAGAGGCCAGAATTGTGGAATTTACTCGAAGAAAGCCAGTTGATCCATCTCAAGAAGCCGAGTTATACTCAAGATGGAAGATCTTCCCTTCAATTTCCTTCAGGAGGTTTTAGGGTTTTTCTTATGTTTTGTTTCATATTTTCTTCTGAGATTTATTCTTTTATTATTATGAATTAAACCCTCAAATAACTGAGGGGGATGAAACCTAAGACGGATCTTGTTATTGTTTTCTGAACTATATGATAAATACTTGATTTGTTCTTAATTATGTGTTCTTAATTCTTGATTTGATATTTCAAGATATTAATTCAAATATTGATGTGCTTAGGCAGTGGAGCAAAAGTCCCTGTTTAAGAGTAGATCTAGCATAATTAAGAGGAGTTGATCGCAACCCTAGACATAGGATGACAAAAATCTGCCGAATTAAGGTCAAACCTAATATGGGAGTCCATGGATCGAGTTAATGCAATTCTAGGGGTTTTAATTAGAAAAGATTTCAATTAATCAACCTAGGGTTAGACGTTAGTAGCCTCGAGAGAGGTATTAATATACATTAGGGAATCCTACGGATCAAGTCAAGTGAATAAATCGTCTGGTTCAGAGTTAAATAACAAGTGAAGTCTAGGTGGATTCTTCCTCGGGTATTGTCCTAATCAATTGGTTTTCACACAAGTATTTTTCCCAATTCATTCTCTTTTTTTTTTTTTTTTTTGCATCTCTAGCTTAGTTGTTAGTTAATTAATAATCACTTTATTCTTAGGCTAATAATAAAAAGAAAGTTAGAATTAGTACTTTTAGTTCCTTTGGGTTCGACAATCCGGTCTTGCCACTAAGCTATACTACTGTTCGATAGGTGCGCTTGCCTCCATCGTTGTCATAGTTAGTTTCTAGGCTCGATCATTTTCTCTTTATAAATTTTAAGACTCTGACATAATGATCATCATGAGATATAATAAATTTTGTGAGACAAGGTCAGAATGATTTCAGGTTCCCCTGTTCTGACTTAGGAAATCATAAAAAAATTGTAAAAAAATAATTAGGGAATTAAATTTTATATTTTAATCCTTAATGAGTCTATTTTCAAGAGAAACAAATGGAAAATCATCTAAATTTTGTACTAAGAGATAAATAATTTTTGTAAGGAAAGGATGAAGCTGTCAAACAAACAGAATATGGATAACTTTAAGATTTTACTGAACTTATTTGATAAACTATAAATTCTGAAAATTTTATGGTAGAAAGGTATTTGAGTCTAGTTTCAAAACATCAAGAGGATCTTAATTGAAATTCTGTAGCTCGAGATAAAATAATTTAGTGATAATGACTCAAGTAGACAGCTTTGAATGAACATATAAGTAAATAGTGAAAACATATATGAGTATTGAGCTAGCATGGGTTACTTTAAAAATGAATCACACGGCCAAGGCCAATTTGGGCCAAGTGGGCCACATGGCATGTGGGCCCACACGGGCAGATCACATGGGCATGTGGACCCATTTTTACCGAAATGTTTTTAAGGTTGCACGGGTCGCTAAAGTCGACTGTGACTACTGTAATGTCGGTAAGCGCTACTTAGACCCCTAAATGTGTGAAATTGACAGAATGATATTTGTACTGGGCATGTTAATATCTAAACCGAATATATGTACTGAAATTGCATAATAGCATGTCATCCATTGTGTGTTGCATTGCATTGGGTTGGGGGTTGTTATTTGGAGGAAGTGTACTGAAAGGCTTTAAGCCTAATTTACTAGCAGCTCAACTGCAAACTACGTATTGTGCAACATTCGGTACTACTTGGAGTGTAGGGATGGGTGGGTTGATTATATCCCCACATGGAGTGTAGGGTTGGACGGAGATGGTGTGTAGAGGCTGGTTGGGTAGGATTTTGCTACTGCATAAACTGTTACTGCTACTGAGACTGTGATGGGCTAAGGCCCTACTGCATTTTGACAGTGTACTGAGATGGGCTAAGGCCCAAATTGTCACTGATACTGAAAAAGGTTAGGCCCAGATTGTTCAACTGTGTACTGTGAATACTGATTGTTTGTTTGTTTCTACGGGATTACCCACTGAGTTTACGTAAAATCACCCTTTTTTGTTTAATGAGCACAAGTGATCCCCAGACTTAGACGGATAGGTATTGCAAACAAGTAAAAAAATAATGCAAATGTATACAATATTAGAGAGATGTATGGTACATCTCCTCACTTGTACTGATACCATAGTGCAGGGCTCAAGCCACTACACTATTTGGAGCTTTTTTTTCCC